>OY482671.1:12405911-13005911 GCA_960531455.1 Urophora cardui
GTAAATATGTAGGATGTAAATAAAGAAAAGCAAAGAGCGCGGAAGGCGCAGAAAGGGGTGTCATCGCTTTCGTCCCTTTTGCGGTGCATTAAGGCATCCGCTAGATGAAGGCAGTTTATGTGTGTGTGGTTGTATATCATTGGTCGGGGCATCGGTGATGACCGCACAGGTTAGCGGTTCGGTGCGACCGGGTGGTTACCCACACATACAGCCTGATGGTATATACAAAAATGTATATGCTGGCGCGCAGCCTTCGGCCTGGCTCGCGGGTGCGCGTCAGAATACGTTTGTATGCGATTGCGAGAAGATCTCTTTTTGTGCGGGCGATTTTTAAGATATTCATAAAGGCGTTGGTGTTTAGAAAAAAAAAGAAAAATAAAAGGTAGTGGTGTCAGTGTGTCAAGTGGGTTAGATAAAGGTTTCTGGAAAAAAAAAAATAGTTAAAGGAAAGTTCTCAGGGAAAGTTAAATTAAAGAAAAGGGGAGGTTTAAGTGCGGAAGGAAAATAGTGTGGGTTAGGGTGTGACAAAGAGAAGAAAGTGAAATCAAGGTGGATCGTGGCGAGTTGGTGGTGGACACCGCGGAGATTTTTGAAGCCGGAACACACTCCGGCTTGGTTGAGTATACTCTGTGTTGTTGTGTTTGTAGAATTTGTCGCTCCTTTGTTTCGCTCCCCGATTTCCTTAACCTATCCTTCTAGCATCCCGCACCCAGAGCCCAGTCATTTGGCGGCGGGTTAAAGTTGTTCCTGGCAGCTCAGGAACTGTGCGAGTGGGTTCGTAACCTTACGGTTGGACCTCACCTCGGGTGCACCCATAAAACATTTGTTTGTCTTAGTTTTGGGTATTTTAGTGAAAAGTTTTTGGTATTTCAATTTTGGTTGATTTTAGTTTTGTGGTTGATTTATTATATGTACCCACCCCGTCTCCACTGAGAGAGTCGGTGCATTCAGTTTAGTTATTGTCACCTAGTGTTGTTGTTTTGCCCTTTTTGTATTAAGCCGTGGCTTTGTTATTTGTGTAAAAGGGTAGGTGACAAATTGGCGCCCAACGTGGGGCTCGAAAAAAAATAAAGAGTTGGTAAATTGTCTTTTTGTGACAAAAGAAAAATTTCGTGAAGTGGTGGTTTCTTTGTTGTAGCAGTGTACATATGTATATACTGTGTTGTTGGTAATTTTTTTTTGTTACCTGTCGGATTTTTGTTTCTCGTTATTTTGTATGAGAATAATTCTGCCGATCAATTTTGTTTCTTTTTCTTCTCATTTAGGAAAAGTGACAAGTTTTGTTTGCTTTGGTGCCTACCTGTGTTGGTCTTTTTTTTCCAGGAGAGCTTTTTTGTTGGTACATACGTACACTCATATGGTGGTTGAATCAGAGGGCATCGCGAGATTTTTTGTGGTTTGAAAATATACATACATACACACCCACATACGTACAAGGTAAAAAGGGTAACAGAAGAAAAACAGCAGGTAGTCGTCAATAAATAAATAAAAATTTATACCTACGTATAAATATATTAATACATATTTACGTATATGTATAAATAGTGTTAGGTCGCGGAATTAACCAAAGAAAAAAAAATTTCATTGCGTACAACAACACGCAAAAAGTCGTTTCTGTTAATATCTCATTAGGGTGAGCCATATTTTCCAAAGAAAATTTTCCCGAGTTAAAATTTTTTTTTTACGTTAATTAAATAAACAAACAGGAAATATATATCCATATAACATTCAGCGGGCCGGCAGGAAATATTTGGAAGACATACATAAACCGGAGTGGAAGAAGAAGGTTTCAAGGGAGTCCATACTGAAGTACATACACATACACACATAAAGGAGTCAAGGGCAAAGATACATACTTTCATTTCATACATACATACATATATACATCTTTTTGAATCATAAATCAATAAAATATTTTGCTTTGGTGTTTTACTTTAGTTTTATTGCAAAATTTTTTTTTCTGGCCACCCTATTGTTTAGTTTGCAATTTGCATTTTCTTATTTACACGTATATTCGTATATACATATTTACGTACATTTACCTGCGGTCAGCGAGAGCGGCTGGTGTATACATACATACACATTATAAAAGGTACGTAAGCTATTGTTGGTGTTGTCCCAGTAGGTAGTGTTGTTGGTGTTGTTACATTTGTAATAGGCTCTATTGTTTTTTGTTATAGCTCCCAAATTTGCTGCGCCAGTGCTAGGGTGGTTCAAAAATTTTAGAGTATTGGAAAATACTAGGGTGTCAAGTTTAGTTTTGGGATTGGAGCTTTTATTCGTTAAATCTTAAACTTGGTGTACTATTTCTCGATATCAATTTTAAATTGGGTGGATATAAAAAAAAAATAAAAGGAAAAAAAAAATTTTTTTTTATATTTGCAGATTTTTTTTTCTGGTATTGGAATCGCTTAAAATTCTGAGAAATTTTTTTTTTACGTGGCAACTTTTGTGGTGATTTTTAATTTCGAAATTTTTAGGTGATTTGTTTTTTGGTTTTGAGAAAAAAAAATTTTTTTGTTGGCTTCGAATTGTGTTTAGAGTTCTAATTTAACTTTTAGCATTGCAAATTTTTTTTTGTAATTTTTACGATTCGGTTTGGCGGCTATTAATTCTTTTTTTTCTGGAAATTTTATATTGAATTTTTTTGCGTTGGAAATTGTGTTTATCATCTGGAAAACAAAATGGAAATAAATCGGTTATCACAAGAAGAATTGGCTTACGAGATGGAGGCACGCGGATTAGCAGTAGCATCGGTGGAATCAATGCGGAAATCGTTAAGGGCATCGCGGGCAGTTGAACGACGTGGGTCTGTAGACTTATTTAAGGATTATCCTTTTACGTTTGAGGAAGATAAAGTTGCGGTAGAGGCAAAAATAGTAGAGATAGGGAAGTTAGTTTCGGGTCTTAATGACGGGGGTAAATCATCAGATGGTATTAAGGCGACCACAAAACTGGAGTGGTGTTTGAATAGGATCGGTAGGGCTAAACCCGAAAATGATGACGATATGGCGTCACAGGCGGATCTAAGGAACAGGATAATTTTGATGCTGGGTTATTTGGAGGAGATAAATGACGACAAACAGGAGTCAGAACAGGGTGAGCAACCCAGTGGCACATCACCAGGGCAAGTGGTCTCACCGGGATCAGATGTGAGACCAGTGCCAGTAGTGCATTCTGAGGGAGTAGAACTAGTTAGTAGGATTTCGCAAGAGCCACCGAATCTGGCTAAATGGAACCTGAAATTCGATGGAGAAAGGTCGGGATTGTCGTTATATGCATTTTTGGAACGTGTTGATGAGCTTAGCGAGGCACGCGGCGTTGCTAAGTCTCAGTTACTTAGAGGTGCGGTTGATTTATTTTCGGGTAAAGTTTTGTTGTGGTTTAGGTCGATTAGGCGTTCGATAGCTACATGGGAAGAATTAGTGCGTGAATTAAAATTGGAATTTCTTCCCCCTAATTATGATGACCTTTTAATGTCGGAAATTCGAAGAAGGACTCAGGGAGCAAATGAGTCAATTGGAGTATATGTGGCTGCGATGAGGATTATGTTTGGAAGGTTACAAGAACCAATTTCTGAGAGTAGGATGTTGGGAATAATTAGGGCGAACCTTTTACCATTCTATCAGACCCAATTGGGACTAGTTACACCTGGTTCGATTACTGAATTAGTTGCTTTGGGAAGGAAGTTGGAAGCCGTGAGGTCATCGGTCGATGCTTTTGTTCCCCCTCCAAACCATAGGGCTAGAGGTTTATTGGAGCCAGACTTGGCATACATGTCTGTTGGTGGTGAGGCTGCGTCAGTGAACCAGTCGGTAACCAGTCCGAGGAATAGGTATGGGCCAAATACTAGGTGTTTTAATTGCAAGCGATTTGGTCATGTTTCGGCGGATTGTAGGAAAACAATCAAGTGCTTTGGATGCGGTAGGATTGGTGCTATGAAGCGGGACTGTCCAGTGTGTACAGCAAAGCCGAGTGGTACCCAAAGTGGTGGTAGTTCTGGTCTAGAGGGAAGGCGGTCTTCAAACCCCTTCAGGTCTGATTCTAACAGGAACAATAATTCCAATGTCGCAACAAACAGTTCGGGAAACGCGAATTAGACACCTGGGACGGCAGGTCAGGTGGTCTAACAGGAGTTAGTAATCCTGCTAACTCCCAGCTGGCTATAATAGGGGATCGTCGAGTTGTTTCTTATATGGGTTATTCATTGGTGGCGAGCGGCCATGATCAGCGTCCACATATCGATGTGTCGGTTTTTGGTTTTTCGTTTCGAGCATTGTTGGATTCTGGGGCTTCACGTACGGTGATTGGTCGAATTGGTTGGAGTATGTTACAAGCGTATGGCATCAGAATTTCTTCATCGGTAAATATCCCTCAAATTACTTTGGCGGATGGTGGTCGAGTATCAGCGTTAGGTTCTATTTCGTTACCAATTCTGGTGGAGGGCAAGTCGGTCCTCATAGATTGTCTTATTGTTCCTGGTATACCTCATGCTCTTATTCTTGGTGTAGATTTCTGGACCAAGGCGGGTATAATCCCGGATCTGAGGGGCAGGGTATGGTCGTTTTCTCGACCGGAACAGGAGCCGTCGGTAGCGATCATGGACCACAGTGAATTAGATACTAGGCAATCTGAAGCTTTAGGTAGATTAGTTGGGAATGCTTTTGAGACTATGGCAGACGGGTTAGGTCGAACCCATCTTGTTGAGCATAGGATAAGAATAAAGGCAGGAGTTGAGCCTGTGAAGCAGCGATACTATCCGGTATCGCCTACCATACAGTCGCGTATGGACGAGGAGTTGAAGGATATGCTCAGCAAGGGTGTCATTGAGACGTCTCATAGTCCATGGGCTTCCCCTGTGGTCATGATAAGGAAGAAAGACGGTACATATAGGTTTTGTGTAGGCTATCGAGTTCTGAATAAGTGTACCGAGAAGGATAGTTACCCCCTTCCTTATGTGTCGGCGACCTTGGATAAGCTGAGGGATGCGAAATTTTTATCAAGTTTAGACATCAAGTCTGCTTACTGGCAAATACCAGTAGAGAGGAGTTCTAGGCCCTATACAGCATTCACGGTGCCAGGTAGAGGTCTTTTCCAATTTAAGAGAATGCCATTCGGTTTACATAATGCGCCTGCAACGTGGCAGAGATTTATAGATTCGGTCATAGGACCAGAGTTAGAGCCCCATGTTTTTGTATATTTGGATGATATACTCATCGTAACAAAAACGTTTGAAAAACATTTGGAAATTCTGAAAGAGGTTTTGGATAGATTAGCTGAGGCAGGATTAAAACTCAATAGAGAGAAATGCAGTTTCTGTAGGCCTGAGTTAAAGTACTTAGGTTATGTCGTAGATAGAAACGGCCTACATGTTGATCCTGAAAAGGTAGAGGCAATGGTTAGGATAGAAGTCCCGAGAAATGTTAAGCAAGTGAGATCTTTTGTAGGTACAGTGTCCTGGTACCGTAGATTCATCAAAGATTTTTCAAAGTTAGTTAGGCCTCTCACCGAGTTAACTAAGAAGAATAAGAAGTTCATTTGGAGCGAAGAATGTGATAGGAGTTTTAGAGAAGCTAAGGAACGTTTAGTTACGGCGCCCGTTTTAAGTTGCCCAGATTTTGATAGGCCCTTTATTATACAAACGGATGCGTCAGACTTTGGTATAGGAGCTGTGTTGACCCAAGACTTTGAAGACGGTGAGAAGGTGATAGCATATCTGAGTAGGTCCCTGAATAAAGGTGAGAAAAATTATTCCACCACAGAAAAGGAATGTTTGGCGGTCCTGTGGGCGGTCGAGAAGTTGCGACCATACATCGAAGGGACAAAGTTTTAAGTTATCACTGATCATTATTCCCTGATTTGGTTGAATAGGTTGAAAGATCCTTGTGGTAGACTGGCTCGTTGGGCATTGAAGCTTCAGCAATATGATTTCGAGATTATCCATAGGAAAGGGAAAGAACATGTTGTTCCAGATTTGTTGTCGAGAAATGTTCCTGTTATTTTTGAAATTTCTACGTCGGACCATTGGATAACGAAAATGATTGAATCGGTGTCAAAGAATCCTTTGTCGTACCCTGCGTGGAGAGTAGAAGATGGTGTCCTTTACAAATATGTTAAACCTCCATACCCATCCATTTACGGGGAGGGGCCCGAATGGAAAATGGTAATCGAAAATTCTCAGAGGGAAAATGTTTTGAAAAGTTGCCATGATAGTCCGTTAGCAGGACACATGGGTGTGAGGAAAACGTTCGCTAGAGTTGCTCAGAAGTTTTATTGGCCGCGAATGAAATCCGATGTTGCTAAGTATGTTCGAACTTGTAAGACATGTCAGCAGGTAAAGCCTGATAATAAACAGCCAGCTGGGGGAATGATAGAGAGGTCTAAGGAAGTTGAACCGTGGGAGATGATTTGTGTTGATTTGGTTGGTCCTTTGGTAAAGTCGACTCAAGGTTACCAATATATTCTGACGGTTGTGGATTATTTTTCGAAGTTTCCATTGTTGTTTCCTTTGCGTACAGCGACTGCGAAGAGTGTCTGTAAATTTCTTGAAAATGATGTTTTTCTATTGTTTGGCGTTCCGAGTTCCGTGGTGTGTGATAATGGACCCCAGTTCAAGAGTCGTGAGCTTCAGGGTCTCTGCGATGTCTACGGCGTTCAGCTGCGGTACACTGCGCATTATCACCCGCAGGCTAATCCAGCGGAACGGATTAATCAAATTATTAAGACTACGCTTAGGGCTTATGTTTCAGAGAACCAGAGGTCATGGGATCAACAGTTAGCGAAGGTAGCGTGTTGCATTAGGTCATCACAGCATGAGGTGTTAGGAGTTACACCATACTTTGTTAACTTTGGTCGGGACATGGTGCTTGAAGGTAGTCAGGGTTGTATAAGGTCCTTAGGAGAGCAGGAACAAGTGAATTGCGAGGAGAGAGCTAGGAAGTTAGTGGAGATTAGAGCAGACATAAGACTGAAGTTGGAGCAGGCAGGAGCTAAGTTAGCCAAACAGTATAATCTTAGGAGAAGAGATGTACAATATATGCCAGGAGAATTAGTGTGGAGGAAGAATTTTGCGTTGTCCGATGCGGCTAATTATTTTGCAGCGAAGTTAGCGCCGAAGTATGTAGGTCCTTTTGTGATTAAGAAGAGGGTATCTCCTTGGACATATGTTTTAGTAGATGAGAATGATAGGGAGAAAGGAACATGGAATGTTAGAGATTTAAGGCCGTATCGGGATAGGTAGCATTAGGGCCAAAGAAGGAAGTTTCCTTCTTTCACGAGGAAAGGGTGGAGTTGTCGCGGTCTGACCGCGACAAAATATTTTTCCTTTTGTTACTCCCACTATGTATGTATGCACTGGCAGAGCAAATTTTCATTTGTTTTGTTTATTTACCTTTTTACCTTTTATCCTTTGTTCCCAACGGGGAGCGCACCCTGGCGGCGACAAATGAATTTAATTGCCTTTTAGCGGAGTTCCCCACCAAATTGTTATACATATATGTAAATATGTAGGATGTAAATAAAGAAAAGCAAAGAGCGCGGAAGGCGCAGAAAGGGGTGTCATCGCTTTCGTCCCTTTTGCGGTGCATTAAGGCATCCGCTAGATGAAGGCAGTTTATGTGTGTGTGGTTGTATATCATTGGTCGGGGCATCGGTGATGACCGCACAGGTTAGCGGTTCGGTGCGACCGGGTGGTTACCCACACATACAGCCTGATGGTATATACAAAAATGTATATGCTGGCGCGCAGCCTTCGGCCTGGCTCGCGGGTGCGCGTCAGAATACGTTTGTATGCGATTGCGAGAAGATCTCTTTTTGTGCGGGCGATTTTTAAGATATTCATAAAGGCGTTGGTGTTTAGAAAAAAAAAGAAAAATAAAAGGTAGTGGTGTCAGTGTGTCAAGTGGGTTAGATAAAGGTTTCTGGAAAAAAAAAAATAGTTAAAGGAAAGTTCTCAGGGAAAGTTAAATTAAAGAAAAGGGGAGGTTTAAGTGCGGAAGGAAAATAGTGTGGGTTAGGGTGTGACAAAGAGAAGAAAGTGAAATCAAGGTGGATCGTGGCGAGTTGGTGGTGGACACCGCGGAGATTTTTGAAGCCGGAACACACTCCGGCTTGGTTGAGTATACTCTGTGTTGTTGTGTTTGTAGAATTTGTCGCTCCTTTGTTTCGCTCCCCGATTTCCTTAACCTATCCTTCTAGCATCCCGCACCCAGAGCCCAGTCATTTGGCGGCGGGTTAAAGTTGTTCCTGGCAGCTCAGGAACTGTGCGAGTGGGTTCGTAACCTTACGGTTGGACCTCACCTCGGGTGCACCCATAAAACATTTGTTTGTCTTAGTTTTGGGTATTTTAGTGAAAAGTTTTTGGTATTTCAATTTTGGTTGATTTTAGTTTTGTGGTTGATTTATTATATGTACCCACCCCGTCTCCACTGAGAGAGTCGGTGCATTCAGTTTAGTTATTGTCACCTAGTGTTGTTGTTTTGCCCTTTTTGTATTAAGCCGTGGCTTTGTTATTTGTGTAAAAGGGTAGGTGACAAATTGGCGCCCAACGTGGGGCTCGAAAAAAAATAAAGAGTTGGTAAATTGTCTTTTTGTGACAAAAGAAAAATTTCGTGAAGTGGTGGTTTCTTTGTTGTAGCAGTGTACATATGTATATACTGTGTTGTTGGTAATTTTTTTTTGTTACCTGTCGGATTTTTGTTTCTCGTTATTTTGTATGAGAATAATTCTGCCGATCAATTTTGTTTCTTTTTCTTCTCATTTAGGAAAAGTGACAAGTTTTGTTTGCTTTGGTGCCTACCTGTGTTGGTCTTTTTTTTCCAGGAGAGCTTTTTTGTTGGTACATACGTACACTCATATGGTGGTTGAATCAGAGGGCATCGCGAGATTTTTTGTGGTTTGAAAATATACATACATACACACCCACATACGTACAAGGTAAAAAGGGTAACAGAAGAAAAACAGCAGGTAGTCGTCAATAAATAAATAAAAATTTATACCTACGTATAAATATATTAATACATATTTACGTATATGTATAAATAGTGTTAGGTCGCGGAATTAACCAAAGAAAAAAAAATTTCATTGCGTACAACAACACGCAAAAAGTCGTTTCTGTTAATATCTCATTAGGGTGAGCCATATTTTCCAAAGAAAATTTTCCCGAGTTAAAATTTTTTTTTTACGTTAATTAAATAAACAAACAGGAAATATATATCCATATAACATTCAGCGGGCCGGCAGGAAATATTTGGAAGACATACATAAACCGGAGTGGAAGAAGAAGGTTTCAAGGGAGTCCATACTGAAGTACATACACATACACACATAAAGGAGTCAAGGGCAAAGATACATACTTTCATTTCATACATACATACATATATACATCTTTTTGAATCATAAATCAATAAAATATTTTGCTTTGGTGTTTTACTTTAGTTTTATTGCAAAATTTTTTTTTCTGGCCACCCTATTGTTTAGTTTGCAATTTGCATTTTCTTATTTACACGTATATTCGTATATACATATTTACGTACATTTACCTGCGGTCAGCGAGAGCGGCTGGTGTATACATACATACACATTATAAAAGGTACGTAAGCTATTGTTGGTGTTGTCCCAGTAGGTAGTGTTGTTGGTGTTGTTACATTTGTAATAGGCTCTATTGTTTTTTGTTATAGCTCCCAAATTTGCTGCGCCAGTGCTAGGGTGGTTCAAAAATTTTAGAGTATTGGAAAATACTAGGGTGTCAAGTTTAGTTTTGGGATTGGAGCTTTTATTCGTTAAATCTTAAACTTGGTGTACTATTTCTCGATATCAATTTTAAATTGGGTGGATATAAAAAAAAAATAAAAGGAAAAAAAAAATTTTTTTTTATATTTGCAGATTTTTTTTTCTGGTATTGGAATCGCTTAAAATTCTGAGAAATTTTTTTTTTACGTGGCAACTTTTGTGGTGATTTTTAATTTCGAAATTTTTAGGTGATTTGTTTTTTGGTTTTGAGAAAAAAAAATTTTTTTGTTGGCTTCGAATTGTGTTTAGAGTTCTAATTTAACTTTTAGCATTGCAAATTTTTTTTTGTAATTTTTACGATTCGGTTTGGCGGCTATTAATTCTTTTTTTTCTGGAAATTTTATATTGAATTTTTTTGCGTTGGAAATTGTGTTTATCATCTGGAAAACAAAATGGAAATAAATCGGTTATCACAAGAAGAATTGGCTTACGAGATGGAGGCACGCGGATTAGCAGTAGCATCGGTGGAATCAATGCGGAAATCGTTAAGGGCATCGCGGGCAGTTGAACGACGTGGGTCTGTAGACTTATTTAAGGATTATCCTTTTACGTTTGAGGAAGATAAAGTTGCGGTAGAGGCAAAAATAGTAGAGATAGGGAAGTTAGTTTCGGGTCTTAATGACGGGGGTAAATCATCAGATGGTATTAAGGCGACCACAAAACTGGAGTGGTGTTTGAATAGGATCGGTAGGGCTAAACCCGAAAATGATGACGATATGGCGTCACAGGCGGATCTAAGGAACAGGATAATTTTGATGCTGGGTTATTTGGAGGAGATAAATGACGACAAACAGGAGTCAGAACAGGGTGAGCAACCCAGTGGCACATCACCAGGGCAAGTGGTCTCACCGGGATCAGATGTGAGACCAGTGCCAGTAGTGCATTCTGAGGGAGTAGAACTAGTTAGTAGGATTTCGCAAGAGCCACCGAATCTGGCTAAATGGAACCTGAAATTCGATGGAGAAAGGTCGGGATTGTCGTTATATGCATTTTTGGAACGTGTTGATGAGCTTAGCGAGGCACGCGGCGTTGCTAAGTCTCAGTTACTTAGAGGTGCGGTTGATTTATTTTCGGGTAAAGTTTTGTTGTGGTTTAGGTCGATTAGGCGTTCGATAGCTACATGGGAAGAATTAGTGCGTGAATTAAAATTGGAATTTCTTCCCCCTAATTATGATGACCTTTTAATGTCGGAAATTCGAAGAAGGACTCAGGGAGCAAATGAGTCAATTGGAGTATATGTGGCTGCGATGAGGATTATGTTTGGAAGGTTACAAGAACCAATTTCTGAGAGTAGGATGTTGGGAATAATTAGGGCGAACCTTTTACCATTCTATCAGACCCAATTGGGACTAGTTACACCTGGTTCGATTACTGAATTAGTTGCTTTGGGAAGGAAGTTGGAAGCCGTGAGGTCATCGGTCGATGCTTTTGTTCCCCCTCCAAACCATAGGGCTAGAGGTTTATTGGAGCCAGACTTGGCATACATGTCTGTTGGTGGTGAGGCTGCGTCAGTGAACCAGTCGGTAACCAGTCCGAGGAATAGGTATGGGCCAAATACTAGGTGTTTTAATTGCAAGCGATTTGGTCATGTTTCGGCGGATTGTAGGAAAACAATCAAGTGCTTTGGATGCGGTAGGATTGGTGCTATGAAGCGGGACTGTCCAGTGTGTACAGCAAAGCCGAGTGGTACCCAAAGTGGTGGTAGTTCTGGTCTAGAGGGAAGGCGGTCTTCAAACCCCTTCAGGTCTGATTCTAACAGGAACAATAATTCCAATGTCGCAACAAACAGTTCGGGAAACGCGAATTAGACACCTGGGACGGCAGGTCAGGTGGTCTAACAGGAGTTAGTAATCCTGCTAACTCCCAGCTGGCTATAATAGGGGATCGTCGAGTTGTTTCTTATATGGGTTATTCATTGGTGGCGAGCGGCCATGATCAGCGTCCACATATCGATGTGTCGGTTTTTGGTTTTTCGTTTCGAGCATTGTTGGATTCTGGGGCTTCACGTACGGTGATTGGTCGAATTGGTTGGAGTATGTTACAAGCGTATGGCATCAGAATTTCTTCATCGGTAAATATCCCTCAAATTACTTTGGCGGATGGTGGTCGAGTATCAGCGTTAGGTTCTATTTCGTTACCAATTCTGGTGGAGGGCAAGTCGGTCCTCATAGATTGTCTTATTGTTCCTGGTATACCTCATGCTCTTATTCTTGGTGTAGATTTCTGGACCAAGGCGGGTATAATCCCGGATCTGAGGGGCAGGGTATGGTCGTTTTCTCGACCGGAACAGGAGCCGTCGGTAGCGATCATGGACCACAGTGAATTAGATACTAGGCAATCTGAAGCTTTAGGTAGATTAGTTGGGAATGCTTTTGAGACTATGGCAGACGGGTTAGGTCGAACCCATCTTGTTGAGCATAGGATAAGAATAAAGGCAGGAGTTGAGCCTGTGAAGCAGCGATACTATCCGGTATCGCCTACCATACAGTCGCGTATGGACGAGGAGTTGAAGGATATGCTCAGCAAGGGTGTCATTGAGACGTCTCATAGTCCATGGGCTTCCCCTGTGGTCATGATAAGGAAGAAAGACGGTACATATAGGTTTTGTGTAGGCTATCGAGTTCTGAATAAGTGTACCGAGAAGGATAGTTACCCCCTTCCTTATGTGTCGGCGACCTTGGATAAGCTGAGGGATGCGAAATTTTTATCAAGTTTAGACATCAAGTCTGCTTACTGGCAAATACCAGTAGAGAGGAGTTCTAGGCCCTATACAGCATTCACGGTGCCAGGTAGAGGTCTTTTCCAATTTAAGAGAATGCCATTCGGTTTACATAATGCGCCTGCAACGTGGCAGAGATTTATAGATTCGGTCATAGGACCAGAGTTAGAGCCCCATGTTTTTGTATATTTGGATGATATACTCATCGTAACAAAAACGTTTGAAAAACATTTGGAAATTCTGAAAGAGGTTTTGGATAGATTAGCTGAGGCAGGATTAAAACTCAATAGAGAGAAATGCAGTTTCTGTAGGCCTGAGTTAAAGTACTTAGGTTATGTCGTAGATAGAAACGGCCTACATGTTGATCCTGAAAAGGTAGAGGCAATGGTTAGGATAGAAGTCCCGAGAAATGTTAAGCAAGTGAGATCTTTTGTAGGTACAGTGTCCTGGTACCGTAGATTCATCAAAGATTTTTCAAAGTTAGTTAGGCCTCTCACCGAGTTAACTAAGAAGAATAAGAAGTTCATTTGGAGCGAAGAATGTGATAGGAGTTTTAGAGAAGCTAAGGAACGTTTAGTTACGGCGCCCGTTTTAAGTTGCCCAGATTTTGATAGGCCCTTTATTATACAAACGGATGCGTCAGACTTTGGTATAGGAGCTGTGTTGACCCAAGACTTTGAAGACGGTGAGAAGGTGATAGCATATCTGAGTAGGTCCCTGAATAAAGGTGAGAAAAATTATTCCACCACAGAAAAGGAATGTTTGGCGGTCCTGTGGGCGGTCGAGAAGTTGCGACCATACATCGAAGGGACAAAGTTTTAAGTTATCACTGATCATTATTCCCTGATTTGGTTGAATAGGTTGAAAGATCCTTGTGGTAGACTGGCTCGTTGGGCATTGAAGCTTCAGCAATATGATTTCGAGATTATCCATAGGAAAGGGAAAGAACATGTTGTTCCAGATTTGTTGTCGAGAAATGTTCCTGTTATTTTTGAAATTTCTACGTCGGACCATTGGATAACGAAAATGATTGAATCGGTGTCAAAGAATCCTTTGTCGTACCCTGCGTGGAGAGTAGAAGATGGTGTCCTTTACAAATATGTTAAACCTCCATACCCATCCATTTACGGGGAGGGGCCCGAATGGAAAATGGTAATCGAAAATTCTCAGAGGGAAAATGTTTTGAAAAGTTGCCATGATAGTCCGTTAGCAGGACACATGGGTGTGAGGAAAACGTTCGCTAGAGTTGCTCAGAAGTTTTATTGGCCGCGAATGAAATCCGATGTTGCTAAGTATGTTCGAACTTGTAAGACATGTCAGCAGGTAAAGCCTGATAATAAACAGCCAGCTGGGGGAATGATAGAGAGGTCTAAGGAAGTTGAACCGTGGGAGATGATTTGTGTTGATTTGGTTGGTCCTTTGGTAAAGTCGACTCAAGGTTACCAATATATTCTGACGGTTGTGGATTATTTTTCGAAGTTTCCATTGTTGTTTCCTTTGCGTACAGCGACTGCGAAGAGTGTCTGTAAATTTCTTGAAAATGATGTTTTTCTATTGTTTGGCGTTCCGAGTTCCGTGGTGTGTGATAATGGACCCCAGTTCAAGAGTCGTGAGCTTCAGGGTCTCTGCGATGTCTACGGCGTTCAGCTGCGGTACACTGCGCATTATCACCCGCAGGCTAATCCAGCGGAACGGATTAATCAAATTATTAAGACTACGCTTAGGGCTTATGTTTCAGAGAACCAGAGGTCATGGGATCAACAGTTAGCGAAGGTAGCGTGTTGCATTAGGTCATCACAGCATGAGGTGTTAGGAGTTACACCATACTTTGTTAACTTTGGTCGGGACATGGTGCTTGAAGGTAGTCAGGGTTGTATAAGGTCCTTAGGAGAGCAGGAACAAGTGAATTGCGAGGAGAGAGCTAGGAAGTTAGTGGAGATTAGAGCAGACATAAGACTGAAGTTGGAGCAGGCAGGAGCTAAGTTAGCCAAACAGTATAATCTTAGGAGAAGAGATGTACAATATATGCCAGGAGAATTAGTGTGGAGGAAGAATTTTGCGTTGTCCGATGCGGCTAATTATTTTGCAGCGAAGTTAGCGCCGAAGTATGTAGGTCCTTTTGTGATTAAGAAGAGGGTATCTCCTTGGACATATGTTTTAGTAGATGAGAATGATAGGGAGAAAGGAACATGGAATGTTAGAGATTTAAGGCCGTATCGGGATAGGTAGCATTAGGGCCAAAGAAGGAAGTTTCCTTCTTTCACGAGGAAAGGGTGGAGTTGTCGCGGTCTGACCGCGACAAAATATTTTTCCTTTTGTTACTCCCACTATGTATGTATGCACTGGCAGAGCAAATTTTCATTTGTTTTGTTTATTTACCTTTTTACCTTTTATCCTTTGTTCCCAACGGGGAGCGCACCCTGGCGGCGACAAATGAATTTAATTGCCTTTTAGCGGAGTTCCCCACCAAATTGTTATACATATATGTAAATATGTAGGATGTAAATAAAGAAAAGCAAAGAGCGCGGAAGGCGCAGAAAGGGGTGTCATCGCTTTCGTCCCTTTTGCGGTGCATTAAGGCATCCGCTAGATGAAGGCAGTTTATGTGTGTGTGGTTGTATATCATTGGTCGGGGCATCGGTGATGACCGCACAGGTTAGCGGTTCGGTGCGACCGGGTGGTTACCCACACATACAGCCTGATGGTATATACAAAAATGTATATGCTGGCGCGCAGCCTTCGGCCTGGCTCGCGGGTGCGCGTCAGAATACGTTTGTATGCGATTGCGAGAAGATCTCTTTTTGTGCGGGCGATTTTTAAGATATTCATAAAGGCGTTGGTGTTTAGAAAAAAAAAGAAAAATAAAAGGTAGTGGTGTCAGTGTGTCAAGTGGGTTAGATAAAGGTTTCTGGAAAAAAAAAAATAGTTAAAGGAAAGTTCTCAGGGAAAGTTAAATTAAAGAAAAGGGGAGGTTTAAGTGCGGAAGGAAAATAGTGTGGGTTAGGGTGTGACAAAGAGAAGAAAGTGAAATCAAGGTGGATCGTGGCGAGTTGGTGGTGGACACCGCGGAGAGTTTTGAAGCCGGAACACACTCCGGCTTGGTTGAGTATACTCTGTGTTGTTGTGTTTGTAGAATTTGTCGCTCCTTTGTTTCGCTCCCCGATTTCCTTAACCTATCCTTCTAGCATCCCGCACCCAGAGCCCAGTCATTTGGCGGCGGGTTAAAGTTGTTCCTGGCAGCTCAGGAACTGTGCGAGTGGGTTCGTAACCTTACGGTTGGACCTCACCTCGGGTGCACCCATAAAACATTTGTTTGTCTTAGTTTTGGGTATTTTAGTGAAAAGTTTTTGGTATTTCAATTTTGGTTGATTTTAGTTTTGTGGTTGATTTATTATATGTACCCACCCCGTCTCCACTGAGAGAGTCGGTGCATTCAGTTTAGTTATTGTCACCTAGTGTTGTTGTTTTGCCCTTTTTGTATTAAGCCGTGGCTTTGTTATTTGTGTAAAAGGGTAGGTGACAATGAGTTTTCACTATAATTGTCGCACAATAAAATTGAATGCCACAGCATTGCATGGCAGGATTAACTAGCAATATTTAATGCGCTTAGCCGTTCTTATTAGTAAAGAAGCTTGTTGCTTTAAATTTGTAAGCTTTTAGCCTACATTTCCGCTGTCAGTTGAATCTAAAATAATAAACTTTTTGTTACACACACACACATATATATCTCATATAAAAATGGCCTAAAAACCTTGTTCGCAATGCTGTATACCCTTTGCTTTCAACATCAAGTCGTAAAAGCTGGTTATAATTTAAAAATTCAGTTAAAGTCACATTTGCCGTGTGTTTGTGTGTGTGTGTTTTATACATTCGCATAATTCCTTTTTCCATATTAGTTTGTTTTTCTTTAGTTTTTGAAAGCGTACTACACACTCATTCATACACACACTTATAAGTGTGATTGCCACATTTGACCCCGTTGCTCATTGACACAGTCGGACAAGTGCTCAAAAGTGCTGGAAAAATAACATATCCACCAAAAAAAAGTAAGCCTGTGTGTTGAAAATAAAACAGAAAAAAATGCAAATATAAAACAATACAACAACAACAGTAACAACAGCAATATCAACGGCAGCAGCAACTCATCTGTCTATACAGTAGGCATTGCTTGCCTTGCCGCACAGCCTAAACATGCACACACGAGCTTTTTGACCCTTTCATTGCCAGCAAACGCAAAACGAATTGTACTGACTGAAAAAGAGCAAGGAATTTGAGTGTGCGTGTGTGAAGGCTAGGGATGGCAACAATAACCGGAAAAACGATTATAATCGGTTAATTTCTTTCGGTTAACGATTAAAATGTATCGATTTTTTCCTTTTAATTATTTTTTCGATTAACCTTTTTCCTCTCAAGTAGAAAATAATCGAAAGGAAATAATCGAAGTTGGGAATTTCCGCCTTTTCATCCGAGTCCGAATTCGGTTACCCACGGTTTTGTGAGTATATCCAAAAAAACGCAATAAATGTTCCGACCAGTTCCCGAATAGACGATTTTATCGTCATTTTGACGATTTTTCCTAATAAATGATGATTTTTTTTTCGTTTATTATATATTTTTTAAGGAATAATTGTAATCGAAAAACGGTTATAATCGGTTAGTTCCCCACAATTATTCACGATTAATAATCGAACGCTTTCGATTAACCTAAAAAACGGTTAATCGGTTATTTAAATTTTTTTTGCCATCCCTAGTGAAGGCAAGAGAAGGCTTTTTGGTATGTGAATATTTACGTTACTTTTACAGACGCCAAAAAAAACAAAAAAAAAATGTTAAGCTTAAAACAATGTTTCGTACTGGAATATCTGCTTTCAGCGCAACCGCTATGCAACTAAATGTCAAGAGAGGCATATAGAAGAACAACAAAATACAAAAACAACAAAATACCAAAAGCAACAACAACCAACAAAACACATTAACAACTAACAAAATATGTAGCCAGCTTATGTTTAAACCAAGTTATCATTTATTGTCACGCAATAATCATGCCAACAAATGGCCGGGCGACCGTCCAATGTGCATTTTTCCTTAAGCAAGCACAAACCAGTGGCGGCCCTAGCATAAATTGGCGGGGTAAGCCTATGTATGAAGCATGCATGTTTGGCTGGAAGTGGTGTGTAGTTTCAAAGAAGTTGAAACATAAAAAATTAGCAAAATCACTATAACAAAAACACAAAGTCAAGTAATAAGGATAAGAAAGAATAAGTAGGAAAAAAATTTAAAAAGGAAAGAGCGGAAATAGAAGGAAAGAAGTAGGTAGGAGAATTGTGAAGACGAGTAACGACAACAACACCAACAACAACAACAACAAAATAGTAGCAGTGAAAGTAGCATCAACAGGAACAACAACAAAATAGTAACAGTGACAATAACAACAAATAATTATACAAAAACTATAGTTACACCTTAGTCATAAGAAAACATCTAGAAAAACTGTCGAATTTCGACAGTAGGCAGCACTCTAGTAATCATTATTCGTTGTATTTGCAATGGAAACACTCAAATACTTGCAAACATCGCAAAAGAGTATTGAGTATGTGTGTGTGCATGTCTGAAAGAGCACTACGCAAATCCATTATGATCGGAAAATTTTAAGCGATATCTACAAAAATCAAAACTAATAATTATTTTTTTAGTTTTATTTTTTTCATCAGAAATAACACTTATTCCATGAGTAATATTTTTATGTGGCCGCTGTGGTGCAGTGGGTAGAGTGCTCGCCTGCTTTACCAGAGGTCTCGGGTTCTAACACCAGTCCGGATAATCACCAAAAAAAATTTTCTTATTAGTAAAAATCCAATTATTGGGTTTTTTAAGAGCAGCGGTCACCTCTCGGCAGTGGGCGGCATACACTCCGAGCGTATTTTTGCCATTCTCACAAAAAATGCATTCGTCGTTCGGAGTTGGCATAAAACTGCAGGTCCAACCAATTAGTAGGAAAAGCAAAAGTTAAGCAGCTTACCTCGAATTGTGAGAGAAGCTCGGCCTTAAAATTCGTCAGAATTATAATAGCGCCAGTGTATTACGTATAATATTTTATCGTTCAGAAATAAAAATTATTCCTTGAGTTTTATTTTTTTTCTTGGAACGAAAAACCATTGATATAACTTGATGAATGAGTGATACTTTCTTATCGAAAACAATAAAACTAAAGAAATAATGATTATTTTTGATGAAATATAAAAAACCGGGCTTTTCGGTTTGCATGAAGCGTCCGCCACTGGCACAAACATGCACAAACAAATGCAAAGGAAATACATGCAGCCTTGCTGTTTTTAAATGCGAACATGCAGATGCACAGACGTATGAATATATGTACATATTTTATATGCACATTAGACCGTCACGCATAAAAAAAAAGTTCGCCGGAACACTTCCGAAATTTATTTGGACCACTCAAGAACGCCTGCACCTACACCTACGATATTGGCATTAAATGAAAGGTGTTGAACAGGACCTCAACATAGAGGGCTTTCCATTGTGATGCCTAGACATTATTTCCAGATATGGGTTAAAATGTGGACCCGGATGACTCTGGAAGGTTTTCGAACGATATTGGCATGAAATTAACGGTATTGAGCAGGGATGTATTGTGGAACGAATTTCCTGTCGGAAAAGCAAACAACAAAAAAGAAAGTATTGAAACACAGACCTACATATTTTCATTGTGATTCCCAGACCGGCTCCCATATATGGGTCAAAACGTGGGCCCGCATAGCCCGGAATGCTTCTGAGCGATATTGGTATCGAATGAAAGGCCTTGATCAGGACTTTAACACAAAGTTGCGGAACCAGATGATTTTGTGAGATATTGGTATCAAAGGTGTTGGGAACGGCTTCAACAGAGAGATATTTTCATTGTGTTACCTAGACCGGGTCATCAGGAGGACCCAGATAACCTCAGAATACCTACTTGAATTGACTCGACTTGACTTGACTTGACTTGACTTGACTTGACTTGACTTGACTTGAATTGGCTTGACTTGACTTGACTTGAATTGACTTGACTTTAATTGACTGGACTTGACTTGAATGGACTTGACTTGAATTGACTTGACTTTAATTGACTGGACTTGACTTGACTTGACTTGACTTGACTTGACTTGACTTGACTTGACTTGACTTGACTTGACTTGACTTGACTTGACTTGACTTGACTTGACTTGACTTGACTTGACTTGACTTGACTTGACTTGACTTGACTTGAATTGACTTGAATTGACTTGACTTGACTTGACTTGACTTGACTTGACTTGAATTGACTTGACTTGACTTGACTTGACTTGACTTGACTTGACTTGACTTGACTTGAATTGACTTGGCTTGACTTGACTTGACTTGACTTGAATTGACTTGACTTGACTTGACTTGAATTGACTTGACTTGAATTGGCTTGACTTGAATTGGCTTGACTTGACTTGACTTGAATTGACTTGACTTGAATTGACTGGACTTGACTTGAATGCACTTGACTTGACTTGACTTGACTTGACTTGACTTGAATTGACTTGACTTGACGCACATTTTAGTAGAAACCCATAACAGCAAACAAAATAACTTTTGTTTTGTTCGATAAGCTCTAATGTAAATAAGTATTCGTACAAGCTCCCATTTTAGGCTTTTACTACAGACATTTTTCTGCTTTGCTTTGCCTTGCTTGTCAACTCGCATTAAGCCCAAACCCAAGCCCAAGCCAAAGCAGGTCAGTCAGCTCAGATTTTTATGTGGTAATCAACTTTGCTCGTTGCTCTCCTTTACCTTCTTTTTTACTGAACTTCGTACTCAATTTCAGTACACTTTTCTGTGTAAAATGACCTCCTTGTGCGGTTTTGAGGGGCAACAAATGTAGTGCTTATTTTTATTTATTAATTGTTTTCTGTGCTTAATTAAGTGGTTGACCACAAAAACTGTGCGGCTGTTTTCTAAACTAAAACTAAAATACAAAAATAAATAAATTGCCTGAGCGCGTTTGGATTTCATTTTTTTATTGCGTTTGCAAGTCTCCAGTTTTACTAATGTTTTTTGTATGCATGCTTAATTGTAAAGCAAATTTTAGTTAAGTAGAAAGCTGCCCTAAAGCATTCAAGGTGAACTTAATGAGCTTAAAGTCGCCTGTCAGGATTTCAGTGGATCAGAATCTAGGGGTGTATAATTAAATAAAAGTCGAAATAAACTCAAAAATAAAAGTTATTGGTTACAAACAAGCATTCCATTGCTAAATTCATCGTCTCAACAATTTAGGGCACGTCCATCAGCCCCACTAATTCACCACCAATTCATCTACTTTGTCGAACTGCGACTGTACCAATACGCAGAACATTCAACAGCCGCAATATTTCACCGCATTCAACGGTTGTATCGTGCTCACCGAATGCACCGTTATAGAAAACATCCACCAGTTAGCATAATTCGACAGTTTCATCGATTTTGTTGCATTCACCGATTCCACCAATTATGAGCACTTCCATCAATTGCGATATCTCAATGGTTTCATTGATTTTGTTGCGTTCAGCGGTTCCACCAATTATGAGCACTTTCATCGATTGCGATAATTTAGCTGTTTCATCATTTTTTTTTTTGTATTCAGCGATTCCACCAGTTATGAGCACTTCCACCGATTGCGATAATTCATCAATGTTGTGGCAATCGCCTGTTCCACCACCAGTTATGCACCGGTTCCACCAGTTATGAGCACTTTTAACGATTGCGGTAATTCACGGGTTTCATTGATTTTGTTGCATTAACCCCTTCCACGAATTGCAATAGATCACCGATTTTATTGATTTTGTTTTGTTTTTTTTTTTGTTGTAGCGAAACGATTAGCGTTTGTATTCGATATTCGTATTAATTTTCGATATTCGGTATTAATATTCGTTAATCGGTATTAATATTTGGTACTGGGTATTAATACTAGTTATTCGGTATTAATATTTGGTACTCGGTATTAATATTCGGTATTAAAATTTGATATTCGTATCCGGTGTTAATATTCATTATTCGATAAAAATATTCGGTACTCGGTATTAATATTCGTTATTCGGTATTACAATTTCATATTCCTATTCGGTATTAATATCCGTTATTCGGTATTAATATTCGGTATTCGGTATTAAAATTTGATATTCGTATTCGGTGTTAATATCCGTTATTCGGTATTAATATTTGGTATTCGGTATTAATATTTGGTACTCGGTATTAATATTCGGTCTTCGGTATTAATATTCGGTATTCGGTATTAAAATTTGATATTCGTATTCGGTGTTAATATCTGTTATTCGGTATTAATATTTGGTATTCTGTATTCGGTATTAATATTTGGTACTCGGTATTGATATTCGGTCTTCGGTATTCGTGCTCGGTAATCGGCATTCCATCACTAGTTTTAACACCAAGCTTCGCCTCCAATTCGTTTTCAAATACTTTATACTTTTTTGCTGCTTTTAACTAGTTTTGCTGCAGATACAAACCAACTTTATCTGGCATTTCATTCAATACACTTCAAGTTCACTTTTTACTTGTGTGCACTGCCGTTTAATTAAATTTCTTATTTTTGTTTTTTGTTTTTTTTTTTTATTTTTTTTTGCTTTAACATCCTTTAATCAAACTTGCAAAGTTTTTTGTTATAATTATATATATATTTTTTTTCCATTCCTGCCTTTTTCACTTTATACATTCCGCCTTTCTTTCGCGTCTTTGCATTGTTTGCCTTTGAGCGCAACAACGTCAACTTTGTCTCGTTTATTTGCTTGTGCAGCTTTTTATGTATTGTTTTTGTTCTCTTACAATCTTTTACTTTAATTTATTTTGCACTTTGTCGCCAAGTATTTTTATTAAAAAAAAAAAATCCAATTTTCCATGTTGATTATTTACATACTCATACTGTGATGGAAGGTGCTTAACATTCGCTAGCAGATATATCTTGCATTTTATTAGCCTCTCTTCATACTTTTATTATATACGCAACTGCATTGGTTTATGATTTATTATTAAATGCACATATGTATGTATGTATGTAAGTATGTTACAAAAATAACTCTCAACCCAGAGAATTCTCTCTCTGTAGTTATATTTTTTGTGCTCTATAGAATCTCCTCTACCTCCTGACAAAATTTTATTGTTCCAGACTTGGTACGTTATACTAAAGTCAAGCCTGGACTTTTCTAAAAAAGTGTTTTTTGAATATTTATTCATTCTGATTATACTTTTTTCGCAAAAAATTTAAATTTTTTAATGGTTTTTCAAATGTTTTGGCAGGAAAAAGTTACATTAGGGTGGTATTAACTGATACATATCTTGCTTGTAAGGGTTCAATAAGCAAAATTCCCCTCTTGCGACAAAAACATTGCTGCATAGAATTTAAAATCCAAAAATATGGCTATAAATAAATACCACAATATGAAGAAAAATGTTATTGCACAATACTAGGGTGGTCCAAAAAAAATTGTTTTTGTTGGGGTAAGTGGAAAAAAATTCAACAACTATTTACAGCGAAGGTTGAGTGTATAGCTATTTCACGAAAAACCATTTTCGATCATCAGCACTCTTTTCGGAAGTGGAAGAGGATTCACCGGGGATTGAACCCGAGTCCATTCCATCTTCAGCCGCAATGACCCAATGCTTAACACACTCGGCCATTGAGACTCTGTGCAAGCTGTTGGATTTTCACCACTTTTGCCTTTTTCATTTTCAACATTTAACGTTAGTGTGTATATGCTTTTGCATATATTCTACCCAAACGTGCTGAATTTTTTGTTGGCAGTTCGCAATGAACATTTGTTGTTGGTATGTATTTTTTATGTACCAACAACGTTAACAATTTTACTTGAAAGAGTTTTTAGTGCTTAGCACGAAATTTTTATTTTAATTCAATTTTTAATTGTTGGGGTAAGTGGAAAAAAATTCAACAACTATTTACAGCGAAGGTTGAGTGTATAGCTATTTCACGAAAAACCATTTTCGATCATCAGCACTCTTTTCGGAAGTGGAAGAGGATTCACCGGGGATTGAACCCGAGTCCATTCCATCTTCAGCCGCAATGACCCAATGCTTAACACACTCGGCCATTGAGACTCTGTGCAAGCTGTTGGATTTTCACCACTTTTGCCTTTTTCATTTTCAACATTTAACGTTAGTGTGTATATGCTTTTGCATATATTCTACCCAAACGTGCTGAATTTAAGCATTGGGTCATTGCGGCTGAAGATGGAATGGACTCGGGTTCAATCCCCGGTGAATCCTCTTCCACTTCCGAAAAGAGTGCTGATGATCGAAAATGGTTTTTCGTGAAATAGCTATACACTCAACCTTCGCTGTAAATAGTTGTTGAATTTTTTTCCACTTACCCCAACAATTAAAAATTGAATTAAAATAAAAATTTCGTGCTAAGCACTAAAAACTCTTTCAAGTAAAATTGTTAACGTTGTTGGTACATAAAAAATACATACCAACAACAAATGTTCATTGCGAACTGCCAACAAAAAATTCAGCACGTTTGGGTAGAATATATGCAAACGCATATACACACTAACGTTAAATGTTGAAAATGAAAAAGGCAAAAGTGGTGAAAATCCAACAGCTTGCACAGAGTCTCAATGGCCGAGTGTGTTAAGCATTGGGTCATTGCGGCTGAAGATGGAATGGACTCGGGTTCAATCCCCGGTGAATCCTCTTCCACTTCCGAAAAGAGTGCTGATGATCGAAAATGGTTTTTCGTGAAATAGCTATACACTCAACCTTCGCTGTAAATAGTTGTTGAATTTTTTTCCACTTACCCCAACAATTAAAAATTGAATTAAAATAAAAATTTCGTGCTAAGCACTAAAAACTCTTTCAAGTAAAATTGTTTTTGTTGGAAGTCGTCAAATATATATTGATGCATCAAACATTCAGATTCGACTAGAAATACATATGAACAAAATTTCAAAAAATTAGGAAAAAATGTTATTGGCCGAATACTAGGGTGGTTAAAAAAGTGTATCTACGGAAATATCTCCAAAAATTCATTGCTGTATCGAACTTTCAGATCCGACTACATATACAAAAAATAAGAAGAAAAATGTTATTGGGCGAATATTTGTGTGATCGAAAAAAAATTTTTTTTTTTTGAAGTCGTCAAAAATATGTTGCTGCATCAAACTTTAAGATTCGACTATAAATACCAAAAAATATGAAGAGAATGGAATTGGGCGCATACTAAGGTAATCCAAAAAAACTTAAATCCTAATATAAATATCAAAAAATGTGAGGAACAGTGGCGTTGTCACCCAACTGTGTTTGGGTGAATACTAGGGTGATCTTAAAAAATACATTTTTTCGGAAATGTCACCAAAAAGAAAAAAATTGATGTAACAAACTTTAAGATACGACTATAAAATAACAAAATTATGACGAAAAATGTAATTGGGCGACTAATAAGGTGGTCCAAAAAAATTTATTTTTTCGGAAACGTAACCAAAAAAAAAATTGCTGTAACAAACTTTAAGATCCGACTATAAATACCACAAATAAGAAAAAAAACTGGAATTCAGCGACTACTAAGGTGGTCCTAAAAAAATTTAAAATAATAATTTTCATTTCATTCTTGTGGTTTCCTTTTACTTTTCAATTTTAAATCCACACCCAAAAGGTAAATATTAATTTTTAAGTACACTGAAACAATTAATCTACAAAAAAATGTTGAAATTAAGGCAAATACTTTCTAACTAAATAAACGCCAAGGCTCATACACATTATGTACATACATACATATGTACATATGTACATGCGTCTACATATTTTGTGGCAATAACGAAACTTTCAAAAACGCAAGCCCTCTTGTTGGCATGCAACATATGCCATTTATGTACATATTTATACACTCCTGCAACACATTACCGTTACTGTTATGTGTAACCACAAAATAAGTTTGCCGACAAACCGCTTTGTTTAGCTTCAATTAAAACTTGAGGCATGTGTAGAGCAGCAGAGGCTAAAAATGTTGAAATTCTGTGGTGGCTTTGAGAGGTTGCATTTGTGCGTGTGTTTGTGTGTGTGTGCGTGCATATATGTATGTAAGTGTTTGTAATTCTTGCATGAAAAACAAAAAAACTACTTTTGCAATATCTATTTATTTAACACAGTTTTACGTACAAGAAAGTGATATTATATTTAAACATGTTTCGGTATGTTTGGCATGCGTGCAACAGAGGTTACGTATACGCCGTGTTTAACAAGCAGTCACAGCTTAAAACAGCTTGATAGGCCTTTTCGGGCTGGCAGTGTGTTTAAAGGCTTATGTGTAGATATTTTTCATGCATTTTGTATATTTTAGATATGCACCTATATATGTGCATTAGACCGTATCGCACTTAAAAAAGAAATCGCCACTCAACATTCCGAGGAATATATGTATGTACATATATATGTTTTTTTTTTTTCTGTGGTCTTTTAAGTTCATTTTACAAACAAAATTTTTGAGAAGACCCCTACTGAAATTTTATGGCGAATAATTTTCTAAAACATCTTAAGCCTGTAGCACCCCCACGAAAAGGCTATTTTGACCCCTCTTTTAGAAATCTGAAAAAAAAAAGTAAAAAAATTTTTTTAAAAAGCTTTTATTTAATATTAATATAAAAATTTACTAAAAAGGAAAAAAATAAATTTCTAATATTGTTGAACAAGATTTATATTAGTCCTTAGTTCATTTGGATCTTAATTTCAATCTAAGCATACATTTAACGTATTTCTTTAAAGCATTTCTGTATATGTATCAACATAAATAAAAGCGTGGGTGCTCTTTACATAATGCATATCTTACGTAATTGGAATTTAAAGTTTTTATCGCTTCCTTCCATTTTACCAATACTGTTTTATAACATGAATATCTAATGAGTATATATTTCTCGGAATGTTAAACGTGTTTTAATTCGTGTTCTACTGAAGCGATCGAAATACTTCTTTTACAAAAGATTAATGGGTTTTGACAACGTTTAACATGCAGGCAAAAAACAGGTATATTAACGTGGCAATAAACTAAGTACGAGGTGGAAGTAACCCCATTGACACACATAAGGTTAATACAAGTATATAGTAGAAACTGTGTTTTGAAGCCAAAGACATTCGTGCATTAAAGTTGTAGATCGGACAATAAATACCAAATGTGTTTGGGCGACATCTGTTGCGGCGTTGAAAAAAAAATAGTAAAAATTTTTTGGAAGTCCACTCTCAAAAGTGGCTATGTGAATTTTTCATATTAAGCAATAAATTAGAAAAAACAAGTAAGGAAGCCTAAGTTCGAGTGGAATCGAACATTAGATACTCAGCTGTATGCTTTCATTGTTTGTTTGCGTTTGTTCGATATAGGGTGTATTTTATATGAAACGAGTGCTGCATAAACAGGGCGCAGCCACGCCCATTTTCAAAATTTGTATCAATCATCCAAATAAGCATATAAATATTATTGTTAGTGCAAAATTGCATCCCTCTATGACTTTTAGTTACAAAGACTTCACGTTACAAATTCCAAAAGGGTGTTCCAGAAATATCTTTGTTAAAAAGTAGGCGTGGTCATAAACCGATTTCAATACATTTTTGCGTGTCTATTAACACGTATTATAAAAGTGTATAAACCAAGTTTCATCATAATATCTCAATTATTTGTCGAGTTATAGGCTAAGAAATCTCGTATATCCCTTTGTCTAAAAAGAGGCGATGCCACGCCCATTTTCCAAAATTTTTCTATTTTTTGTTTCCGGTCTATCGTAGAACTCATGCCACAAAATTTCAATGAATTATCTTTATATTTGTCAAAGATATCGCTTAAAATGTTTTTATTAGGCCACTTTATAATACCCATATATAAAAGTGGGCGTGGTCGTCAACCGATTTTGGTAATTTTTCGTCCACACATTTGGCTAAGTAAATATACCTCGCGTACCAAATTTCATCGATATATCTTTAACTGTTTCTGAGTTATGGCATATAAAACTTTCAATATTTGCCCCTTAATAAGTGGGCGTGGCACCGCCCATTTTCAAAAATTTTTGTATTTTTTGTTTTACGTCCGTAGTTGGACTTCTGCCACAAAATTTCAGTGATAGATCTTTATATTTGACAGAGATATCGCTTAAAATGATTTTATTAGGCCCCTTTATAGTTCCCATATATAAAAGTGGGCGTGGCCGTCAACCGATTTTGATAATTTTTCGCCAAAACATTTGTCTAAGTAAGCAAATTACGCGATACCAAATTTCATCGATATATCTTCAACGGTTTCTGAGTTATGACATATAAAACTTTCAATGTTTGACCCTTAATAAGTGGGCGTGGCACCGCCCATTTTCCAAAACTTCCCCAAATTTCTTCATAAGGGCCTGAGCTCAATACGTGGGTAAAATTTTATCACTCTAGCTATATTAGTGGCTGAGATACCAAATTTCCGATTTTTTCTATATAGGAAAAGTGGGCGTGGTCATGGTCCGATTTCGCCCATTTTCAATACCGACCGTCCCAGTCTCGATACCAACTTGCATTTCAAATTTCATCAAAATATCTCAATTTTTACGCGAGTTATCGTGCGTACGGACGGACGGACGGACGGACATGGCTCAATCGATTTCTCTTTTCACCCTGATCATTTTGATATATATAAGTCCATATCTATCTCGATTATTTCATTATGTTACAATCCACCGTTATGAAATCAAAATTATAATACTCTGTGTACTAGTACAGCTGAGTATAAAAACACCACGGCCTCAAGCTCTATTTTATTTGAATATTTTTTTATTACATAACTGAAAGCCTAGCCCATGAGGAATTAAGGGATATAAAAAAAAAAAAATTAAACAACGATATGGTGGATTTTTGATTTTGTAAAATATTTCACATATCTAGTTTTAAGACGGTATTTTTTCAAATAGATAGTCTTGAGACAGACTTTTGAAAGGGTATAAATAAAACACAGGGACTTTTGAAAATGTATAAATAGAACATAGAGCCTTTTGAAAGAGTATTTTTTATTTTTATTTAATGATTTTTCTCAGAATACGGAAGGATTTTGCTATACATTTTTAATGGACATTGTACACCTTTAAATAATGTTAGACAATTCATTAAAAACTCAATAGCGAAAAAAATTCTCATAGAGACTTTTGAAAATGGACTACTCATATGTAGGGGACGTGCGGGGGGTTTTTTTGTGGGCCCTAAAAGGCGAGACACCCTAATGTACATATATACATATGTATGATGTATATGTGTATGTATGTATGTATGTACGTATGTGCATATGGCCTCTCTAAACATTTTTCAAACAAAGTTCAACTATGTACATAAATCACACTCTACAAAATTATGTCTTAAATGCATTACAATTGCATGCCACACGCCCATTGCTCATAACAGGCGCGGACACGCTCGTCGTTGCACTACTAATAAGCAAAAGAGCGCTTCCGCATGCCACACTTGTTTGCAAGCGCCGCCTTTGGCTGGCCGCCTCTTTCCTTCCTGTTTGGGCTTGCTTTCGTGGCGTTTCCTTCCTTATTTCCTTCCTTCCTTCCTTCCTTCCTTCCTCATTTCCTCTAAAGCTTATTTAAAATACCGCATTTCCTTTCGCTTGCGTTTATTGTTCTTGTTGTTGTTGTTGTTGTTGCTTTTGCACTTAACTTGCATTTGCTTAGAGTTTACTAAATGTTTAGCGGTTACTCTTGCTAACTTGTTATGGTTAAATTAATTCCGTTACCAAAGCAAACTACAAGTAAATCTTTTTTCGGTTTGTGCATTTTATAGATAGTTATTCAAGCTAATTTGTTGTTATTGTTATTGTTGTTGCTTTTGGATTTTTGCCGCCCTATTGCTTTAGTAGCTACTGACTAATCTATATATATATAAATGATTTGGTTTTTAATTGTAACGCTAAAACTTGAAAACGGCTGAACCAAATCAAATACTTCCTTAGGGGGGTTTGTTTGTTGTAACCCCGCGAAGGTTTAGTCGAAGAGAAAATTAAAAAATATTAGGGGGGCGTGGCACCTCCCATACAATCTTAATTTTTAAAGCTGATTATCTCTAAAAGAGTTCAAGGTAGGGAGCTGAAATTTGGTATAGAGGTAAGTGATATCAAATACTTTTTGGTTGCTTGTTTTTCCGACAGGGTAGGAATATGATGTATTGTGGAACGATCCTCCGTCATCCCTTGTCAAGTTTGGTTTGGAGACAAACCGGTTTCGGCTAATATGCGCCATCTTCAGTGTCTTTTTTCGAACGAACCAAACTTGACAAGGGATGACGGAGGATCGTTCCACAATACATGATATCAAAACCCTTCTCACGCAGAAAAGTGGGGTTTATCAGAAAAGAGGGCGTTGCACCTCCCACACAAACTTAATTTTTCATGCTGAATATCTCTAAAATTGTTTAAGGTAGGGACTTGGAAATTGGTGCGGAGATAAACGATAACAATTCCATATTAACGCAAAATAATAGGAGTTATACGAAAAGGGGGTGTGGCACCTCCCATACAAACTTAGCGTTGGAAGCTGAATATATCAGAAAAAATAAACGGCAGGATCCTGAAAATGGCTATAGAGCTAAATGACATGACCACTTTCCCGCATAAAAGTGGGGGTTATCGAAAAAGGGGGCGTGGCACCCATACACCCTTAATTTTTTAAGCTGAATATATCTAAAAGGATATAAGGCAAGGACCTGGGCATTGGTACAGAGCTATATGATATCAAAACAATTTTTGCGCATAGAAGTGTAGGTTATCGGAAAAGGGGGCGTGGCACCTGCCAATTAATCTTAATTTTTCAAGCTGATTATTTCTAAATGACTTCAAGGTAGGGAGCTGAAAATTGGTATAAAGCTAAATGATATCAAAGCCATTCCCACGCATAAAAGTGGGGGTTATCAGAAAGGCTGAATATCTATAAAAGCGTTTAAGGGTGGGACCTGAAAACTGATCAGGAGATTAACGATATCAATAGCATGCTTATGAAAAAAAAAAACAGTTGTTTTGGGAAAAGGGGGCGTAGCACCTCCCATGCGATCTTAATTTTTAAGGCTAAATATCCCTAAAAGCGTTCATGGCGAGCGTGCTTACGATATAACTCACTTGCAACAACAAGTACAAACAAATTTTCCACTGTTGAATCAACAGCAAAGCAGTGCGTAAAATCAACTAATAAACGCTGTTGATAATGGAAACGGTGGCATATTTTTTCTCGATGCGCCCGTGGTATTCCATTAGCTCTTGCATCTACCGGAATTGCTGCAACACTGTTGGAAGCGGGAAGAACGGCACATTCAGCATTAAAGCTTCCATTAAACTTGCAAATACACGAGAGTCCTGTTTACAATATTTCAAAGCAATTGGGCAGAACGAAGTTTGCCGGGTCAGCTAGTTTGTTATAAATACACAGTTGGTGTAGTTTGTATGTAGAGTTTACACTGATGCTCTGGCAAGAGGACTTACATACATGCATCAGGGGGTACACAGAAAAATATTCGAGAGGGATTTCAATTGCTAAAAATATATAAATAAGCTATTATAGAAATTCGTTTCAGAAAATCGACTTAAATGGTGCATATGATCAGAAAGCGCACCTTGGAAACATTTATTTTTATTTATCAAATTGCGGCTCTTTTCGTGCTACGATGACGGATTTCAATCCAATAATACTTTGAGAAAGGGTGTACATTAGGATGGTCCTTAAAATCAAATGGATATTTTTTTCACCCCTAAATCGGTTCAATTATGGTCAAAGATACCACATATAAATTTTAGTGCCGATCGGAGATTGATAGAGTTGTCGCACAGGGGTCAGAGGTTAACACTCTGGCTGCCAAGGCCTTTTTAGAATTTTGATCGTTCAGTGCTAATGTCATTTGACAATTTGGTCACCTGAGGAAAAAATTTTTTTTTTTGTTTTTTTTTTTGTTTCTTAGCGCCTATAAACACCAAAATGTTCACCACAGGCCAGAGAATCCGAATTCCATGTAAAATTCCATATTAAAATGCACGAAAAAGTGCGCCGTCGCTTGAGGTTAACATTTAAGCGTCGTGCGACATGGCAGCCAGAGTGTTAAAGGGATTAAGTGGTATGAACGTGATATATATATTTTTGGAGGGTTGCCATCTTTTTTAAAGTTTAGATTACATAAAAGTTTACATAAAGAGGTTACATAATAAAATAAAAGGATTACAACATATTTTGTATTTTGGCGAAGAAATTTAATATTTAAGATTCATCGCGACTTTTATTTTAATTTTTAATTTTAAGGGTTGCCACCTCTTTGAAAATTTTAAGCTTAATTTTATTTATAAGAAAGCATAAGACATGAAAATATGGTTATCAAATTAAGGAGGATTAAGAGGTACGATCGGCTATGTATATTTTTGGTAGGGTTGCCACTTGTTTGCAATTTTTAAACTCAATTATGTTTATAAGAAAGCATAAGATATGAAAATATGGTTATCAAATTAAAGAGGATTAAGGGACAACATTTCTGTATACTTTTTTGGTAGGGTTGCCACCTGTTTGAAATTTTTAAACTCAATTTTATTTATAAAATGCCATAGAATATGGAAATATGGATATCAAATTAGGACCAAGAGAGACGATCTATATATATATATATTTTTTGTAGGGTTGCCACTTGTTTGAAATTTTTAAACTGAATTATATTTATAAAATGCCATAAAATATGGATATCAAATTAAAGAGGATTAAGAGATATGATATATGGATATATTTTAGGTAGGGTTGCCACTTGTTTCAAATTTTTAAACTGAAATAAATTTATAAAATGCCATAAAATATGGATATCAAATTAAAGAAGACTAAGAGAGACGATCTATGGGTGTATTTTTGGTAGGGTTGACACATGTTTGAAGTTTTTAAACTGAAATATATTTATAAAATGCCTTAAAATATGAAAGTATGGATATAAAATTAAAGAGGACTAAGAGAGACGATCTATGGATACATTTTTGGTAGGGTTGCCACCTGTTTGAAATTTTTAAACTGAATTATATTTATAAAATCCAGGGACCGTAATCATTATGCGTTTTATAATAAAAATCGCCATTTAATCATTATATGTTGAGTTTTTTTTATATTTTATCAAAAATAATAATTTTTTTTTTGAGTTTTATTTTTTTTTTGATCAGAAATAACACTTATTCCTTGAACGATATTTAATCTTTCAGAAGTAATCATTATTGTGTGAGTTTTATTTTTTTCGATCCAAACTATCACTCATTGACGAAGTTATATAGATGGGAATTTTTTAATAATTATGTTCCAGAGCACTTCAGAAAAAGTTAGAGTTTTTCGACCTAAGCAAAAAAATAAAACTCAAAAAATAATTTTTATTTCTGAGCGATAAATATATCACTCAAGGAATAAGTTTTATTTTTGATCAAAAAAATAAAACTCAAATAATAATTATTATTATTAGAATTAAAACGGCCATATAAATACAAACGTAAATAATGATTATTTTTGATTTTTATGGATATCGCTTAAAATTTTTCGATCATAGTGGATTCGGATAGTGCTCTTTCAGACATACACACACACAAACTCAATACTCTTCTACGATGTTTGCAAGTATTTGATTTTTTTCACTGAAAATATAACGAATAATGATTATTATGGGTCCCTGATAAAATCCCATAAAATATGGATATCAGATTCAAGAGGCTTAAAATGTACGATTGGTGGTATATATTTTTGGTAGGGTTGCCACTTGTTTGAAGTTTCTAAACTCAAATATGTTTACGAAAAGCAATAAAATATGGAAATATGGATATCAAATTAAAGAAGACTCTGAGGGACGATCTCTGGATATACTTTTGGTAGGGTTGCCACATGTTTGAAATGTTTAAACTGAATTATATTTATAAAATGCCATAAAATATGGATATCAAATTAAAGACGATTAAGAGGCACAATGTCTGGATATATTTTTGGTAGGGTTGCCACCTGTTTGAAATTTTTAAACTGCTATAAATTTATAAAATGCCACAAAATATGGATATCAGATTTAAGAGGCTTAAGAGGTACGATTTTTGGTATATATTTTTGCTTGAAATTTTTACACCCAATTATATTTATAAAATGCCATAAATTTATAAAATCAATTATATTTATAAAATGCCATAAAATATTTGTATATTTTAAACTTAAAAAAAATCGAAAAAATCTCAAGTATGCTTTAAATCAATAAGAATGAAAAGAAAGAAATTAGTTGTAGGTTTTCGATCGCAATATTTTCAAATTTATTTAAAGAAAATTTTTATTATATTAACGTGTTCATTTTATGCATTGTCGGTTAGCCTCATCGACATTGTCTGGTTTAATGCACCAGCAATTTTCAGCAAAGATATACATGTGTGTGTACTCTTGTAATTTCATCAAAATACACGCACGACTTTGCACAAATCAAATAGCATTAAAATTACTATGTACATTCGCATATTCAAATGAATACACAGAGATACAAATAGTACAAAAATGCGAAATCAAACCAACAACAACATATGTATATGCGCCAGAAAATATGCAACAGCTTGTAGAGCATGACTATTATGAAAAGGAATATCAAAGCAAACAAATTGTGGTTATTGAATGTGATGATCTCTAACGGCATACTTATGTACATACATACAATTTCAATATGAAAATATGTGTAGGCATGTATGTGTGTGTGTGTGTGTGTGTGTGTGTTTTTTATGTAGCACATGAAAACATGCCATTGCAGTTTTTTGTTTGGATAGGCAAGCATACAGCTACATAGTACATATGTTTTTATGTATGTCATAGCTGAGAGAATGGAGTACTCGGAATTTTTGCAGGGTACATTTTAAAGGTAGATACACTCAAAAAAAAAATTACTCAGATTAGGGAAAAATGGGAATGATTCGGCGCTAAAGACATATTTCCATATTTTGATGTACAATTTTCTTTAAAACGTGGTTTTTATTCCTTGATTTGAAGAAAATCGTACATCAAAATATGGAAATATGTCTTTAGCGCCGAATCATTCCCACTTTTCCATAATCTGAGTAAGTTGTTTTTTCAGTGTACATATACACATGAGAGCATAGCGCACTTTTTTTAATTCAACTAGAATGCAAGAATATGGTACATACAAAGCAAGCCAGCGCAAGAAAAGGCAAAAAAGTAGAGTAAAGAAGAATGAGGAAAAAAAGAAAAATAAAATGGATTGTACAAGTTTTTTTAATCTTTTTTTTTTTGTATTAACTTTTATGTCTGTATACATATACACGTACTCACTCATATCCATTAAAAATCCCAATTATTTGGGGTAAAACTCGTATGAGAAGGAAACGCAAAAAAAAAAAAAAAAAAAAAATTAAGAAATTTGCATGAAATAAAAAATTAATAAAACGACCGGGGAAATTGGAACAAGGCGAGCATGAAATTCAGTGATTCACATAAATACATACATATGTATACATACATATATGTATGATGTATGTATGTGCCTCATTCAAACATTTGCGATTTGCATGCTTCGTTAAGCGGAATACGCAGAAATGTATGTATGATTTGGGATATTTTTATACCTTTCATGAGAATGAAATGGTATTATAACTTAGTGCCAAAAAATTCTTGTCGAAAGTACTAGAAGGAAGCGTGGGGGACCCACCAAAATATATACCGATATGATCAGAATCACGAGCTGAGTCGATTAAGCCATGTCCGTCTGTGTGAACGCAAACTAGTCCCTCAGTTTTTGAAATATCTGAATGAAATTCGGAATACAGGTATGTTGTTATATGCAGCTGATCATTTGTCGGAACCGGCCGGATCGGACCACTATAACATATAGAAAACAACCGATTATTCAGATATACATTAAATTTTTGGATGTAATTTGTGCATAACTTCCCCATTTAAACAGCTAAGGACGTGAAACTTTGAAGTAGACGTGCCCATTTTGGCCCAAATAAGGTTACCGAAAATGGTCAAGATCGGACCACTATAACATATAGCTCCCCTACAACCGATTGTTCAGATATGGACATTTTGGTGTATAAGTCCTCCATTTTAACAACTAACGGTGTGAAATTTTGAAGTATTTGTACCCATATGGGCCCAAACGGGATTACCGAAAATTGTTAAGATCGGACCACTATAACCTATAGCTCCCCTACAACCGATTGTTCAGATATGGACATTTTGGTGTATAACTCCTTCATTTAAATAGCCAAGACACCATTTTTTCTAATAAATCTTTCCATAAATAACCCACAGAATTAAAATTATAAATTAAACTTAAGCCGGCTATGTACATACATAGGTAACTATTCATTTCCCCACTCATGAAAGGTATGAAGTCTTCGGTACGGCCGAAGACAGCCGCGCTTTTACTTGCTTGTGTATATAATTTTTTTTCCTGCTTTCTTTTGTTCCTAACAAAATAATTTTTTTAGTTTTTTTTTGCATTATTAGAAGCTTTTTTTTGTTTTTCTTTGCTTTTTTTCGTTTTTCAGTTTTCTCGTACTTTAGGCTAAAATCATTACCTATTCGCCAGTTTCACATGCTAAGTGAAGATTGAGCGGCTGGTAGCTAAAAAATTTTGTAGTCTATTGCAATATTAGGGTGATCCTTAAAAGCGAATTAGCGATTTTCTTCCGTATCACCACCTACATCGGTAACAACACGATCAACGATATCGCATATAAATTTTGGTTCCGATCGAACACGGTTAAGGGGTGTGGCAAAGCGGACAAATTTTAGATTACCATATGAGAACTCAATGCCAGAGGTCTCGGGTTCAAACCACGGTCCGAGCCAAACAAATTTTTCTAATTAGTAAAAATCCAATTATTGGGTTTTTTAAGAGCAGCGGTCACCTCTCGGCTGTGGGCGGCATACCCTCCGAGAGTATTTCTGCCATGAAAAAGCTTCTCATAAAAAATGCATTCGCCGTTCGGAGCCGGCATAAAACTGTAGGTCCACCCAATTAGTAGGAAAAACAAAAAGGAGCACACGTCGAATTGGGAAAGAAGCTCGGCCATAAAACTCGTCAGAGTTATAATAGCGCCATTGTATTATTATTATTATGAGAACTCAATAAAATTATTTAAATTTATTTTTAAGTCTAATACCCAAAAATGAAACAGCTATACTCAAATATACCGCATATACATTTTGGTTCCGATCGCTGACGATTAAGGTGTGTGGCAAAGCGGTCAAATTTCAGATAACTACATATATGGGACAGCTGTGAGCCACCCCCTAATCGTCTGCGATCGGGATCAAAATTTATAATTGGTATCCTTGAGTACTTACAAGACTATCGGTTTTGGCCATTGAATATAAAAAAATTTAATTTAATCTTTTGGTCTTTATATGACAATCTTAACCCCTCTGCGATACTTCTTAACCGCCACCGATCGGAAGCAAAATTTGCATTTGATATTTTTGAGTACAGGACATCGATTTGGGTATTAGATATACAAAAAAAATTAAACTCCATTTCTTGAGTCTCCATAGATTTTTCTGAACTTTAGCCCCTGCGCGACACCCCTTAACCGTTTTCGAACGGGTCAACAATGTATATGTGTCGAGTATATAAGCATCGACCAAGGGGGTGAGGTTGAGCAAATATGCTATATAATTTGTTTCCATACATTTGGGGACAACGCTAGGGAATATACATACATAATGTCGTTTAAGGTACAAAACCTCGTATCGACCAATTATAATACCGCTTAAGAATTTTTTGTCAAAAATTATATACATATCTCCAGAAACACATTCTGGGGGTCCGTCCCCATCCATGCACACAAGAATTTTGACATTGGGAGAGCGAAGAAGGTCACTGCAGATGGCGCAAATTAGCCAAAAGCGGTTTGTCTCCATACTAAACTTTACAAGGAATGACGGAAAATCGTTCGACAATACATCATATTCCTACCTTGTAGGAAAAGTAAACAATCAAAAAGTAATTCTTAAATAAATAATTGGATTTGGGTTTGTTAGTCAAAAATTTAAATAAATTAATTTTAAATACATACATAAATAAATATTATTGGAATATGCATTCAGAATAATATGTGTGGCTCTTTAGTTATAGTACATGGATGACCGAACTTTCCTCGAGCTGTAACTATTTTCGTAGTCCTCAGAAAAAGCCAAACAAAAAGTAAGAAACGATGAGTGAATAAAAATAGGTAAAAAAACTTTTTAAGTTAAACGGTTTTATGTTATACATACATTGCAATGTTTAAGATAAATGTACTAAAAACCAAAAAATAATAAAATAGATACAGTCGTGGGAATTATAAACATTTGCATAGACTAGACTAAAATAAAACCGTGGGGCACGTCAATTGTCTACAATCGTTGATTAAAATGTTTGTTTTGTAATGTTACACTATAATTAGGCAGTTGTTCAACCGACAACGATGGACGTGTGATAAGTAGGGCTAGAATGTGGAAAAAAGCTAGCAAGCTCGATTATAAGCGAGTTTTAGGGTTTCATAGTGGTGAGCGAGTAGTACTTTTATCATATGTTTTGTCGATTAAAGACAAACTACGAGCAGTGAAACGATTCCTCGTGTGAATGTCCAACGATAAACTAGTTGCAACATCTCTTTTATTAACATGGAGTGTATAACTATTGGAATTTCCATGAGCAAGAAAATAGTAAGTAATTTCCTCACCGTCTGCGGGCCAACTGCCTAACGACGAATTAAACGATTCTTCTCGCACATCGCACATTAAGTCGATAATTTGTAGACAATTGACGTGCCCCCCGGTTTTATTTTAGTCTAGTCTATGCAAATGTTTATAATTCCCACGACTGTATCTATTTTTTGGTTTTTAGTACATTTATCTTAAACATTGCAATGTATGTATAACATAAAACCGTTTAACTTAAAAAGTTTTTTTACCTATTTTTATTTTCTAGTTTTTAGTTTTTATTTTTTAAGAAAATATTTCTTTTCAAGGTAGTAATACATGTTCCGAATCGGACCATAAATGCGATTTTTGTAAATATAGCGACCCACGCGCCACCTATCGGATGTTTTTTTTGGGAAAATATTTCCTTTCAAGGTAGTAATATATGTTCCGAATTTCAGCCAAATCGGACCATAAATGCGATTTTTGTAAATATAGCGACCCACGCGCCACCTAGCGGAATTTTTTTTTAAGAAAATATTTCTTTTCAAGGTAGTAATACATGTTCCGAATTTCAGCCAAATCGGACCATAAATGCGATTTTTGTAAATATAGCGACCCACGCGCCACCTAGCGGATTTTTTTTTTCATAATATTGCATTGTCATCGGGGTGTTACATGCGTACAAAATTTCAGATTAATCGGTTGACAGGAAGAGGGTGAAATTTGAATTACTAAATTTGACCCAAGAATAAATAATAATAAATAATAAAACAAACGGGGTGAGCTAAATAAAACCGTTTAAAAAATGTGGCCCCTCTTCGTGCCCTTCACATTTTCTTCTTCATCTTATTCTCTCAATGTCTTTGCCTCTATCTCTACCTTTCTCTTTCCCTTTCCCTCTCACTTCCGTTTCCTTTCAATTCCTTTTCTCCTCTCTCACCCTTTTGCTTCCCTTGCCTCTCCTTCTCTCTTTTGCTCCCCCTTGTCTCCCCTTCTCCATTCCCCTCTACTACTTAAGTACTCTCACTGCCATTCCATTTTTATTTTCATTTGCTTTTTCCTTTTCCTTTTCCTTTTCCTTTTCCTTTTCCTTTTCCCTTTCCCTTTCCATTTTCCTTTCTCTTTTCCTTTCCCTTTCCATTTCCATTTCCCTTTTCCTTTCTCTTTTCATTTTTCTTATCCGTTCCCTTTCCCCTTTCCTTTCCCTTTTCCTTTCCCATTTTCATTTCCCTCCCCTTTCTATTGTCCCTATTTTTCCCTTTTCCTTTCCCTTTTCCATTCTCTTTCCCATTCTCATTACCCTCCCCTTTCTATTGTCTCTGCCTTTCTCTTTCTCGTTCCTTTCCCGTACTTTTCCCTTTTCCTGTCCTTTCCTTTCCTTTCCTTTCCCTTCCATTTCCGAAGGGAATCAAGGCAGCAAACAGACTATGTGCAAAGAAAATAAAAACCCCTTCTCCGGTAAAATTTGATTTTATTGCTTACACTGAAAAGGCAATTAGGGCTCGATATGATATTCGCATTGATATCACAATGAGTAGCGCTCTATGTAAAGGCCCTGCTCAACACCTTTTATTTGATAACAATATTGCTCAGAAATATTCCGGGGTCATGCGGGTTCATGTTTTGATCTATATCTCTTGACCGGAAAGAAAGTTGAGTGAAAAAATTTGAATTTTTCAACAGTCTGCCCCTGAAGCCCTCAGCATACAAAATCGTTGTAGCTATTTTCGATATCCAGAATATTAACCTAAAATAAAATTTTAAAATACACTCAATGAATCACGTGTTCATTTGGGAAATAATGTATACATTTAGCAAGAAACATATTCCCGCAAGCATTTTTTATTGCAGGGCTGCTCACCTCATAGGCACTCAAAGCACAATTGTTTTTGTTTTGTACCGAATCATAGGCACATATACATATTTTCACTTGAAATATGAAAATAAAATTTTCTTTGCACTCCCATAAGCACTCGGATATAAAAAAATTTTATATGAATGTGCCTATGATTCATATTGAATGTGCAGAGCAAAGGCACTTTGTATAGGAGCTCGAGCACTGCCGTAAGAAATCGAAATTTACAATAAAAAAATTTGTAATGAAAAAAAATTCAAATAAAAATAGGTAAAAAAAACTTTTTAAGTTAAACGGTTTTATGTTATACATACATTGCAATGTTTAAGATAAATGTACTAAAAACCAAAAAATAATAAAATAGATACAGTCGTGGGAATTATAAACATTTGCATAGACTAGACTAAAATAAAACCGTGGGGCACGTCAATTGTCTACAATCGTTGATTAAAATGTTTGTTTTGTAATGTTACACTATAATTAGGCAGTTGTTCAACCGACAACGATGGACGTGTGATAAGTAGGGCTAGAATGTGGAAAAAAGCTAGCAAGCTCGATTATAAGCGAGTTTTAGGGTTTCATAGTGGTGAGCGAGTAGTACTTTTATCATATGTTTTGTCGATTAAAGACAAACTACGAGCAGTGAAACGATTCCTCGTGTGAATGTCCAACGATAAACTAGTTGCAACATCTCTTTTATTAACATGGAGTGTATAACTATTGGAATTTCCATGAGCAAGAAAATAGTAAGTAATTTCCTCACCGTCTGCTGGCCAACTGCCTAACGACGAATTAAACGATTCTTCTATCGCACATTAAGTCGATAATTTGTAGACAATTGACGCACAGTGCTTCGTCCCATAGACAAAATTAAGATAAAATAAACTGCGTAATTTATTCAAGTAATATATATTTTTGTGAAGCTAACATATCAACTGGAATAAATATATAAGTAGAATTTATAATCTCATGCTTTTGTTGCCAATAGAGGTCGCTAAAGTCAGTACAATTTTGAGGCAAAACTGTTTTAAGGTAATACGATTTTTAGTGTGTTACAAAAAAAAATTGCCAAAAATTCATTTTAAATCGGATAACTCTGAAACTTGTCACATTTGCTTACCATTATATGCCCTAATAGCTGAAATAACTTTTGATAAATGATTTATTTCAGAAATGTGACCAGTTCCATCGAAACATTTGCCACTTTTTTATTGGAGTTCAAAAAATTACTAAAGTTTGATAGAGTCAAACAAAAAAATAAAAAAGAACGACTCTTTTTTTATTCGCGAATTTGGTTAACTTTGAAGTGTTCTAGTAGAATCTGTAAAAAAATTGCATTGTTTTTTGCCGGAAATGTAGAAATTGTACGATTTTGTAAAGCCATATTTTTAAAATTTTAAAAAATTTTGCAGAACCTTATATATATGGTATGGAAAAAATTTAGCAAAATTAATATATGGAACTATTTTTTCTCTCATGATATAAGAAATTAGCCTAATTAGGATAAAATATACAGTTTTTATTAATATGTGACAAATACTAACAAAAAACATACATGTAATACTAACTTTTTTAGGTGAGACACATAAAATTTTACAAAGTTTGACAAAATTTAAAAAAAAAACAAGAAAAAACGACTATTTTTTTATTTTAATTTTCGATTCTATGCTGGGAGGTCTTGCTACCAAAAAAGAAAAAGGTTCAAAAATTATGCCGGAAATCGCTAATTTAGTACTTTATTTAACACCCTAAAAATTTTATTTTTTACATGGAAAAATTTTATAATAAAAAATTGTTTCTATGTTAACTCTAATAATATTGCGCTTTTAAAAGTTATAATTTGATATGTGCCAAAATCATATTGACATTTTGCAATAAAATAGTGTATTAAACTATAACAACCAACATATTTTCTGAACAAATTTAAGAGTAATTTTCTTTAGAACCATTTTTTGCAATAATTAACGGTAGTAGTCAATCCTTGATTTTAAAACGGTAATTATATATGTTACAGTTAGTTTTTAATGTATTGTGATGACACGTTAAGCTAAAAATTACTTTTTGTAAAAAAGGATATATGGGAGGTAGCCATGTCCTTGGACATAAAAGGACAAAACTTACCACCTAGTTTAAAGACATAATTCTATAAATATATACCAAATTTCATTTCATTCTGTTTGAAATTGAAGTTGATATCACAATTTTAAAATTAAGGATATATGGGAGGTAGTTATATCCTTTCACATAAAAGAACGAAACTTTTAACCTAGTTTAAAAGCATAATTCTATAAATATATACCAAATTTGATTTAATTCTGATTGAAATTGAAGCTGAAATCACAACTTTAAAATCAAGGACATATGGGAGGTAGTCATGTCCTTGCATCGATTTGGCCAAAACTTCTTTTTTTTCTTATCTATATTATTTTATGTCTGTACACAAAATTTCATTGTTCTGCGATTACTCCCCTAATTTTGCCGATTCACTATATGGAGACGAAGCACTGTGTGACGTGCCCCCCGGTTTTATTTTAGTCTAGTCTATGCAAATGTTTATAATTCCCACGACTGTATCTATTTTATTATTTTTTGGTTTTTAGTACATTTATCTTAAACATTGCAATGTATGTATAACATAAAACCGTTTAACTTAAAAAGTTTTTTTACCTATTTTTATTTTCTAGTTCTTAGTTTTTATTTTTTTAAGAAAATATTTCTTTTCAAGGTAGTAATACATGTTCCGAATTTCAGCCAAATCGGGCCATAAATGCGATTTTTGTAAATATAGCGACCCACGCGCCACCTATCGGATGTTTTTTTTGGGAAAATATTTCCTTTCAAGGTAGTAATACATGTTCCGAATTTCAGCCAAATCGGACCATAAATGCGATTTTTGTAAATATAGCGACCCACGCGCCACCTATCGGAATTTTTTTCATAATATTGCATTGTCATCGGGGTTATACATGCGTACAAAATTTCAGATTAATCGGTTTACAGGAAGAGGGTGAAATTTGAATTACTAAATTTGACCCAAGAATAAATAATAATAAATGATAAAACAAACGGGGTGAGCTAAATAAAACCGTTTAAAAATGAAAGCACTGTAAAAAATTTGTATTCAAAAAATTTTCATATAAAAAATAAAAAAAATTTGTATGTATTTGATACTACCATTTGAAAATAAATTCTAAAATAATATTTTATTGGAATTCATAAAAAAAATTAAATGAGCAAAAAAAAAATTTCAGTGCATATACAAAATTTTTAGATGTATTGAGTTTTGTACTTTCAATACGAGAGCGTTGAGCAGCCCTGTTTTATTGTATCTTAAATAAGCTGCCGTTAAAAAGTTAAAAAAAAAACTAAAACGCTACTTAAAAATATTTTTTTTTTGGCACAATAAATAAATTTGAAGCAATAAAAAAATGCTGCTTAAGTGGAGCAAAGCAGAGAGGAAGAAGAACAAAAAAAACAAAATAAATAAATTTTCTTGTGAAGGAATTTGCCAAATTGTCAAATATTCATAAAAAATAATGCACATACAAACAACATATCGTCGGTCTTCTGCCAGAAACACGAATGTGAAAATTTTTTTAAGTGCGATGTCTGCTCTTTATCGGATATATATTGATATAATAGCAATTAATATTTGTATATATGCTTATGTAAATCCAAGTACATATTATGTATGTATGTTTACACAAGAATTTATACAAATATAAATTATAATTACATCAATATATACCCAATAAAGAGCAGACATCGTGCTTAACAAAATTTTCACATTCGTGTTTCTGACAGGAGACCGACGATTTATACACGTCGAAACATAAGCATAGATAGCACATCTGTCTTGGCAACCAGTAGTGAGTCAAACTGCACAGGCAGACACAGCATTGATGCGACGTGATGTCACATGCGTATGAAATGAAACGAAAAAAAAAAAAAACATGTACAAACATGAGAATACCAATATGAGCACATGAATATACGATGTACTATGTATTTGTTGAATTGCTTGTAACTCTTGAAGCTCTAGAGAGCGAACACGAATAAAATTGCCTGTGTTAATATTGCCTGCTTGAGTTTCGCTACCTCCTCCCCTTTAGCTGAGCACGTGCAAACACGTTTCTTTTGGCGCATTATTTGCTACTTCTGTGTGTAAGTATTTGGCATACGTGAAATGTGAATGTGGAATAAAAATACGAATGTCGAATTGTCATATTTGACATTTCACCACCACCCGCGCACTCACTTACTTTCGTTGCTGGTTCATAAGCATAGAGTCTCAAGCCAATTTTGTGAACTGCTCAAGTGCAGAAGCCAAGCTAGTTCATACGTGCTTTTGTACATATGTATGTAAGTAAATTTGTGTTTATTCTTGTGTGAATGCATTTTTTTTTTAAATATTTTTTTTACGTTTTGTGGCAAATTGTTGCTGAATGAATTTAACGCAAATAATCACTTGTCATTTAATTTAATTAGTTTGACATGCAATGTGTGCCAAATTTATGCATATACATACATGTACATACATATGTATACACACGAAAACATGTTGCATGCAACAGCAAAATGTGTAAGAATGCATAAAAGGAAAGAAAAGAAAAAGAAAAAAAATACTGCTATGAAAAAAATTAAATGCTGTTGAACAATTTTTAGTACACGAGTATGATGTTCAAAAATTTGTATTATTATTAATTTTTTTTTTATTATTATAATATTATTTTTAGTACAAAGTTTTTAGAACACTAAATTTATTAATAAGTTTTTACAACAAAACTAAAACACTGAATAGAATGCAGAAAAAGAAAAAAATAAAAAAAATACTGCGATGAAAAAAATTAAACGCTGTTGAAAAATTTTTAGTACAAAATTTTTAGTAAACGAGTATCAGTACTAAATTTTTAGTACAAAACTTTTAAAAGCTGAACAGATGTTCAACAATTTTTATTATTATAAATTTTTATCAGGGACCGAAAATAACGGTTATTTTTTCTAGTGTGGTGAAAAGGTTTCGCAAAAATAACCTTTATCTTCTTTTGGTCCTTAATAACCATTATAAAAACCAAAAAAGTGTTTTGGGCCTGAATAACCGTTATTCAGTTTTACTTTTGGTTTTTGGTCGTTTTTATTTTAATAACTACTTTATTAGTGAGCTCTCAAGACCATTTTTTTTTTTTTTTTTTTTTTAAGGAAAAATTGGTATGAAAGATTAATACTTGTTTGGTAGAAGTTATAGATCCATTTCGGAGACCACCACATCTCTTCATCAGACTTCTTTTTAACATTTTTATTCTTTGGCGTCCGCCGAGATCGAACCTTGGATTTTCCGGTTGGAAGTCTATTATTCAGATTTTTTTTTTTTTTTGGTCAGCTATAAAAATCAAGCCTATTTATTTCTCAATATTTCTGGGCGATATTGGTATCAAATGAAAGGTGTTGAGCAGGACTTTTACATAGAGGTGTATTTGTTATGATTCGTAGGTCGGGTTCCCAGTTATGGGTGAAAAGTGGACCCGGATGCTCTGGAATGTTTTAAGCAATATTGGTATCAAATTGGCCATAACGGTTATTAGGCCCAAAACGGTTTTTTTTCTCATGATAATGGTTAAATATGACTTTTACCTCATTTCTCTTATAACCGTTACGTCCCTGATTTTTATTATTTTTTATTACTGTTATACTAATTTTAGTAAAACGTTTTTAGTACACTAAATTTAGTACTAAGTTTTTACTACAAAACTAAAAAACTTAATAGGTAGATGTTGAAAAAATTTTAGTACCAAATTTTTAGTACAAAACTTTTAAAAGCTGAATAGTAGAAATATTTTTATTACAAAATTATTTAGTACAAAGTTTTTAGTACACAATATTTTAGTACACATAATTTAATACTAAATTTTTAATAAAAAATTAAAAAACTAGGCAGATGTTGAACAATTTTTAGTACTCGATTTTTTAGCACCTACAAAGTTTTTGGGACTAAATTTTTTAGTACAAAGTGTTTAGTACACAATTTGTTTAGTAAAAGAATTTAAGCACTAAATTTTTAGTAGAATATTTTGGTACTAAATTTTTAGTAAAAAATGAACAGAACAGTTAAAATTCGAACATTTTAACACATTTTTAGTACTAAATTTTTGGCATAAACTTTTTAGCACCTATAAAGTTTTTAGTACTAAATTTTTTAGTACAAAGTTTGTAGTACACAATTTTTTTAGTAAAAGAATTTCAGCACTAAATTTTTAGTACAAATTTTTGGTACTAAATTTTTAGTAAAAAATGAACAGCAGTCGATCCAACTTTAACACAAATTTTTAGTACTAAATTTTTGGCATAAACTTTTTAGTATAGTTTTTAGTAAAAAAAATTTTATTAAGAAATTGTTAGTTGAAAATTTGTTTGTTCCCGAGATTTAGATAATACAAAATTTCTTATTACTTAATTTTTAGTAAAAAAAAAATAGAAAACTGTCGAACACTTTTCTGAAAAATTTTTTGTACTAAATTTTTGGTATATAATTTTTAGTACAAAGCTTTTAGCTAACAAGTTTTATTAAAAAATGTCTAGTACTGAATTTTTAGCAAAAATAAGAAAAGTTATCACAGTTGCGAAAAATAATTAATACTAAATTTTTGTTATACAATTTTTGTACAGTTTTTTTGTATTAAAATTTTTAGTACTAAGCTTTTAGTACCTACACAAATTTTTAGTACTTAATTTTAAGTTTTTTATTTAATTATTATTTTTTTATTTTTAGTCCGTTTTCAATGCAAAATTTTTAGTGCATAATTTTTTAGTACTTACACAAATTTTAGTATAAAGTTTTCATACCTACACACAAAGTTTTGCACTAAATTGTAAGCATACAATTTTTTGGTACCCTACATTTAGTACAAAATTTCTTAGCAACTACTGAATTTTTGGTAAAAATATCAAAAAAGTTTTTAGAATAAAATTTAGCACGCATTTTTACGTAACTTACGTAGGTACGCAGCGTTTTTATTAGACTTTCAATCTTAAATTTTGTTTAAACATTTTTTAGTAGTTACTAAATTTTTAGTACTAAATTTTTAGTACAAGATTTTTATGAGGCAACTTTTTATTTAAACTTTTAGTACCTACATACTACATTTTTAGCACAAAATTTTTACTACATTTTTATTAGGAAACTTTTAATATTAAATTTTTATTTAAATTTTCAATACCTATATACTAAATTTTTAGTACAAACTTTCTTAGGATATACGGAATTTTTAGTAAAAAATATGAAAAAAGTTTTCAGAAAAATGTTTAGTATAGTTTTGGTTTTTAATACATAAGTTAATATTAAATTTTTGTTAAAATTTTTTTTTGGTACATACACGATTTTTAGTACACAATTTTTATTAGAACATAATATTAATTACTTATCAAAAAATTTTTAGTACATACTAAATTTTTAGTACTAAATTTTGAGTAGTAAAACTACGTTGTATGTTTGCATGTACGCAAAATACAACAACCTCTTGTGCACACTACTTACAGGTTACGCATACGCCATGGTGGTCGTTAAGCCTCAAACACGGTGAGTGTCTTTGCTAATGACTCAAAAACATATTTTGGTAAATGAAGTGCTGTTTTTGTGATTAGCACTTGGTATAACATAGAAGGAGACATATTTGTGTACATATATTTAAACAAACATATACATATACATACATATATGTACATATATATGTACATATGTAGATAAAATTATATTTAAAATGTGCATATTGATTGTACACACAAACTTAACTCAGCTGTCAACGCCAAATGCTTTCCCTGCCCTCCTGTCTATATATCTTCCTGCTCATCAATTTGTAGTAAAAGCTTGAGTTTATGCATGGAAATTGATAAATTGCCCAAGGCTGATTAAAATAAAAGCAACAAGCAGCAATAACAACAATCAACAACAACAGTGTATAATACTTAACTGCTATTAGCTTTTGATTTGCTTACGTTAGCAGTTTGTACTGCTGCGCTTCGCTTCGTCTTAATTCATTTCACTTTGGTTTTGTTTTAATTAATATAATATTTGCTTTCGATTTATTGCATTTACTTACATACATATGTATATACGCAGCTGTGGATTTATAGTTAGTTTAGTTGATTGTGGTTTTCTCGCTGTGGGGATTGATTGACGCATGAGTTGTGATGTGTTTGCAGAGATTAAGAGCGGTGAAATATGAATAGGTGCATGTATATGAAGATTGACGTTTTATGGCAATACATATGTATATGTACATAAATCGATAAATTTGTTTGTGTGTATGTCTTTTAAATAAATATGAATATTCTGCCACTACATGTACTTTGGTACAGACTTTGAACAGACTGGAGTAACTCCTCTGCGGAAAATATGGCAGACAGTCACTTCAAGCCACGATCTCACACTAGAGAGTTCATAACTGGCTCAGAACTGGTTATAAAGGCATATAGAGCGGAACAGTTTATGCAAATATGGTAAATTTCACAAAAATTAACTAATTTAGGAAATTTCCCAAAAAGGGAACTTTTTCTAAAATCAACTAAACTTGTTTGGCTAAGTGTCTACATGAGTTTTAGTGGCGAAATTGAAAAAAAAAAAATACTCAAATTAAAATTTCCCAAAAAGGGAATTTTTTTCAATCTACATAAAATCATTTTTCTTAAGCTTTACTTAGTCAAAAACGGTAAATTTTACACAAATATAGCTACTAATTTCAAAAATTTTTCCAAAAGGGAAATTTTTCTAAAATCGACTAAAATTCTTTGTCTTATACTTTGGTGGGTAATAATGATCAATTTAACGCAATTTTATTAATAACCAAAATTTCCTAAAACGGAAATTATTTCAAATTAGATAAAAATCGTTTCCACTGAACTTTACTCAAGCAAAATGCTAAGTTTTACACAATTGTACTAATTTCTGAAATTTTCATAAAAGAAGAATTTAAAAAAAAATATCAGAAAATGTTTTATTGCTTTAAAATTCGTGCTGCCAATACGATGCAATTTGCAATGCAATTTTATTAATTACCAAAATTTCCCAAAGAGGGAAATTTTTCCAAAAATTAACTAAAATTGTTTGCCTTTGGGTCTAAACGGCATTTCGTGTATAAATTGAAAAAAAAAAAAAAAAAAAATCCTCATCAAAATTTCCCAAAAAGCAATTCTTTTAAATCTACATAAAATCGTTTTTCTTAAGCTTTAATAAGTTAAAATTGTTAATTTCCAAAATTTCTCAAAAGGGAAAATTTCTTAAACATATCTTTAAATGGTTTTCCTTAAATTTCAGTGAGTTATTATGCAGCTCTTCTAATAAACAAAATTTCCCAAAAAGGGATTTTTTTTTTTCAAATTAGATAAAATCGTTTCTCCTAAACTTTACTAAGTCAAAATGGTAAATTTCACACAAATATATCTACTAAGTTCTAAAATTTCCCAAAAAGCGAAATTATTTAAAAATGTTATGAAATGGTTTGCCCTAAACTTCAGTCATTAAGAATGCGTAATTGAACGCAATTTTACTAATAAACAAAATTTTCCAAAATGGGATTTTTTGTTTTCAAATTAGCTACAAATCGTTTGTCTTAAACGTTACTAAGTAAAAATTGAAAATTTCACACGATTTTACTAATTTCCAAAATTTCCCCAATAGGGAAATTTTTTAAAAATGTAATAAAATGATTTGCAGTGACTCAGTATGATTAATTTAATGCAATTTTACTTGTAACCAAAATTTCCCAATAACGGAAATTTCTTAAAATTTAATAAAATGGTTTTTCTTGAACTTTAATGAGTCAGTATGATTAATTTAATACGATTTTGCTAATTATCAAAATTTCCCAAAAAGGGAAATTTTATAACATTTAACAAAAATACAAAAAAGGTTTTAAGATTTAAACTAAGTATCCCCGAGCTATTCAATTTTAAACTACTACAGAACTTCTCACATTGGAAACAATTCAGAAAGGTTGCTCTTGTTATTTTTGCTATTTACTTATGCCTTTGCTTGCGGCTTGGCTGGCTATATGTGAGTAATTGTAATTATTTTCGATATTTAACAATTTATGTCATTTAATTTAGTTTTGAAATATTTTTTTCGTTTTTTTTTTAGCAATATTAATTAATTTATGTGTGTTTAATAAAAGCATTATTATGCTATTTATTAATAGTGCTAGAGCTGGGGCAAAGCATTTCTATTCTAAGTTTTTTTCGGAAATTTTCCACATAAAAGTTATCAAAAGGCATAATCACATAAACTGAACTTTTAAAGGGTAGAGCCAATCTGTCACTTCCAAGTCCAACTTCTTTGCGTGTTTATTACCATTGCTAGCTAAATGCCTCTTTGCTTGCCCAGCCATCAACGCGTACGGCTTCGACAAATTTCATTTTTAGACCTTAGCTTTAAAAGATCGCAAAGTTTCATGGAAATACTGGAATGAAAACTTCTCTGTCCATTAAAGTTTCTCCAAGGGTTGCCTATTATTTGGCATAGCTCATTGTAAGATATTTTATCAAGGCCCATAAAGACCTCATATAATTTCTATAGCTCTCAAGCACTTCATATATTGTAGGTTAGGTTAGGTTAGGTTAGGTTCCAATGGCTGCTACTAGTGCTGGAAAAAATCGATGTTTACGAGTATCGATATTTTCGATATTTTTGAGAAAAAACATGGATATTATCGATATGTCGACCTTTATATTAGAGCTCTAGATACCCGGGTATCGAACAATTCGAAAAGATCGAATTTGTCTGAGGCTCGTTTGTTGTTCAAATGCCCGTACAAACATTCGAGCTTACAGACAAAAAAATTTGTATCAGGAAAACAAAAATAAAAAAAATACATATGAAGACAACAAAAAAAAAATAAACAAACGAAAAATACAAACTTCAAATGCCCGTGCAAACATACGGGTAATAAACAAACAAGTGTTCGAGAATTTGAACAGCATTTGTTCGGGCTACTCGAAAATGTTCAAAAAAAATCGAGAGCTCTACTTTATATAAACCTTAATTTAACATATCTATATATAACAGCTTTATTTTTCGAGATGTCTGCATTCGTTATTGTGCCCTGAATTGAACAAGAGTGACAGTCATTTATATTACTCTAAAAATTAACTAAATAAACATTTAAACTAAATATTTCAATTTATTATCAACAGAAATCTTTTTTGAAAAGGGAATTCAATAATAATAAAAAAAAAAACAAAAAAGGTAAATTCTGTTCCAGCCAGAAAGATTAGGTTTCAATTACAGTGGTTCACTGAAATATTTCGCATTTAAGTTATATAAAAAACCATGTTAAAGACTAAAAGGTTTGAAATAGACAAATTAATAATGCATTCTAAATACCTTTTACACTCAGAAAAAATAAATCAAAAATAAAATTTTTATTTTTATAATGCACGTTTTCAACCAAGTCATTTTATTTTAAAAATGAAATTTTTTAAATTAAAAATGAAATTTTTGGAATTAAAATGTATTTGGGATTTAAAAAGAAAATGTTTAAATTAAAAATAAAAATTAATGGAAAAAAACATAAGTTTTTGGTTAAAAATCTCATAGTGCTTAAAATAGAAATAAAAATTGTTAAATTTAAAATGAATTTTCTTGATTTTGCAATTCTACAATGAACATTTAAAAAAAAAAATGTTCGTATTTACATTACTTTTAAACACAGGAATTTCTACATAGGAATCAAATTTTAAAAAAATCTCCAAATTTGGGGAATTACCCACAAAACGGCAATGCTGCATTTTACCAGCTTCTTTCCACGTTTATCAGTGATGGATCCATGACCGTCGATATATCGAATATCGGAAAAAAAATATCGATATATCGAAAAAGTTCAAAAACATTGATGAATCGATATTATATCGATATCGCTTCCAGCACTAGCTGCTACTATCCACTTAGTTATCGAAGGTTTCATTGTGATACCTCGTGGATGCGAAGAGCCCACTTTTGGAACCAACGTGCAGACCCCAAGATTTTCAACTCCACGCTTTTTCAATGATTTCATCGCCTCCTGTATCACCGCTACTTTCGTCTGGAATACACTGCAGTGATAAGGTAATCGAAATGAGATTTTTTTAGCTGTCCGTCGGCTGAATAGACTGCTCCTCCTACTCTTAACATTAAGCTTAGATCCATTAGTGTAGAATGTATTGCAACACTTTATATATTTTTTTTTTTAACACTAATCGCCTGAAGAGTTACTAAATTGCCTTAACAAACTTGCCTTGATTAATTGGCCTGCGAGCGAGCATGCTCTACTTTAACCTTTACTTTCTCTCTATTGTGTGTCCAAATAAATTTACTTTTAAATGGCCGTATCGGTTTTCGTGTCCAAATTGCTGATTTTCATTGCTATTGTCATGCCGCATTTTCAATTTGCTGATTATTGCCATTGGCATGACATAAGGTCCTTTATAACATTTTTACAACAAAAAAAAATCGTCACTTTTACAACTTATTTAATTTGATTGTTACTGAGGTTTTTATAACCTGTAAGCCATTTTGCTATCAATACATTTTTCAAGTAATTTGTTACGTTTATACCTATTAAAAATCATGTTCATGCACAATACAGCAGCTGAATTTATTTTAGAACAAAATATTTTTGAATTTTTTCTCTACTTTCTTTTGAATTTTCCACTGAGCGGAAAACAGCCATCAGCATAAAGTAATCTGTTTTTCATACCTGCATAAACCATATAAAAATGTATCTGTCGATTGTGCTATAACCCCATACTACCACTGCATATACCTACCCAGCAGAAAATATAGGGTACAATTACACAGCGCTGTAGTCTAAGACTAGAGGTTTATTACTGGCTCAAAGCTGGTTCCAAAGGCATATAGAGCGCGACAGTTGGTACAAATGTGTGAGATTTAACACAATTGTAACAATTTACAAAATTTTCCAAAGAGGGAAATTTATCCAAAATTAACTAGAATTGCTCGTCTAACGTCTAGACGAGTAATAGTGGCAATATTGGAAAAAAAAATACCTCAAATTAAAATTTCCCAAAAAGGGAAATTTTTTCAAATTAGACATAAACATTTCCCTTAAGCTTTACTAAGTCAAAATGGGAAATTTCACACAATTATACTAATTTCCAAAATTTTCCAAAAAGGGAAATTTTTTACGAATGCAATAAAATCATTTCCTTAAAATTAAAAATAATAATAAAATGGTTTGTAATAATAATGGTTTACCTCAAACTTCAGTGAGTCATTATGATGAATTTAGTGGAAAAACATTACCTCAAATTAAAATTTCCCAAAAAGCGAAATTTTTTCAAATTAGACAAGTCAAAATGGTAAATTTCAAACAATTATACTAATTTCCAAAATTTCCCAAAAAGAGAAATTGTTTCCGAATGTAATAAAATCGTTTTCCTTAAAATTAAAAATAATAATAAAATGGTTTGTAATAATAATGGTTTGCCTCAAACTTCAGTGACTCATTATGATAAATTTAGTGGAATTTTACTAATTACCAAAATTTCCCAAAAAGGAAAATTTTCAAAAAATGTAATAAAATGGTTTGCCGCAAACTCCAGTAAGTCACTATGATTAATTTAATAAAATCTTACTAATTACAAAAATTTTCCAAGAAAGGAAATTTTATAAAATTGAATAAAAGTACAAAAAAAAAGGTTTTTAGATTCAAACTAAGTATCTCTGAAATATTAATTTCTGAACTATCACAGAACTCCCCGAATTAGGGTCAATCCAGAACGGGTTCTATAGTGCTGCAGAGGGAGCATTCGACATTATGTTGTGGGACATGACCGTGTTAAAAAAAGACAATTGAGAGCATTGCGTTGGTAGTATAAATGAACAATAAACCCGGTCTCTTTGGAACTAGTTTTGAGCTAGCTTTTAACTATCACGATTTGCTGAATGGCTGCTTTTCATACCTTCAGAGACCATGTATGTATGTATTATGTATTGACTCTGCTCTAACCCCAACCTGCCACTGCATGCCCCTAGTCGAAATCGTTTATGTTGTGTGTTTTGTTGCCCTCTTGCCTATCTTTAGGCGTATTATGATATTGCATATGATTGCCTACCTTTGGGCGGCATGCGTACGTAATTTGCATACAAATGCGTTTATAACAAAGGCAAATAAATTTTGAAAGAAAATGAAATGTAAAAATATACATATGTAAAATCAGAAAAATGCATGCAAAATAATATAGAAAAATTTCATTGCCGAGCATGAGTAATTTAGTAAAGCGCAAAAAAGTATGTAAACAAAAAAGTTAATGTCAAACGAATTTTTATTTCAATAAGTATTTTTTTTTTTTACTTTCAAAGAGTCATCTTTTATGCATCAAAAATCAAACGGAAGCCGCACACACGCAGCTACGCCAAAGCGCGATTATTTGCATTTATGTATGTATGGCACATAACACTCGTGTGGCTTTTTTCTCCCTTTTTTTGTTGAATTCAAGGACTAGCTTAATGATTTGCATAATTTTTATGCATTTGTATGCACATTGAATAAAAACATGTGTGCGGGCATAAAAAACACAACAACAAACACAGATGAAATCAAAAATTATTTCTGTTTTCGTTTGAGAATTTTTTTATTTTAACTTTTAAGTGATTTGTGCTGATTGAGTTTCACGGCAGTTTCCGCACAATTGGAAGGATAACGAGATAAATATGACTTTTTCATTGTACACAAGGTTAAATGAAATTAAATAGAATTTGTAAGAGACAATAAAGCGAGGTGTGTCAGAATGTTAATGATGATGATGATGATGATGATGATGATGATGATGATGATGATGATGATGATGATGATGATGATGATGATGATGATGATGATGATGATGATGATGATGATGATGATGATGATGATGATGATGATGATGATGATGATGATGATGATGATGATGATGATGATGATGATGATGATGATGATGATGATGATGATGATGATGATGATGATGATGATGATGATGATGATGATGATGATGATGATGATGATGATGATGATGATGATGATGATGATGATGATGATGATGATGATGATGATGATGATGATGATGATGATGATGATGATGATGATGATGATGATGATGATGATGATGATGATGATGATGATGATGATGATGATGATGATGATGATGATGATGATGATGATGATGATGATGATGATGATGATGATGATGATGATGATGATGATGATGATGATGATGATGATGATGATGATGATGATGATGATGATGATGATGATGATGATGATGATGATGATGATGATGATGATGATGATGATGATGATGATGATGATGATGATGATGATGATGATGATGATGATGATGATGATGATGATGATGATGATGATGATGATGATGATGATGATGATGATGATGATGATGATGATGATGATGATGATGATGATGATGATGATGATGATGATGATGATGATGATGATGATGATGATGATGATGATGATGATGATGATGATGATGATGATGATGATGATGATGATGATGATGATGATGATGATGATGATGATGATGATGATGATGATGATGATGATGATGATGATGATGATGATGATGATGATGATGATGATGATGATGATGATGATGATGATGATGATGATGATGATGATGATGATGATGATGATGATGATGATGATGATGATGATGATGATGATGATGATGATGATGATGATGATGATGATGATGATGATGATGATGATGATGATGATGATGATGATGATGATGATGATGATGATGATGATGATGATGATGATGATGATGATGATGATGATGATGATGATGATGATGATGATGATGATGATGATGATGATGATGATGATGATGATGATGATGATGATGATGATGATGATGATGATGATGATGATGATGATGATGATGATGATGATGATGATGATGATGATGATGATGATGATGATGATGATGATGATGATGATGATGATGATGATGATGATGATGATGATGATGATGATGATGATGATGATGATGATGATGATGATGATGATGATGATGATGATGATGATGATGATGATGATGATGATGATGATGATGATGATGATGATGATGATGATGATGATGATGATGATGATGATGATGATGATGATGATGATGATGATGATGATGATGATGATGATGATGATGATGATGATGATGATGATGATGATGATGATGATGATGATGATGATGATGATGATGATGATGATGATGATGATGATGATGATGATGATGATGATGATGATGATGATGATGATGATGATGATGATGATGATGATGATGATGATGATGATGATGATGATGATGATGATGATGATGATGATGATGATGATGATGATGATGATGATGATGATGATGATGATGATGATGATGATGATGATGATGATGATGATGATGATGATGATGATGATGATGATGATGATGATGATGATGATGATGATGATGATGATGATGATGATGATGATGATGATGATGATGATGATGATGATGATGATGATGATGATGATGATGATGATGATGATGATGATGATGATGATGATGATGATGATGATGATGATGATGATGATGATGATGATGATGATGATGATGATGATGATGATGATGATGATGATGATGATGATGATGATGATGATGATGATGATGATGATGATGATGATGATGATGATGATGATGATGATGATGATGATGATGATGATGATGATGATGATGATGATGATGATGATGATGATGATGATGATGATGATGATGATGATGATGATGATGATGATGATGATGATGATGATGATGATGATGATGATGATGATGATGATGATGATGATGATGATGATGATGATGATGATGATGATGATGATGATGATGATGATGATGATGATGATGATGATGATGATGATGATGATGATGATGATGATGATGATGATGATGATGATGATGATGATGATGATGATGATGATGATGATGATGATGATGATGATGATGATGATGATGATGATGATGATGATGATGATGATGATGATGATGATGATGATGATGATGATGATGATGATGATGATGATGATGATGATGATGATGATGATGATGATGATGATGATGATGATGATGATGATGATGATGATGATGATGATGATGATGATGATGATGATGATGATGATGATGATGATGATGATGATGATGATGATGATGATGATGATGATGATGATGATGATGATGATGATGATGATGATGATGATGATGATGATGATGATGATGATGATGATGATGATGATGATGATGATGATGATGATGATGATGATGATGATGATGATGATGATGATGATGATGATGATGATGATGATGATGATGATGATGATGATGATGATGATGATGATGATGATGATGATGATGATGATGATGATGATGATGATGATGATGATGATGATGATGATGATGATGATGATGATGATGATGATGATGATGATGATGATGATGATGATGATGATGATGATGATGATGATGATGATGATGATGATGATGATGATGATGATGATGATGATGATGATGATGATGATGATGATGATGATGATGATGATGATGATGATGATGATGATGATGATGATGATGATGATGATGATGATGATGATGATGATGATGATGATGATGATGATGATGATGATGATGATGATGATGATGATGATGATGATGATGATGATGATGATGATGATGATGATGATGATGATGATGATGATGATGATGATGATGATGATGATGATGATGATGATGATGATGATGATGATGATGATGATGATGATGATGATGATGATGATGATGATGATGATGATGATGATGATGATGATGATGATGATGATGATGATGATGATGATGATGATGATGATGATGATGATGATGATGATGATGATGATGATGATGATGATGATGATGATGATGATGATGATGATGATGATGATGATGATGATGATGATGATGATGATGATGATGATGATGATGATGATGATGATGATGATGATGATGATGATGATGATGATGATGATGATGATGATGATGATGATGATGATGATGATGATGATGATGATGATGATGATGATGATGATGATGATGATGATGATGATGATGATGATGATGATGATGATGATGATGATGATGATGATGATGATGATGATGATGATGATGATGATGATGATGATGATGATGATGATGATGATGATGATGATGATGATGATGATGATGATGATGATGATGATGATGATGATGATGATGATGATGATGATGATGATGATGATGATGATGATGATGATGATGATGATGATGATGATGATGATGATGATGATGATGATGATGATGATGATGATGATGATGATGATGATGATGATGATGATGATGATGATGATAATGATGATAATGATGATAATGATGATAATGATGATAATGATGATATTGATTGCGATGATGATGATGATGATTATGGGAAGACAAGCTGCAACTACAACAACAACAAAATAGCGCAGTGACAATAACAAAAAAGGCAGGCGCAACAAGAAAAATAGCAAGACCAAGAACAAGAATAATAACAACAACAGCACAACAACAACAACACAAACAATGAGGACAACAACAAAAACACAAACCACAATCACAACACAACAACAACAACACAAACAATAAGGACAACAACAAAAACACAAACAGCAACAATTTAAAACAAAACATGGTGACATCTGAATCCTGAAAAGTCGGGTTTGGCATTAGGAAGCAATCTACTGTTTACTAAAACAATAGATATGTATGTATTCTTTTGTTACTATTACACAGATTCAACCAAACACAAATAATAATTGCCATTATACGCTTGTTAGTAGGGATTAGTTTTTGCTCGCGGTAAATATTGAATTTTGCATTACGCAGTTGTGCGGTAAATAAATCGCGGTTGAATTAGCTTTTTAGACTGCATAATATGTACATATAGGTGTATGGCTGTATGTATACACAAATAGCTAATATTATTTCAAAGCAAATATTAGCACAATTTTATTTTTATACCTATTAAATATGCGATTTTAAATTATAATCTAAATTTGACGTGTGGAATTTGAAAGCTGCACAGGCAGACCCACATATTGTTTTTGATTGCTGTTGTTGTGGTTGTCTTTGTTGTTGTCGTTGCTGTTGTGGGCGCCATAAATTAGGCGTACATATACTAGTGTGTTTGTGTCGCAATACACGCAAATTTAGTTTTCAATTGTCATTCGCTAATAAACGATATAAGCTTTATAAAAAATACTAGTAAACCCGGCCACGCGATGCTGTGGCTTTCAATTACACTGTGCGACAATTTGAGGGTGGAAGACCACTTATTGCCACATTTGAAAATTTTTTGATATACTACCTTCATAGCTACTGGTTATTTTTATTTTCTGTGGACCTAGATTTTGTATAGGTACATAGATTTTGACCAAGGAGCCCCATAGTGAAGTTTTGTGCCGAATATTTTTCTAGACTATGGTAACCTTAAAGCGACCTACAAAAGGCCATTTGGTGCGCTCCTCCTTTTCTTTCTAGTTCTCTTTCTCTTCCCCTTTCCCCTTTATTTGCGCTTTATTTTCCCTTTGTCCATTTTATTTTTCATATTTCCTCTTTCGCTTCCTGTCCTTCGCCATATCCGTCCCTTTCATTTTCCTCTTCCCTTTCCTTTTATTACCCATCTTCAGTGCTAGGCCTTGCATGGCACTTCAAATTTAAAAATGAGATAAACTGTAGGGTAAAAATGGATTTTTGTAAAATTTTTAATAAATTACTCATTTCCATGCCAAGTCCTTTCATATGACACCTCAAATTTAAAAATCAAACAAACTATAGCGTAAAACTGAATTTTTGAACAGGTGGCAACCCTCTTTGAAAATTTTTTATTAAATTGCTCAATATCAGGTCAAGCCCCTTCATATGGTACCAAAAATTTTAAAATCAAACAAACTGTACAGTAAATTAAATTTTCAAACATCTGGCAACCCTTTTCAAAAAAATTAAACCTTCCTGTAGAGGTCGGAAACTATCGATAGTCAGCACCATCGATAGTGTACGATAGTTTTTTTGCAAACTATCGATAGTGTATCGATATTTGACGATAGTTTCGGGTGATTTGGGAGAGTCTACGGCTACGCTCACACTGTAACCGCCTTTTCCCGTCCGGCAGCAAACACATCCACAAACACATCTGTTTTAAATGAGCTCACCCGATTTCACCCGAATGTAAACAAACTTTGCCCACCTGTCCCGGTCTTATTCTTACCAATACATGAAAGTAATAGAAGATGATCCAATAAAACTTTTTTCAGTACATTGTTTTGTTTTATTTATTTATTAGCCATTTATTCTTGTTCAAAAAAATTAATATATTAACCAGAGACCATAACAATTATAACAAATAAATATAAAAATCACTTGATAACAATGGAAAAATTTTTCCATCATCAATAACAATTACTCAAAGATCGATATTTTTTCGATCAGATCATAATTGTTATGAGCAATTGATATTTTTTTCGATCTTCCATAACAATTACTGGATGATGGATATTTCTTAGATCATCCCATAATTGTTATGAGCAATTTATATTTTTTCGATCTTCCATAACAATTACTGGTTGATGGATATTTTTTAGATCATTTCATAATTAATTAAGACTCGACCAAATGATAGCCCTAGCCAAGCGCTTTCATTTGATACCCATTTTGCGGTGTTCGGTATTCTATATTCGTATTCCGTATCCATATTTATCCGCTTTTCCACAATTATGAGCTGACCTGAAAAATCTCCACAGCGCAGTAATTGTTATTTACAGAGCTGTAATAATTATAAGAGAAAAAATAAAAATCAAAAAATAATTATTATTGGAAGAAACATATTTTAAAAGTCTTTCCATAATAGTTATTTCTGAGATATTTTTTTTAAGTCTTTTTGTAATTATTATAAATGAGAAATTTTGTTTTATATCTTCAAAGACTTTTATATTGAGACAAATTTGAAAAAAGTCTTTGAGTAATTATTATCCGTAACAAATTGTTTTTTAAGTCTTCAAAGACTTTTTCATTGCGACGAATTTCAAAAATATCTTTAAGTAATTATTTTGAGTAACAAATTTATTTTTTATATCTTCGATAAAAATCTTTCATACAATTTCAAATTGGAAATTTGCTTGAATTTTGAAGTACTTATATGAAAGTTATTCTTATTTTATACTTATATGAAAGTTATTGAAAATTTTCTGAGACTTTTTTGAACTTTGTCTCAATGAAAAAGTCTTTGAAGATACAAAAAACAATTTGTTACTGATAATAATTACACAAAGACTTTTTTCAAATTTGTCTCAATATAAAAGTCTTTGAAGACTTAAAAAAAAATATATTTGAAATAACTATTATGGAAAGATTTTTAAGATATAAGTTTCTGAATAATAATTATAGAAGATTTTTATCATTTTCATCAGGAATTTGTAAGACTTTTTTATAATTTCAAAATGAAATAATAATTATTATACATCTCTGGTTATTTAAGATCGAAAAAAATATCAACTGCTCATAACAATTATGGGATGATCTAAAAAATATCCATCATCCAGTAATTGTTATGGAAGATGTTTTTGGGCAATCACATTTTGACCGATAACTCAGTTATCGATAAATTTATCGAAATATATCGTAGTCCAAATAAAACCTGGGCCATCCCCTTTTGTTTGATAGCCATATTGTAGGGTAATATTAATGTTCTTGGGCAATCACAGTTATCGATAAATTTATCGAAATATATCGAAGTCCAAATTAAACCTGGGGCCATCCCCTTTTGTTTGATACGCTTATTGTAGTGTAATTTTAATGTTTTTGGTCAATCACATTTTGACCGATAACTCAGTTATCGATAAATTTATCGAAATATATCGAAGTCCAAATGAAACCTGGGGTCATTCCCTTTCGTTTGATACCCACATTGTAGTGTAATTTTAATGTTTTTGGGTAATCACATTTTAAACGACCGTGCGACTAGAATTCATAGTCGTATTTATGTTGCTTTGACTACTTGCTAGTCAGCAATTCAAACCCTGCATGGAATAGTTACCGTTTGTTTGGTGCCTAGTGGTCACATTTCAAATTTTCAATAAACTATCGATAGTTCAAACGATAGTCGAAAACCATCGATAGTGTAAACGATGTTCAGAAACCATCGATAGTGACGATAGTGCCATCGATAGTTTCCGACCACTACCTTCCTGCACATCCACAGGTCAAGCCCTTTCAGCTGACACCACATTTTCGAAAATCGGTATAACGGTGTAAAAGTTATGGTGCTTACAAAAAATCGTTTAGCGAAAATATATAAAGATATATAAAGATAACAAGAAAAGTGCAAAGAGTCGCATTAAGAGGAACACGTTTTAACTTGCTAAAATAGTTGGCGTTACACGTGCACATTAAATTTATTTTCGTTAAAACCTTTGTACTGAAATAAACTTTCACAAACTTTCATGAAAACTTGAACAAATATTATTTGCTTTTTTAGTGCAAACAAAAATATCTGGTGTTTCGCTTGCTCCTTCCGTTTGTTAATTTATTTTAGTTACGATTTCCGCTTGTCGCCTATCTTTACCAATGGCAAATTTGCGTAATGAGACTGAAATATTGAAAAACTTGTTAATCACTTTAGCTGTTTTATTTTTTAAAGTTTGACTAAGTAGAAAATGAAGAAGAAGACGAAGAAGAAGCAGAAAAAGCAGAAGAAGCAGAAGAAGCAGAAGAAGTAGAATTAGAATTAGAAGAAGAACAAAATGAAGAAGAGGTAACAGTTTCGTAAATTGCTGGGAGGCAGAAGCGATGCATGATGCGAGTGCATAGCGCATCTTTGATATGGGTGCCGGGTCAACGCGCACCTCCAGGGAAACGGAATGGCTGATGAGCTAGCCAGGCAAAACTCAGTCGAAGTCAGCTCTTGATATCGCAGATGCTGAGAAGATTCTTGCGGCCCTCGGTTTCATCACGCGTCGAATCCTTCGGCACTGCTTCAAGTAGGCTAAAACCAGATGGAAGCGGTTGCACACATGCATGGTCTGCAGAAGTCTATGGGATTCATACAATGACATGCGATCCTCAGCCATTCTAAAGATGAACGAATGAGACATTTCCGGCTTAACTGCGCTATTCACAGGTCATTGGGCTATTGCTACGCACGCGGCTCGTTTGTGATTGAACCATAACACTTTGTGTCGCAGCTGTAATCTTCCTGGAGTGGAGGAGACGGCGGAGCACCTGCTATGCTACAGTTCTGCGCACTACCTAGGCAGAATGAAATTCCTTGGCAACCGCTCGGAAGTAAAGGACGCCAGAAGTGAGAGGCTTCTTAGGTACCTAAACTCAACAGGATATATATAGGTTTTAAGACTTGGCACCTTTGCTCTATTCCGCTGGTTCTATAGTGACGGGAATCTACTTAATTGAATTCTGTGGGACTCGCCACTCTGCTTTGAGACTGCTTATTGAGTCTTATTTTCCTTTTTTTTTGGGAAACGGTCTTATAAATCAAAATTTTTTAGTGTTAAATTTTTAGCGCAAAATTTTTTGGTAAACAATTTTTTTAGTAAAAAATTTTAGTACAAATTTTTATGAATCCAATATTCCTAGTACTCAATTTTTTAGATTAAATATGTTTAATACTGAAGTTTTAGTACATACATTTTTTAGATCAAATATTTTTAGTACAAAACTTATATACTAAATTTTTATTTAAACAAATGTCATTAAAAAATTTTAGTACAAGAAATTATTAATTTTAATAATAAATTTTTTTTAGATCGTCCTAATTTTTTATCTTAAACTTTTTAGTATACAATTTTTAGATAAAAAAAAATTTTTGATTTTAGCACACATTTATATAAATCAAAAATTTTCAATACTAAATTTTTAGCTCAAAACTTTTAGTACACAACTTAAGTAGATAAAATACTTTTCGTACAAAATTGTTAAAATATTTAATTTAATAAATCATTTGATTTTTGAAAAAAAAAATTTAGTATAAATTTTCATCAAATATTTTTAATACACAACTTTTGTGCATTACAAAAACAAAATAAATCATTTGATTTTAGAAAAAAAATGTAATATAAATTTTCATCAAATATTTTTAATACACAACTTTTGTACATTACCAAAACAAAATTTTTATACCCATTTTTAGTAAAAATTCAAAAAAAATTCAATTTTTTTGTGCTAAATTTTTAGCGCAAAATTTTTAGTACACAATTTTTTTAGTAGAAAATTTTAGTACAAATTTTTATGAATCAAATATTTTTAGTAGTAAATTTTTTAGATTAAATATTTTTAATACAGAATTTTTAGTACACAAATTTTTATAGATCAAATATATTTAGTACAAATTTTTATAAATCAAATATTTTTAATACACAACTTTTGTGCATTACAAAAACAAAATAAATCATTTGATTTTAGAAAAAATATGTAATATAAATTTTCATAAAATATTTTTAATACACAACTTTTGTACATTACCAAAACAAAGTTTTTATACCCATTTTTAGTAAAAATTTAAAAAAATCCAATATTTTTTGTGCTAAAGTTTTAGCGCAAAATTTTTAGTACTCAATTTTTTTAGTAGAAGATTTTAGTACAAATTTTTATGAATCAAATATTTTTAGTAGTCAATTTTTTAGATTAAATATTTTTAATACAGAATTTTTAGTACACAAATTTTTATAGATCAAATATATTTAGTACAAATTTTTTTAAATCAAATATTTTTAGTAGTCACTTTTTCAGATTAAATATTTTTAATACAGAATTTCTAGTACACAAATTTTTATAAATTTTTATATCGTCTAATAATATATAAGAAACCTTACTATTTATACGAAAAGCTGGTTTTCTGTAAGTCTGCGCGTACGTGTAATCTTGTTGTGTCTGACTTCAGTTATTTAAACTCAACAAGGCTGTTCTTCATTAGTGCCATACGTATTTGGAACTCCATCCCTGCTGCTACGAAAAATACTATGAGTCAGAACAACTACAGACAGGTTATTTTTAATTATTTTTTAACAAACTAGTTTTTCTTCTTTTTTATCTCCTTTTGTTTTTTTTTTTGTTTTTCTTTTCTTTTTCTGTGACCATTTTAATGTAAATCTTTACTCTCACTGTACTAATTAATTTAAATATTTTATAGTTATGTATTTCTAAATGTATTGCTTCTGCCCCTTTATTACCAAATTTTGGTGCTATTTCAAATGTTATTATAATTGTATGTCGTGCTATAAAAGATCTTTGGATCTTATTGTACCATTTTTTTTAAATAAATAAATAAATACTAAATAATAAATCAAATATTTTTAGTACAAAATTTATGGCATAAATTTTTATATTTCTAATACCTTTATTAGCTAAAAAATTTTTAGTACCAATTTATATAAATAAATGTTTTTACTATAAAATTTATAGCATACAAATTTTATAAATAAATATTTTCAGTACAAAATTTTTAGTACCAATTTTTATAAATAAATATTTTTGTATAAAATTTATAGCAAACATTTTTATATTTCAAATATTATAGTAGGTACAACATTTTTAGTACCAATTTTTATAAATAAATATTTTTAGTACAAAATTTTTAGTACAAATTTTTTTAACAAACATTTACTAATGCAAAATTTATAGTACTTATTTACCTACAAATTTTTATAAATCAAATATTTTAGTACAAAATTTTTAGTACACATTTTTATAAATAAAATATTTTTAGTACAAAGTGTTTAGTACACAATTTCTTTAGAACAAATATTTTTGGCACGCATACAACATGCATTTTAAGAACCAATGCGCAGTATCAAAGCCATAGCAAAAGTAACAGCAGTTTAACACCTTTCCCTTGACCTTCCAAAAGTAAATTACACTGCTCTACAGCCAAAAAATACTCTGAACGCGACCATCCTTTCTATATGTAAAATCGGTCGCTGATTCCGGAAATCGGGTTCATTTTTAATTCTATGGGAAGGTTTTTGAGATATCGGCAATTTACCGTTATTTGGCCAATAGATCCACTTAATCCTGTATATCTTAGGGTGACACCAAACGAAAGAAAATTAAATTTCCTTTTCACGGCTCCTATAACATTTTTCTCTAACTCTTATAGTTTCTGAAATATTGACGATTCAATTTGAATTTTGCCGATTTTTTACGATTTTTTGAAGAAAAAATTGACTTTGTCAGACAGTATCTTTAAACCAATGTCTTCACCTTCGGTTTTACTATTTTACGTGAAGCTCCATTCTATTGGGAAAAAGGTAAGCTATCAACGAAGAAAATCCATGGTAAAATGGAAAAGTTATAGGCGATCAAGTAAATACAGCCAAGTCGCGCAATGCCTCTGCACGGGTATATTCTATGCATGTTATACCCGTAAATGGGCTTGTATCTACTGCGCTGCCTATGTGCTGCTACTGCAGATGTGTAGGCATTGGTACAAATGCATAGAATGTACGCGTGCAGAGGCATTGCGCGACCTGGCTGTATTTACTTGATCGCCTATAACTTTTCCATTTTACAATGGATTTTCATCGTTGATAGCTTATTTTTTTGGTAATAGAATGGATCTTCACGCAAAGGAGTAAAACCGAAGGTGAAAACATTGGTTTTAAAGATATTGCCTGACAAAGTCAATTTTTTCTTCAAAAAATCGTAAAAAATCGAAAAAATTCAAATTGAATCGTCAATATTTCAGAAACCATAAGAGTTAGAGAAAAATGTTATAGGAGCCGTGAAAAGGAAATTTAATTTTCTTTCGTTTGGTGTCACCCTAAGGAAGATAACTCACTCATCTCAAAGAGATATACAGGATTAAGTGGACCCATTGGCCAAATAACGGTAAATTGCCGATATCTCAAAAACCTTCCCATAGAATTAAAAATGAACCCGATTTTCGGAATTAGCGACCGATTTTACATATAGATAGGATAGTCACGTCCAAAGTACAGACAAAAAATTTCATTTTGTGATCCAGTGTTATTACTCATACGCCATGTAGATGCTATTCTCGCCAAAGCTGTTTTTGATCTTTTCAATGCTCTTTTACAATTTTTAGTTGATGACTATCTAAATATGTACATATGCACAATTTAGCGATTTAAATCGCATTGCCTTCAAACAAAGAAAAGCCTAAAAGAAGGCTAATAAATTGGCGGTTTTTATTGTGTGTGAAACAAGGTGAGCAAAGCAACGCATACGAAATATGCTCTGCATATTAAATTGTGCAGGTAAAAAAAAAAAGGAAACACAGTAATCATTTATGTCTACAACACAATCATACCACAATGCATGTGACATGTATGAACATGAATATTTTAAGCGCATATGTAAGTACAGTGTCAATTGCACTCATTGCGCATTGGCCTTGCACTCATTTTAAAACGCTTGACAGCCGACGTTGTCCTTCGTGCTGCGACGAAGCGCTTAAGCTGGCGCGATTGTTGCTGTTGTTGCTCTGCTGACTTGGCTGTTGGCGGAGCTGCTAAGTGCTGTGTCACAGTGGTTGCTGTTGTTGGCTGCGTAGCTCAGTAGCCCGCATTTGGGATGTGGTAGACGGAGGGTTTGTTATACGTTACGGCTAACTACTTGGGGGAATACGATAGCAATTTTCTGTTGTTTTTCTTGTTTTTGTATTCAGCTCTGTATTGCTTAGTAGCGGCTTATTTTCATTGCCATTGTTCATCCGGCTCGATTTAAGCTTTTTGTGTTGACATTTTATTATTTCTATGTGTTTCTTTGTTGTTTTTGCTTTTTGAAAATGTTGTGGTTGTAGCTTGTTTTTTCTGTTTTTTTTTTGTAGGCTTAGTTTGTGTTCACCTTTACCTTGTGTAAAGCTACTTTCGACCTAAAAACCCTAAAACTTGCATGTAAACACTGAAGCGCATGCTGCATCGCTGGCATTGCAATAAAATTACAAAAAAATTAAAAAAAATTAAAAAAAATGCAGCAACAAAAAGTGCAGCGCAAAATAAAAACACAGCAAAATTGACCTGACAACTGTCAACTCAATGTCAGACTAACGCAAAAACCATGCCCACTATTGTAAGTATGGCTGTGTGTTTGGCACAGAAACGCATGTATTGTGTAGTTGTTGTTGTTGTTGTTTGTGGCAGGTAGCACAACAACTATATATGTATGTATGTAGTCGAACAACATTCACAACCAGACAGTCAGCTGCAAGCATTGGCAGCGGTGCTTTTTGTGGAACATTCCAAGCAGCTTTGAGGTATCGCAAAAAAGCTGAACACACACACACACATAAAGAAAGCAACCCTACAGTGAACTTCAAATAACTAGTGAGGAAAATTTCTAGTTCCGAACTAGCGAAAACTTATCAAAAAGGAATTAGCTCAATTGTAGTTAGACCCTCACCAGTTCAGAGGGTGTGAATTGAGTTAGCATTATAATACACACTTTGATTTTTATGCAGTTTCGAAGTGACAAGAATTCCATGAAAATTTTTCTTTCGTTCAATTACCGTCGGCCGTTTGTATATTTCTGCAATTCTCAGATGTTTAGTGAAGCATTTTATATAAAGAAATATAGACTATTTGCATCTTCACTTGTATGAAATGAAATGTTGCCTTTTGCTTGAGCAAGTCCTGGGAAAATATCTGTGGTCACAAGCAATAACCGCTTAAGTCGACTTGGGAATATTTCGAGTTATATATACCACATTATTCTTCTTTTAAAACTCTACATTTCTGTAAAACCCCCATGCTTATAACTTAATTCAATAAAAAAGATATAAATAAAAACATTTAGGCTTAACTTACGATAGAGGTATATTAAACTTGCTATAACAGCCAAAGTAGATGTATATACATACTTAATCAAATTTCATCATGACATTTTGGTTTAATTTACAAAATTTGATCGTAACGTTGTGACTGGCTCACTGATTTTGCTTCCATAGTTTTTAATCGACTTTTATGTTTTGTTAAGAAACGCCTTCGAATATAAAAAATGAATTTATCTCGAAATCATATTTTTCGACTTAGGCAATTATTGGAAATTGCCACACTGAGAGAAAAAAAATATATGGAGGGGTCAAAGAAATTGTTTACCTATTTTGAACACTACTTTCTTTGTTTTGAGTAAATTTTCCTTAAAACATGTTAAAAGGTTTATAAAATATTGTTGTTACATGCGTTACCATGGTTTCATATACTTGATTTGAAAAAATTCATACATTAAAATAATGAAAAATTCTTTAAGCGCCATTCCATTACCAACTTTCCTTGTTTTGAAGACTTGATTTCTTTAATTTTGAGAAATTAAATTCCCATACAAATCCCCATGGCAACGAATTTGTTTGAATGTTTTTTTATGTTTTTTCCACATTTTTGAGAAAATTTACACAAAACAAAGAAAATTTTGTATTGGGACGCGTGTTCAAAATAAGGAAAATTATGTCTTTGATCGAGAGAAATTTTTTTTTTTTTTGAGTGCACAGATATTAGCTGACTACTTTTTCCGATACTCAAGAATATTTTTCTTATCCTTATTTGTTTCACTTTGAAATATTTTTTATATTTTTATCAAAAAAAAAAAAAACAAAACAAAAAAAATTTTTTTTTAATTTTTGACAGCGACAGGAAGCGAACCGCGGTCACCGGATTCCAAGGCACATGTGCTAGCCACTGTGCTATCGAGTCACTTGCATGAAGCGTGTCAAATGCTGCACTTACATAAGTGGCAGTTGTAAAATTGTAGAATTTGTAGGCACTTGCAGCTAGTTCGGAACTAACGAAAATGTGCCAATAAACGAACTAGTGCAAACTATAGAATTTGGTACTAGTTCAGAACTATGGAATTTAGTACTAGTTCAGAACTATCGAAATCGTAGTGCAGAGAGTGACAATTGCCACCGCCTAGGGCATCGTCTTGTCCAATTGTTAACATGCAACAGAGATTTAGAGAAGTGTGAGCTAGTTCGGAACAGGAGATTTTCCCTACAGGGATGACACGCCACAAACTTTAGCACCCGTAAATATGCGTGCCATTGTCAACGCATGCTCATTTTTCCCAGCCTCTTTACTTTGACCTTTTAAAAGCAAAAAATAAAACACAAAAATAAAAACAAAAATAAAAACAAAATCCAAAAAAACCAAAATAAAAACAAAATAAAAACAAAAACCAAAAACCAAAAAAACCAAATTAAAAACAATAATAAAAACAAAACAAACCAAAAAACAAAACAAACAAAATAAACCAAAAAAACTTGCAAAAAAACTGTTTTACTGCATCGCTGTTGCGCACTTTCCTTCCGCACTTTGCTTACTTTAGGCGCACACTTTGCTTGCCTCTACACACCTTTTTTGCAAATGGAAAAATACACACAAGTACTTTGTGCGTGAGTCTGCGTGTTTGTGTGCGTGTATGTGTCTCATTGCTACATTTTTCAATGTAAATAAAATTTTAATTAAAAATTTAAAAGGTGTGTGCGGTGACAGAAACTTGGTGGTTAATAAACGCGAGAAGCGAGGAAAATTTCTTTTTAGAGTGAACGAGTGAGAGGGCCATGTGGAGTGAGGCTGACATAAAGCGCCTTACCTACATACATATATACAATTAATTACGAAATGCAAATATGGGCACATTTGTCCACGAATGTGTTCAGAAAAGAGTTCATTAAGTAGCGAACTTGTGTTTGATAGAAAAGCAAGGGAATTTACCACAAGCTCAATATAAAGTCACAACTGCACATCTATTGAATTTTGGGAAGTTAATACGATAATTGAAGCAATGGTTTGAGTGAAAGACTCCAGATTCCAACTACGTAGATAAAATCGTTTCCCTTAGATTTTATTAAACCAAAATATTAATTAATAATTTCACAAAAGCGAAATTTTTTCAAAATATTAGCCGCTTTCATTCACAACTTCTCTGCTCGTTATAAATTTCTCTCTGCAAAATTTATATGAGAATGGTAGCGAGCAGAGGAAATTTTTATCGACCAGTTTGCGAGTATGGCTACTAATCATTATGGATTCGAACATTTTTGTTCGATCCGACCTCGCTTGTTTGATGGCGAATCGAAAACGCCAGTTATAAAACTGTTTGCCTTAAACTTCATTGATTCGTAATGGTAAATTTCACACAATTAAAGTAATTTCCAAAATTTCCCAAAAAGGGAAATTTTTTCAAAAGGTAACAAAATGGTTTGCCTTAAACTTCAGTCAGTCATTATGATTAATTTAATGAAATTTTAGTAATTTGCAAAATTTCCCAAAAGGGAAATTTTTTTAAACGTAATAAAATGGTTTGCCTGAAACTGCAGTAAGTCAATATGACTAATTTAATGCAATTTTATTAATTACCAAAATTTCCCAAAAAGGAAAATTTTTTCAAAATATAATAAAATGGTTTGCCTGAAACTGCAGTTAGTCATTATGATGAATCTATTGCAATTTTACTAATTACCAAAATTTCCCAAAAGGGAAATTTTAAAAAATAAAAAAAAAATGGTTTACCTTAAGCTTCAATGAATTATAAAGGCAAATTTCACACAATTAAACTAATTTCCAAAACTTCGCAAAAAGGAAATTTTTGTCAAAATGTAAAAAAATGGTTTGCTTTAAACTTCTGTCAGTCAATATGATTAAATTAATGCAATTTTATTAATTACCAAAATTTCCCAAAAAGGGAAATTTTTCAAAATGTAATAAAGTGGTTTGCCTGAAACTGCAGTTAGTCATTATGATGAATTTATTGCAATTTTACTAATTAACAAAATTTCCCAAAAAGGGAAGAAATTTATACAAAATGTAACAAAATGGTTTACCTTAAACTTCAATATATTATGAAGGCAAATTTCGCACAATTAAATTAATTTCCAAAACTTCCCACAAAGGGAAATTTTTTTAAAAATAAAAAAAAATTTTTTTTTAAACTTCAGTTAGCCTTATGATTAATTTAAGGCAATTTTACTAATTTCCAAAATTTCCCAAGAGGGAAATTTTTTAAAAATGTAAAAAAATGGTTTGCCTTAAACTTCAGTGAGTTATAATGACAAATTTCACACAATTAAACTGATTTTCAAAATTTCCCAAAATGGGAAATTTTTTGAAAATGTAATAAAATAGTTTTCCTTAAAACTCACTAAGTCACTGTGATTAAGTTAATGCAATTTTACTAATTACCAAAATTTCCCAAAAAGGGAAATTTTTTAAAATTTAATAAAAATGCAGAAAAGTGGTTATACATAGGTTGTAAACTATGTACATCCGATGTATTAATTGTTAAACTACCACAGAACTCCCAACACTGAAGACAGTTCAGAACGCGTTCGAAAGCTCTGTAGAGGAGGAACCATTGGCAGGATATCACCGTGTTGAAAGAATTGCATTAAAATGAATGCAGAACCAACTCTCTCCCTTTATAAGCTAATTCTACGCTAGCTTTGAACTAGTGCGATTTACTGAAGAATGAGCTCTAAGCTAAAATTTTACTCAATTTGATTTTATAAAAAAAATTTTGTACACAAAATACAAGTGTTTAATCTCACAAAAATGTGTTTGAAGAACTTTAACAATTGTTTTTTTTTTACTTATTTTTTTTTTTCAGAACACCAAGCAATGAAGTGCCACACTGAATTAAATTAAAGACAAAAATTAAATGAAAAAATTTACAAAATATTGAAAAGAAGCAAGTTGAGCACACAATTAAATTTTGAGCACATACCAAAACATAAGTCACTGCGCTCAGCGGCCAACAAAACCAAAAACAAAAAACGCGTTCACAACATAAAATGTTTAAAAGCTCCGTAGAGGAGCAGCAACCAATTTTGAGTAACTCATATGCAGGAAATAAAGAAAATGTAATAAAAAGAACAACAACAACAAAAACACATACGCATAGCAACAACAAAAACAACTACCAAAACAACAATAACCAGAAAAATCATAAATGCGCTGCCTTTGAAACAATTGACATACGAAAATTGGCAGCCACAGCGGCGCAGTTAGAAGCGACGGCGGCAGCGTCAGCGGTAACGAGTAATGGGCAGCGCTGCGCAGCGAAAGAAGCAGCAGCAGCGAACTCTGGCGGTGCATATAATCATAAACATAAGCAGCAAGGAAGTGGAAGCGAAAATTATAGCAAATGCAAGAACAACAAGAACATTAACCAGAACAACAACCAGAACAATAACAACAACAGCAGTGGCGGCTATGCAGCAGCAACACGATCAAGGTTAGAGGCAACAACAAAAAACAGCAACAGTAGATGAATTAGCAGCAACAACAACAACAAAAGCAATTGAAACTCCTAATCAAATACCAACTAAACTAGAAATACTAGCAACAACAACTAAAATAACAACAACAACAAATACCATAAAAAATACAAAAACGGCACAAACAGCGGCAGCAGCAGTGGCGGCGGCGACGCTCCACATAATGCATTCCAATGCAGCGGCGGCGGCGGCGGCATCATCAACGGCAACTACAACTACAGCAGCAACAATAGCAGCGGCGTCAGCACATAATGGCATGAGCGCCGGCAGCGGCAATAATGCAGGTGGCGCTGTGGTGCTCGAAATGGGCGGTGATAGCGGCGATGGGCTACAGCGCCATGGCAGCGCGCACAGCAGCGGCAGCGCTGGCGGCGTGCAGCAACGCACAACAGCGCGCAGCAGTGGGAGTGGACGCAGTCGCAATAAGCAGAGAAAAATAAGTTCCTCAAGTGCCAAGAGTGCCAGCGGTGGTGGCGGTGGTAGTGGCGGTGCTGAAGGCACAACAAACAAAACTAAAACAACAACAACAACTGCAATAACTAACAATCCTAATAGCAATAAGTATAGCGATGCAACAGCGGCAGCAGCACAAACCAACACAACAACACCAACACAAATGGGTAGTGCAGCGCAGCGCGCGAACAGTCAGCGCCGCGCCTCCGCTACGGCTACCGCCGCGTCAACAGCGCCATCAACACTACAGCAAAGCCAGAGCCGCTCGCCACAGCTGCGCCACCAATCGCAATCGTCGTCGTCGCGTTCACGCTCACGTTCACGCTCGCGTTCGCGTTCACAGCAGCGCAGCGATGATGAGCGCGCCAGCGGCTCGACGCATAATCAAGCGCGCAATGGCGGCGCTGATGGTGAAGCGGCGCGCCAGCAACAACAACAACAGCAACGGCAACACCAGCGACGTCAACACGGCGGCAGTCATAATTCATTGTCGAGCATTGAGCGTGGACGCCATCATGGCCATGTCCGTGGTGGTGGTGAGTTGACGAAACGGCGCGGTCGTGAGGCATACGATGATGATGATGGCGGCGGCAGCCGCAGCCGCAGCCGCAATCGCGCCATTGATTCCTACAGCTCATCGTCGGCTTCGAGTTGTAATGGCTCGTGCAGTTCAGATGATGGCGATTCGAATAGTTCAACATCGAGCGGTGAACCGAATTTACCGTATCCGGGTTTTCCGGAAATCTCCTTCTGGATATTCACGCAGGATTCGAAATTGCGCAATTGGTGTTTGCGTTTGATAACCAATCCATATCCTTTTCAATGGCAGAGTTGCGTTTTTTTAAATTTGATTTTTATTTAATTTTAATTGTGTGTGATATATGCACTTGAAGCACTTGAGCACGGAAAGTAAGTATTGGTTTTTACGTATGTCTAAAAGTATGCAACAACTTGAGGCTTTGATTTTGCTACAAAAGATTTCAGAGAGTACAGGGTGTCTCTTACACACCAAATAAATTTTTTCGTAGTACGGAGTACCGTTTACACACAAACTAACTTTTTTTCTCGCGAAGTAGTCTAAAAGTATGCAACATTTTGACCTTTCAAATATGCTACACAATATTTTAGAGAGTACAGGGTGTCATTTGCTTACAAATATATTTATTTCTCCCGAACTAGTTTAAACGTATGCACCAATTTGAACTTTTGAGTATGCTACAACACATTTTAGGGAGTACAGAGTGCCGTCTTAAAACAAAATCACATATTTCTCTCGGTGTAATTGTGTTTATGGCTTAAAGTGTGCAACAATTTGAGCCTTTAAGTATGCTACAAAATATTCTAGAAAGTACGGGGTGCCGATTAAACACAACATAATTTATTTCCCTTGAAATAATTGTGATTATGTCTAAATATATGCAACAACTTGAGCATATAAATATGCTGCAATATATCGTGGAATACACGGTGCCATTTGCACACAAAATTATTTATTTCTCTCGGGGTAATTGTCCTTAAGTCTAAAAGTATGCAACAAACTGACTCTTTAAATATACTACACAATGTTTTAGAGAGTAAAGGATGTCGTTTGCACACAAAATACCATTTATATCGAAATAGTTGTATTTATGTCTGAAAGTATGCAACAAACTGACCATTTAAATATGCTACATAATATTTTAGAACAAAACAGGGTGCCCTTTGTACAACCAACAGCATTTCTCTCAAAGTAATATTGCATATGTCTAAACGTCTGCAACAATTTGAACCTTTAACCTTTAACTTGCGACGTGGTGGTAATTTTTACACCGACTTACAGTTTCTTTATATATCTCTTTTAACTTACCGTCCAGCAAGTTTACTCTCTTAGTATCTTCCCATCTCGTTGTAATTATTGACCCGTTTTGTTTTTATGGAGGAAGGTGTAACATTTGACGAGAAATGATGATGGTGGTGTAAAAATTACCCCACGTCTAGGGTAACGTTAGTTTTTCTTCGAATACAATTTTTGGAAATTTACCACTTCTCGCTTCTCTGCAGCATTTTGATGCGTTTAGAATCTACTCATGTCATCATAATTATCGATCAGTATAGTTTCTATGGTGGAAGGTCTCCAATAACGGATAAATTATGATATCGGGGTAAAAATTACCACACCTCGACGTTAACGTAACTTTTTCTTCAAAAATAATTTATTTCCATTTAAAACTTCTCTCACTGGCAATTTGACTAACATGGATTATTAATTTAACCACTTCTTTAAATGATTATTGGAAGAAAAATTAAAAAATTCGTTTCGCGGTTCATTTTATACGCTCACGTTATTATGAAAAAAACTTCAAAAATACTGGCCTGCATTTTCTACAAAAAAAATTTTTTAAATAAAATTCCTATTATATATTTAAAAATATATATTTTTTTATGAAAAACCGTCTCTAAAGTTTAAAGAAAGTTTTTGTTTTACCTTTTATCTATAAGGTTCTCATGTGATGTTTTCGCTATTTTGAAAGAACAAGGCCTTGTGAATTATAGTAAAAACTTTGTTGATTTAAAAAATTTAATAAACTTTTTTTATCAATTTCATATGAAAAAGGACTGGCCTCTTTCCAATGCAAAAATTATTATAAAAAAATTTATTTTTTATTGAGAGTTTTAAGTAAAATGCGTAGAAAAAAATTTACCACCACGTCGTAAACTATGTCACAAAATTTCACCTCGTCACTTAAAGGTTAAGTATGCTACAAAATATTTTAGAGATTGCAGGGTGCTCTTTGCACACAAAATTTATTAACTTATTTCTGTCCTTTTCTGCTAACTCTAAATATTCTTAGAAAAAAAAATGTTTTAAATATTCTGCTTTCGTCTTTTATTGTACTTCAATTTATATATAGGATGTCTGTTTTACCGAAAGAAACAATTACTCGAGCGCCTAAAAGCGTGCTCTCAAGCAAGCTATATATGCGTACAGTAGACGCTCACCCTGTGGCCTCTGCTTTAAAGAGCTTATCAAGCAAATAAATTATTTAACTAGAAAAAAAAAAAAAAACAAAAAAAACAAATAAAACAAAAACAAAACAAAAACACTACAGAACACACAAACTAAACAAAAGCAAAGCCATCGCAGCATCGCAATTTACAGCAAATCAAAAGAAACAAGCAAATCAAAAAGAATTTCTCACAACATAAAGGGCACGTACAGATCCTTTTTAGATCCCAATTTTGTTGATATGCTAAAGCAAATATTCTAAGCGCATTCCTTTGTAGTGGTTTTTATTTTATTTTCATTTCTATGCTTTTTGTTTGCTTACTTTCGTTCGTTCGTTCGTACACTAGACGCGACGTCTATTGAATTAAGAAAGAGTGCACGTAAATCAAATAAATTAAAAGTTAATCAAAAACGCTTTAAACTAAGTGGTCGTGGAGGAGAGATCAAGCACATTTTTGAAAGGTACGGATATAATGTAGAAGCAAATATAGTGGTGGGCAACTCAGGGTAGTGAATTTAATGGATAAAGGGTAAAAGATGTGTTGAGCATAGTAAGAAGTTCAATGGATGAGTAGATAGAAAAAATTAACAAAGAATCAGGAAAAAGGAAAATATGATTTGATGAAGAAAAACTGTTAGTGGAATATTTTGCTTGGAAGGTCGCTTTGTACACTCAATGATGTGCTGAATCTCTGCAGCTGCGTCCTTTTGTTTTTGAAATGTGCGCTGTTTATAATTTATGCAGCCTATTTTTAGGCTAATTTATTATGTAAACAGTTAGCTGCCTCTAGAAAAGAAAAAACTTCAACTTGTTTTAAGGTAAAATAATACTCCCGAGACGATGGCGAGCACTTGATAATGTCTACAAGTCTCTAAAAGACTCAATGCACACAAAACCATAAAATTTCCCTCGAGAGAAATTTAACTTTTCTATTGAAAATACTTTTTTTTTAACTTCGCTTACCGCTGAAAGCACTTTTAAAGCAAAAATATATGAAATAAAAAAAATTCCCTTTTTGGGAAATTTTCGTAAGGCATTGAAAAGGTGAAAAATCCCATAAAATTGATCCCCGAATTTATTAAAAGGTTTAATATTGGATGTTCGAAAATTTCCCTCCAGAAGAATTTTTTGTTTTCAGTCGAAAATTCGTTTTTTTTACTAATATACCATCCGCTAGCGTTTTTATAACAAATAAGCGCGAAATGAAAATTTCTCTTTTGGGGAAATTTTCATAATGTATTGAAAATATGAAAAAATTGCATAAAACTGATTCCCGAATTTATTTAAATGTTTAATATTGGATGTTCGAAAATTTCCCTCTAGGGAAATTTTTTATTTTCAGCTGAAAACTCGTTTTTGTAACTAATATGCCAATAGCAGACATTTTTATAAAAAAAAGTGTAAAATAAAATAATTCCCTTTTAGGGACATTTTCTTAAAGCATTGAAAAGGTGAAAAATCGCATACAATTTATTCCCGAGTTTATTTAAATGTTTAATATTGGATGTTCGAAAATTTCCCTCTTTGGGAATTTTTTGTTTTCAGTCGAAAATTCATTTTTTTACCATCCGCTAGCGTTTTTATAACAAAAAAGCGCAAAATAAAAATTTCCCTTTTTGAAATTTTCATAAAGTATTGAAGTTATGAAAAAATTGCATAAGATTGGTTTTTGCTTTTATTTAAAAGTATGACATTGGTAGTTGAAAAATTTCCCTTTTTGGGATTTTTTTTTATTTTTAGCCGAAAATTGGTTTTCCTAATCAATATAGCACCTGCAAGCAATTTTATAACAAAATGTGCAAAATAAAAAATTTTTCTTTTCCTAGTGCAATTATTAGCACTTCTTCACATCAATTTCTGCTGCACAAAGCAAAAACAGAAATATGAATAAAGACCAGAAACAAAAACAATAAAGTAAAAAACAAAAAGCAAAAAAATAAATGTGTACCGAAGAAATTTTCATAAATTTCCACAACTTTGTAGCATTGCATGCTTGACATATTTAATTGGTTAAAATAATTAGATGACTTAGTAGTTAGCAAGCAAGCAAACAAAATTAGAGAAGCTCAACAATGGAAAAATTACAAAATACTACATAGTAAAATGTAAAGGAAACCCAAAAAAAAAATTGTAGTCGCAAAAAAACTTTTCTACCTAAAATTAGCGAGCAACAAAGTGGTAAAGCGGCAAGTGGGTGCTTGTGTGTAAGTACACCAAAGAAGACCGCAAGGTGCTCTGTAAGGCTTTGCTGTGCTTAGAGAGCGGCTTCAAAAAGGTCAGCGCAAAGTAGCGTATCCGACTAAGAAAAGTGCTTGTTAAAATATATGAAAAAAGTGATTCATTGAGACTACTTAAAAGACCAGTTTCAGTGCTTCGAAATGTGCTCTGAAATGTGCTCTGAAATGTGCAAGCAAACCGTCCGGACTACTCAATATTTTCATATCGAAAAAAAAAAAAAAAACAATCCTTAAAAACTCGTTCAGTTAAACATACAAACGCATATTTTTTAATGCTGTTGTTGTTGTTTTTTTTGTTACAAGTCTGAAAGAGAAAGGTTGTTTTGTACTTGTTTCTATATGATTTTGTATTAAAATTTTGTATAAATAAATTGGTTTGTACTAAAATTTTGTTTCTAAAGGATTTTGTTCTAAAATCTTAATTCTTTAAGGCTTTATGCTACAATTTTTTTATAAATGGTTTTGTAGCTAAATTTTGTTTCTAAAGGTTTTGTCCTAAATTTTTTTTCGTAAAGGTTTTGCATTAAAATTTTGTTTCTAAAAGATTTTGTAGTCAAATTTTGTTTTTAAAGGTTTTGTACTAAAATGTTGTGTCTAAAGATTTCCTACTAACATTGTTTTTATCAATGGTCTTGTACTAAAGTTTTGCTTCAAAACGGTTATGTACTAAAATTTTTTTTATAAATGGTTGTACTAAAGTTTTGATTCTAAACGGTTTTTTACTAATTTTTTTTCTAAAGGTTTTGTACTAAATTTTTTTTATAAATGGTTTTGTACTAAAAATTTTTTTCTAAAAGCTTTGTACTAAAATTTTTTTTATAAACGGTTTTGTACTATATTTGTTTTATAAATGGTTTTGTACTAAAAATTTGTTTCTAAAAGTTTTGTACTAAAATTTTTTATACATGGTTTTGTACTAAAATTTTTTTATAAATCGTTTTGCACTAAAATTTTTTTTTTAAAGTTTGGTACTAAATTTTTGTTTATAAATGGTTTTATACTAAAATTTTATTTCTAAAGGATTTGTACTAAAATTTGGTTTCTAAAGGTTTTGTAATAGAATATTATTTCTAAATTTTTTTTATAAATGGTCTTGTACTAAAGTTTTGTTTCTAAACGGTTTTTTACTAATTTTTTTTTTTTGTAAAAGTTTTGTACTAAATTTTTTTTATAAATGGTTTTGTACTAAAATTTTTTTCTAAAATTTTTGTTTTGTGCTAAAATTTTGTTTATAAATGGTTTTATACAAAAATTTTGTTTCTAAAGGTTTCTTAGTAACATTTTTTTCTTAAGGTTTTGTATTAGAATGTTATTTCTAAAAATATTTTACTAAAAATTTTTTGTAAATGATCTTGTACTAAAGTTTTGTTTCTAAACGGTTTTGTACTATAATTATTTTTTCTAAGTTTTGTACTAAAATTTTGTTTCTAAAGCTTTGTAGTAAAATTTTTTTTCTAAAGGTTTTGTATTAGAATGTTATTTCTAAAAATTTTGTACTAAAAATTTTTTGTAAATGATCTTTTACTAAAGTTTTGTTTCTAAACGGTTTTGTACTAAAATAATTTTTTCTAAGTTTTGTACTAAAATTTTGTTTCTAAAATCACATTTGTAAAAGCAATTCATACTGAAAATACCTATGTACTAAAAAATTTTACTAAAAATTTTGTACTAAAAGATTTTATAAAAATTTAAATTTTACGCTTAGTTCTTATCATACAGAGTTTTACAAAAAAAAAAAAACGTGCGCTACTGGCAAACAACCAATTCGTTGCACTGTGTTATTAACCTACTTGCTTGGCTGGTTTCAATTTTGTCACATGTTACAGCTCAGCTTAACTTGCCGTTTTTTTTTATGTGACGGAAGCGAGCATAAATAAAAATCAAGTAAAGCCAAAGATATTTTCAATTTTTCTCTTTGTTTACTCGCGCGTATATTACTATTTCACGGCAACCAGCAAACAGCGCAGAAATAAACACAAAAAATATTTATAAAAAATAAATTTCATACATCCATATGCTTTTAGCCATGCTTGCTGCACAACTGCACGGTGCTGGTTGTTCTCCGTTGCTTCACTTCTTCACTTCACGAAAATTCAACGCTGCATACATTTAGGCGAGAAAACCCAAGCAACGAATTTTACTTTATTGGCGCTACTTGCTGCTTTCGCATTTTTTATTTATGGCTTTTTATTTTTTTTAATTCACATATTTACTCTTTTATAAATTCGCGCGCTTTTTATGGTTTTTTTTTTATTTATAATTTATTTTTTTTTTTTTGTGTGTTTTCTTGTTTTCCTTTATATTTTTTCGTTTGCTAAAGCCATTTTTTTCGCCAAGGCCACTCACTTGCTGCACGGCGTTAATTGAAAAGAATCTGCTGGTTGCAAGTTTGGTTTACTTTTCCACTTCTTTTCATTTTAATTTATGTGTTATTTGTTCACTTTTATTTATATTTGCTTTTTTTTGTTCTGATTATTTTCAATGTGCTATTTAACGTTTACTGCATTCGCATTTAAAATAATTATAATTGAAGCATGCGAAAAAAAAGAATAGGGTTTTAAATGAGCACGAACGATATAAAAAATTTAGTAAAAATAACTAAAATATAAATAAAATAAAATAAAATAAAATAAAATAAAATAAAATAAAACAAAATAAAATAAAATAAATTAAAAGAGTACAAAATTAAATTAAATTAAATAAAAAAAATGAAGTAAAACTAATAAAACTAAAAAAGGAAAATTAAATAAAAAAAAAAATAAAATAAAATAAAACAAAATAAAAAATAAACATTGCAAATTTTACTGCAATTACAGGTTAAAGGCACATTTGTATTCCAAATGGAAAGGTGCATGGTTCCTCCCAATATCTGTACTAGTAAAAAATTTATGTACTAAAATTTTTTTTATAAAAAGCTGTGTAGTAAAATTTTTATTATAAAAGTTGTACTACAATATGTTTCTAAAAGGTTTTGTACTAAAATTTTATTTAAAAATTTTTTGTACTAAAACTGTTTCTAAATTATTTTGTACTAAAATTTGTTTTTAAAAGGTTTTGTACTAAATTTTTTTTCTAAACGGTTTTGTACTAAAGTTTTCTTTCTAAAAGATTTTTGTACTAAAATTTGTTTTTAAAATGTTTTCTGCTAAAGATTTTTTTCTACAGAGGTTGTACTAAAATTTTGTTTCTAAAAGGTTTTGTATTAATAATTAAAATCTACAGGGGTTGCACTAAAATTTTGTTTGTAAAAGTTTTGTACTACAGTTTTTTGTATAAAAGGTGTTTTTCCTAACAACCTTGTACTCAAGTTTTGTTTCTAAAGGTTTTGTACTAAAATTTTTATAAAATTACTTATACTAAAACCTCTTCACCTCAAACTAAAAGTCTTGTGCAAAAGATTTTATTTTTAAAAACAATTCGTTTAAAAAATGTGTACTTAAAAATTTGTACCTACAAACATTGTGTACTAAAAGATGTACTAAACATTTCTACTAAAAGTGTTTACTAAAAAAATTTTCTACTACGTTGTACATACTAAAAAATTTTGTACTAATAAACTAAATTCTTAAAAATGTTTTGTACTAAAAATATGTAATAAAATATTTTGTACTAAAAGATATTATTTCAGAAAATTTTATACTAAAATATTTTATTCTTAAAAACAAGTTTTTACTAAAAAGTGGTACTACATTTTTTTTCTGCTAAAAGCTTTTATACTTAAAAACCATTTTGTACTAAAAATGTGTACTAAAAATATTTGCGCTAAAAGGTTTTATTATTGGAAACAATTTTGTACTAAAAATATAGTACTAATGATTTTTTTCTTAAAGACAGTTTGTATTAAAAATTTTATAGTGAAATTTTGCGCTCAAAATTGTATACAAAAAGATTTTATTTAAAAAACTAATTTTTACTAAAAAGGTGAACAACATTTTCTATCTACTAAAAGATTTTATAAGTAGACAATTTTGTACCATAAATTTGTACTCAAAAAATTTGCGCTGAAAGATTTTAATCTTGGAAACAATTTTGTACTAAAAAGCTGTACTAAAAAATGTAATAGTAAAATATTTTATTCTTAAAGATAATTTGTACTAAAAACTTTATACTGAAATTTTGCGCTCAAAATTCTGTGCTAACACATTTTATTTAAAAAACAAATTTTTACTAAAAATGTAGTAAAAAAATTTACTAAAAAATGTACTTACTAAGAAATTTGTACTAAAAATGTTTGTTCTATATCTAACTTAGTAAAAAATTGAGCACATACAATAACATATTGTGTTACATGTTGTGTTAAGAAAAACACCGCGTGTCATTTGCGCAGCCAGCAGCTTCATCGCACTCTGCAGCGCCATTTACGCCTAAAATTATGCCACACAATACTGTTTTGTTTTCCACCCAGCGGTGATATTGATTTTCTCTACGCGAAAACAAATTAAAAGCCTACACACGGTAGGCAGGAAGCGACGATAGGTTGCATGAAAATGTCGAGAAAAAAGGAAAGTGGGGTTGTGTTATGTGATGTTTATAGATGGAACATCCGTTGAAATTAAAATCCGAGCTGCTCCTTTTTCAAGGATATCCACATTTTTTGTTTTTTTTGAAAGGATCAAATATTGAGGAAATCGAATATTCGCCACCGTCCAAATTTTTCCGATTTCAATACATTATTTGGTCGCTAAGGGATACAAAAAAAGGTATTAAAAAGAAAACAGGACACTGTAGTGGAAAAATCCAATGTGAACAGGACCTAAAGGATAACCACTGAAATATAAAATAACACAAAAAGTACCCACTTTAATTTGCGTATAACTCCTAACATTTTAACTCTACGTGAAAATTCCTTATAATATGTTTCATTCAGAATAAATAAAGGAATATTTCTTTGATATACAATTTTGATGTACCTGCAGTGGTTAATGCACTTTAATAATAATAATACAATGGCGCTATTATAACTCTGACGAGTTTTATGGCCGAGCTTCTCTCCCAATTCGAGGTGTGCTCCTTTTTGTTTTTTCCTACTAATTGGGTGGACCTACAGTTTTATGCCGGCTCCGAACGGCGAATGCATTATTTGTGAGAAGCTTTTTCATGGCAGAAATACTCTCGGAGGGTATGCCGCCCACTGCCGAGAGGTGACCGCTGCTCTTAAAAAACCCAATAATTGGATTTTTACTAATTAGAAAAATTTTTTGGTGTTTGCTCGGGCTGGGATTTGAACCCGAGACCTCTGGCATAGCAGGCGAGCACTCTACCCACTGCACCACAGCGGTCACTGCACTTTGGTCCATCTAAAGTGAAAATTTCAAAAAAAGTACGTTTTTTCTATGGTGCTATTTTAAGTTCAAATATTTTTCTAGTTTATGTAAATATTTTAATCTAATGATCCAATTCTCATTCTTACATATCTATACGTTAATATTAAAAAGAATTAGAGCTGAAATACGCGCTAGCTGTGCACGGTGGGCGGTAAGCAACAATAGGTTGCATGAAAATATCGAAAAAACGATCGCCGGCTAAACACTTACGTAAAATGATATTCTAGTATACTTTATAAACACACAGCAAGCGTGAATAAAATCTCCAACATTTTTTTTAAACGAAAATTAGTACCAGCACACAGCTAGGCACATATTCGTTGGGCCATCATTTTTACGATATTCCCATGCAACCTATTGTTGCTTCCCGCCCACCGTGCACAGCTAGCGCGTATCTCAGCTCTAACTCTTTTTTAGTATTAACGTAGAGATATGTAGGAATGAGAGTTGGATCATTATATTAAAATATTTACATAAACTAGAAAAATATTTGAACTTAAAATAGCACCATAAAAAAAACGTACTTTTATTGAAATTTTCACTTTAGATGGACCAAAGTGCCATAACCACTGCAGGTACATCAAAATTGTATATCAAAGAAATATTCCTTTATTTATTCTGAATGAAACATATTATAAGAAATTTTCACGTAGAGTTAAAATGTTAGGAGTTATACGCAAATTAAAGTGGGTACTTTTTGTGTTATTTTATATTTCAGTGGTTATCCTTTAGGTCCTGTTCACATTGGATTTTTCCACTACAGGTGTCCTGTTTTCTTTTTAATACCTTTTTTTGTATCCCTTAGCGACCAAATAATGTATTGAAATCGGAAAAATTTGGACGGTGGCGAATATTCGATTTCCTCAATATTTGATCCTTTCAAAAAAAACAAAAAATGTGGATATCCTTGAAAAAGGAGCAGCTCGGATTTTAATTTCAACGGATGTTTCATCTATAAACATCACATAACACAACCCCACTTTCCTTTTTTCTCGACATTTTTAATGCAACCTATCGTCGCTTCCTGCCTACCGTGTACAATAAGCGTAAATATGCAGAAGACTTATTATAAATGCAAACTCTCAAACCCCCTCCATCGCCCGCAATAGCAGCAACAGCCAACAGCCAACAATGTTGTTGGCCATAATTATCGTCTTGAGCCGCGACTAAAAGCCCGCAACGCTTATGAGTTTAAGGCTCAAGCTACGAGCCGCAAGCACAGCTGCACGCGCTGCTTATAAGGCGCTCGTTTATTGCTTTAACTCTAGCAATTTTTTGTTGTATGTATTTATAAGAGTATCTACTTATGTGTATACATAGCTGAAGCGCCTGCTGATCGACAACACGGCGGCGCCCACAAAATAAGCAAGCATTAAAAGCCTTCACTAACAAATTTTTTATTGTTGCTATTTTTAAGTGCATACGACGACCACTAATGGCAGTACACACAAAAAAAAAATCAACTAAAACAACAACAATAACAATAAATCCAGCGCAACTTGCATTTGTGGGCTTATTTAGTGAGGAAGAAGAGATTTATGGTGAAGGCGGCAGCAGCGAAAATAAAGCAATTGACTAGGAGAGGGTGTGGGCAGCAGCGTGAGCATCGCTTTAAGCGCTTGTGGTGTTGTTCATGTGGCAAGAGGAAGAGCAACAGCAGTAACACGACAACAACAGCAACAACCATCAACATGTTTTTTCACTTCCGTTCTGGTTAATGCATTTTCGAAAACTACATGCCAACGGGCAACAAAAATGGGTATTAAGAAAGCAACAAAAGCAACAACAACAACAGCTACAACAACACTTTTTCCTATTTTTTTTTTTTTTGTATGTCTGTTACATTTTCATTTGTTCTTTTTTTTGTTACAAATGTTGCCGCATTTTCGAACTACGCTCTCCCTACTCGTTCCCTTATGCCACTTTACCACTATTAATCACAATTCCCCTATTTCTCTTTCTCTCTCTTACTCATTCTACGTCTCACTCTCTACCGCAACTACATTTCCTGTTCAATTCCCTTTCTCTTATTTTTTATCTCCTTGCTTCACCTGCAGCTTGTTGCAATATGTTGCACGTTGCATGTTGCCCGGCTTTGTTGAGTGCAACAGCATTTTTTAATGCTTTTTTTTTTTTTGTTCTACCACTTCAAGATATTTTTCACTTTACCACCAGAAATTTTTTTTTATGTTTCTTGCAATTTTACAGCTTTCCCATTAATGTATTTGCTGCCTGCGGCTGCTTCGGCGTCGTTTTATTTGGTTTGGTTTGGTTGTTGAGCGCCTCAAGGTGCCTTCCATTTTGTGCTCTTCAATGCCGAACATATTTTAGATTTTTCCGCAACGCTTTTTTCAATTTTGCTTTTGTGGCAAATTGTGAGGGTTTTTTTGTCAGGCATTTTGCTGTTGTTCTTGTTTCTGATGGCAAAAGTTTTAGTTTGGCTACGAAATCTTCGGTAGACAAATTGATTTTTTCTTGGGAATTTAATTTAGTGGATGTTTTTGGTTTTTATGTATATTAAACTTTTTTAGCATATTTTTGTTGGCAGTATTAAAACCTTTTGTACTAAAACCTTTTATACTAAAAATTTTTGTACTAAAAACTTTTGTACTAAAATTTAGTACTAAACAATTTGTATTCATAAATTAAACATTAAAAGTTTAGAACAATAAGAATTTAATAAGAAAAAGGTTTTAGTAAAAATTTTGTACTAACAAATTTTTGTACTAAAAAATTTATTACTAACAAGTCTAGTGCCAAAAAATTTAATACCAAATTATTTATCACTGGAAAATTTAGTACAAAGAACTTTGGTACTAAAAACTTCGTATTTAAAAATTTATAAGCGAACTAATTAGTACGAAATTTTAAGTACGATAATAGTACTAAAAATTGAGTACAAAAAACTTTGGTAAGAAAAATTTTGGTACTAACAATTTATAGCATTTTCAGATCAAGTGAAACTTATTTTAAATAAAGTGAAACTTTTTTAACTCAAGTGAAACTATTTCAAGTCATGTGAAACCTTTTTCAATTGAATTGAAACCTTTTTTAATTGAAATTAAACTTTTTTCAATTTCGTTTCCATTTAAAAAGGTTTGTACTAAAAATTGAGTACTAACAAAGTCAGTGAGTGAGTGAAAAAAATTTTGTAACAAAGGCTGCAAAGAGACTTTTGCTGACGGAAAGAATTTAATATAAACAGTGTAGAACAAATTTAGTAAAAAAGTTAGAACTAAGAGGGTTTGTTCTAAAAAATGTAGTAATAAAAAGTTGTGGTGCTAAAAAAGTCTGTGCTAATTTTTTAGGTACCAAAAGATTTTGTACTAAAACATTATTTACTAAAAATTTTGTACTAAAAAGAGTATCAAAATAATTTTCAGAAAAATATTTGTACTGAAAAGTTTTTAACTAAAAAGTTTAGTTCTAAAAATTTAGAGCGGAATTTTTTCTATAAAAAATAGCGATTTGTAGTCTAAAATTATTAAATATTTCAGAAAATGTTTGAAGGGTATTTTGCTGCTGAAAAACATTTAGTATACGAAGTTTAGGACAAAAAAATTTAGTAGAAAAAATAGTAGCAAAAGGTTTGGTATTAAAAAATTTGGAACTAAAAGTTTTTGTACTAAAAAAGTTTACTTCAAAGTGCTAAATTATTTTGTACCAAAAAGCTTTTAGCGCAAAAAATTTAGTATGTTCTAAAATAAGAACGAAGTTTTCTCTCAAAAAATCTAGTCTAAAATTACTAATATTTTCTAAAACTTTTATAGGAATTTTTGCTGCTAAAATTAATTTAGTAAACACAATTAGGCACAAATTAAATACCAAAAAAAGTGTTCTAAAAAATTTAGTACTAATAGGTTTCTAACATACTAAACAAATCTTAATAAAAATTTTGCGTTAGTGTAATGAAAAATATTTTTACAAAAAAAAATATTGTACTAAAAAGCGTAGTAAAATAAGTTTTGCTAACAAATTTTGTACTAAAAAATTTTTTAAAGGGATTTTTACTGCTGGAAAGAATTTAGTATAGGAAATTTAGGACACATATTTAGTAAGAAAAAAATTTAGAACAGAGGTTTTTTACTAAAAATTTTTTATAGACATATTGTATTAAAAATTTTGCAAATTTTAGTACTTCTTTAGTAACTTTTTTTAGTAAACACATTTTTTGTACTGTTTGGGCCAGTAGCCATAGTTCTTTTAGCCATAGTTCTAAATTTAGTATACATTTAAAAATTTTATTTTTACTATTTGTACTAAAATATATTTTGCTACACAATTTTTTACTAAAAAAAAATTTTAACTAAAAGATTGAGTACTAAAAACTTAGAAGGTAGTTTTCGCTCAAAAAATAGCGATTTTGAACTTGAAATTACTAGGTTAACTTAAACTGGTTGGGCATTAATGACCGCACATAGATTAGTAAGTAAGTACGTAGTGTTACCAGAAGAGTTCTTCAATGAACACAAACAGTCCTACATTAAACTCAGGCCAGAAAAACCAGAAAAACAACACTGTTCCATTGGCGAATACCAGGAAGCTCTTTATATCTATTTTAGTTAAGCATACGAGGTACTGAAATTACTAAATATTTCCATAAATTTTTCAAATAATTGCAGGCACTCCACTCGCTCAAAAATGCCATAATTAATTCTGATTTTGTTTTATCAGCTCAATTAAGCGTCTCTTCTTGCTTCCCCATCTCACAAACTGAACACTGGCAAATGACAAATGCGTTTTGCTGAGATTTTTTTTCTTTATGGCATCCTCATGCGAAAAATCATTGACATAAATATAAATTAAGCCACTTAAAAATGAGTAAATAACGAGTCACTTGAGTGGAAAATGCAAAATGATGAGCCATTAAGAATGCAAAAAAAAAAAACAAAAAACAAAAAAGGTCCCAGCAGCGGCAATCAACAGACCATTTAATGTCAATCGAAGCAATCGCTAGCGAGAAGAAAAGAACAATTTTGCTGTGGAACGCACACACAAAAAGGAAAAATGGGAAAGTAAAAAAAACAAGCAACACAAATACACACCTGAGACTGAGCTTGAGTGTCATTAAAATTTACATTATATGCCATAGTATGCAATGCTCTTGTTTATTAACACTCAAACAATCTTATTTGCATTATTTTTCAGCTACTTTGGCAATTTTTTACACCCAAATCAACCCACGGGAATCCGTCTTCAGCTTTCGCTCCTCCATTTTTAATGGTTCAATAGGAATTTTTTTTCACATTTTTTCGTTTTTTTTTTTTTAACATTACAAACAGACGTTGTGACGTAGAAGAGTAACAGAAATTAGTACTTATGTGCGTGTGTGCGTTTGGCTGTATAATGTATTACTCGCTTTTCTTCCTTTGTCATATCTTTATGGCTTTTCCGTGCACTAATACACGAACAAATGTACATACATGCTCGAACATGGTCGCATAGCAAATAAATAAAATGTTACATATGTACATATGTATGTGAGTACATTGGGTGGAACTTAATATCAAACGATATAAATTTTCTTCCAGAACCGAGATATTGAATTTTCTTGCGGTAATGTGAATTTTGAAACCTCTATTACCAAAATGTATGTGTGGTATCTTCGACGATCTGAAGGTGTGAGACTGTGGAAATCTGCTATAAAATTTTTCTACACACATTTAAGCACCACCCTAATGTTAGTATATGTATGTACATTAGGGTGGCCCTTAGTTGTATGGGGGAAAAAAAAGTGCTTCAATCCGCGATTTCCCCCCATCAAAATGTGCGAATAGTAATAAAATCTAGATATACGAAGTTTTAGACCAATCAAAAAAGATTTAGAGGTCGCTCAAAGAGCTTAAAGTTCAGAAAATTACGATTTTTTTGCTTTTTTGGAATTTATTCCTCTATATTTTATATATTATAGACAGCTTGACATTGTACATATTTTTCGCGAATTCCACAAGTTATTATCTTTTAAATGTGGTATAACTTACAAAAATCGGTGCGCTGGTAAAAATGTTAAAAATAAATATCAAAAACACCATGCTAGTCATCAAGCACGCAGTAGGTTTTTTATTACATAGTGTGTATTTAAAGTGTATAGATGTACATAATTTTAGAAATTGTGAAAATTGTGAATTTATGAAATTAATGTTTTAATTAAATAATTTATGATTTAATTAACGATGACTTATTGTGTGATTCGTATTCTTTTCTACATTCAGTTACCACTTGTAATAAATACTGTTTTTCCTGTTCATTATTTGTTAGGATTCTGTTATATTCTTCTATGAGCTTAACGCCGCGCTCTGCTGTGTCACTTACCACTTTTATACTTGCAACAGTATCTCTTCCTATCTTGTAAGTGTCTGTTTCATCCCAGTGTAACGCATCTATCTCCAGAAATTGTGTCGAAATATTAAACCGACCAAAAAAATCAATTGTACTCACATTTTTTACAAAACTTGATTTTCAAATTAGAGTTTTTATAAGAAGTTTTAAAAATCAGGAAACTTTTATTCATTTAAGAATTAGACTGTTCTATTGCAAACACGATTAATACTTTATTATTGGATATTTTATCCAAGTGAAAAAAAAAATATTTTATGGACGAAAAACTCGGTTAGATTACCCAACCATGTGGAAACGAAAACAGCTGTAAAAGTCCGCCCCAAGATTTTTAGCTTATGATGAGACTCTAACTTGTTTTTTTTTTGCAACTTTGTTATTTGACATCCGATTTTTAAAATTGATAGATATGTTATTATTTTAGTCTTTTCAGCAGGGTTTGAAATTATTTTCAACTTTTTTTTTTTATTTCCATTGAATTTCATTTTCAGTTGAAAATTAAAAAATAAACAGCGTTCTACTGTACAGCAACTGGACAGGCTTAAGTTTCAAAAAATTATAGTCGACTGTTGCTGTATTGTGGAAATTTTTACAGCACTGTTGTTGTTGTGTTTTTTTTTTACTTTATGGGAACACAATCGAAATAGTAATGTACAAAAAAATTTTTTCAAAAAGCCGCACTGAAAACTAAAATTCTGTTTATCTGTGCTTTGCTGTCGACTGATCTGTTTGAAATTACACAGTAAAGCAACAGCACAAATAAACAAACAAATATATTCGACTGTTCTGTGCTTCGACTTCAGATATTTTCAGAGGGAATCGAAATTCAAAAGTTCTCAAAAAATTATGGTAACTTTCCCAGAACAGCAACAGCTTATTTTTTTGAGACTGTTGGTCTTATGCTGGCAAACAGTGCTTGGGAAGCTTTATATCTTCCTCTAATATCCTTTGATCTGTGAAGTGGTTTTCATATAGTTGGGTCACCTAGCCGAGTTTTTCGACCATAAAACATCCATTTTGTTTCACTTGGAAAAAAATCGCCAAAAATAAAGTATTCATCGAATCTTTTTAATATTACGCTTAAAATGTTTGCAATAAAACAGAATAATTTTGAAAAGCATAAAAATTTCCTGATTTTTAAAACTTCCTATAAAAACCCCAATAAAACAAAATTTTTTCAATAATCGCAAAAAATCAATAAAATTTTGACTTTGAAAAGTTAGTACTGAGGATAGGTGAAATCGGACTATAACAACGCACACAAAATGTTATAATCCAGACACTAATAAAACCGAGTAATGAATTTTCAGCCATGCAATGATTTTATTCAGTTATAAGGAAATATGCTAAAATTTTAGAAAATGTATGTAACATAATTTAATTTATAAGTGGTATGTCGTTAGAAGCGTACTTTAGTTATCTTTCGAACGGAGTAGATACGGTTTGCGGGTATTTGTAACTTCAGCGAAAAGAATTTTTTATTGAAGTTGTAACCAAAAAACCCAAAATTACGTCATCTGAAAACCCTAACCATAAAAAAATGGTTTTGACCTCAGCAGGTTCATGCCAGCCCTCCCATATACCTGAAATTCTTGGTATTTTCTCAAATTAATTATTTGTAAACTAGTGTTTTCAACATATAGCTTTGAATATGATAGAAGTAAAATATGTATATCTACCAGAATTTCGTGGGGGGTTCAAACACCCAAACCCCCCCTAAATACGGCCTTGCTTGCAAATAATTATCGCTTATAAGCGAGTGCGCCTCACAATTGCAACGATGTTTATTATAAATAGCTTATTCACAATACAAATATCACTGTAAATATGGGAGACGCCAGTTATTTTATTCTGTAACTCTATTAATAATTGACCGATTTATAAGATCCTAGTCATTTTGAAAAGATAATAACTTGGGAAATTCACGAAAAATATGTACAATGTCAAGTTGTCTATAATATATAGAATACAATATACAATATAGAAAAAAGCAAGAAATCGTAATTTTTGGAACTTCATGCTCTTTGAGCGACCTCTAAATCTTTTTTGATCGGCCTAAAACTTCGTATATCTATGTTTTTTGACCATTAACATATTTCTAGGGGGGGAAATCGAGGGTTCGAACACTTTTCAAATTAAGGGCCACCCTAATGTACATACATGGTTCATATGTTTATGTGAGAATTTGTATCCGTTCGATTATATAATAATGTAAATGTGTTTTTTGGCATTTTTTTAGATTAACCCTTCACAGTTCATTGCACGCTAAGTTATGTGATTGCTTTCAATAAAAATGAAATTACTTGAGCCAATAAAATGCGGTTGAATGTGGTTAATCAAATAGTTTATACTCGTTAATAAGTGTAGGCTTGCCATACGGTTTGAAAAATGCTTAAAAAAATGAGTACTAAATTTTTAGTACACAATTTTAGTACACAAATTTTTACTAATAAATATTCATGCTTTCGAAAAATTTGCCTAAAAACTGTTAGTACCTTTTAGTGCTTTTTTAGTACATATTTTTAGTACACAAAATTCTTTTACCAATCAATATCAAATAGTTTGTACTCGTTAATAAGTGTAGGCTTGCCATACAGTTTGAAAAATGCTTAAAAAAATGAGTACTAAATTTTTAGTACACATTTTAGTACAAAAATTTTTTACTAATAAATGTTGAGGCTTCCGAAAAATATGCCTTAAAACTGTTAGTGCTTTTTAGTGCTTTTTTAGTACATATTTTTAGTACATAAAATTCTTTTACCAATAAATTTTTTGTACATCAATTTTTTTTTTACTAATAAATACACATTGAAAAAAAAATTGCTAAAAAAATTTTAGTAAATTTTTAGTACATTTTTTTAAGTACTATTTAAGTACTCTTTTAGCCATAGTACTTAAGCTATAATTTTTTTCTGTAAGTTATTAACTTTTTTAGTACCGTTTTTAATACACATTTTTAACACAAATTTTTTGTAAACATTTTTATTACACAAGTTTTTTACCAATAAATTTTCACCCAATCGAAAAATATGATTAAAAATTTTAGTAATTTTTTAACACTACTCGTTTCGAAGTAGCTCTAAAGTTGTAATTTATTTTTTAATTCTAGTACACATTTTAGCACACATTTCTAGTACCCGAGCTGTTAGCACAAATTTTTAGTACACATTTTTTGTGTTTACTAATAAATGTTCGCCCATTCGAAAAATATGATTAAAAAATTTTACTAAATTTTTAGTACTTTTTTAGTACACATTTTTTCGCACACAAGCTTTTAGCAAAAATATTTGGTGCAACAAATACGTGTACTAATAAATTTTCACCTATTTGAAAAATATCGGCAAAAAAAATTTAGTACACTTTTAATACTATTTTTTTGTAAATATATTTTTATTACCTACAGTTGTTTAGCCAGTGTTAAAGCTATAAATTTCTTTGTAATTTTAGTACCTTTTTTAAAACAAATTTGTAGAACAAGTTTTTATTACGAAGTTTTAGTAAAATTTTTTAGTATATGTACATTTTTAGTACACATTTTTACTACATATTTTTAGTAAACATTTTTAGCATAAAATTTTTAGTAAATATTTTTAGCACAAAATTTTTGGCAAAAAAATGTTATTACCTACATATTTTTAGTATAAAATTTTAGTACAAGTTCATAGTAGGTAGACATTTTTAGTAAAAATTTTTAGTACTTATTTTTAGTACACAAATTTTTTACTGAGAAATGTTTACACATTCGAGTAATATACTTTAAAAATTTTAGTACTTTTATAGTACCTTCTTAGTACTTTTATAGTACCTTTTTAGTACTTTTTTAGTAAGAAGATTTTTAGTACCTCTGTAGCCATAGTAAATTTATAATTTCTATTAAAAATTGATTACTTTTTAGTACATTTTTTAGTACACAAGTTTTTATCACAATTTTTTAGTAGGCACAAAAAATCTTTTATAAAAAATTTTAGTATATTTTAGTCTTCTTTTTTACTTTTATACTCCTCTTTATGTACGCGTATATATATATATATGTATGTAAGTATATTAAACACATTTCGCTTGATTAAGTTATTGTGCTCAATTTCATTGCCCCCTTTTAGGCACTCGATTCCGCTTTTATTATGGTCTGTCAACACGGATCAATGGAAATAATATAGACGTTTGTATCAAATGTATGCTCCTCATACGCTACATTTATTACATATGTATGTATTTGTGTATTTATGTATGAACATATGTACATTAGATAGGGTCGAAAAAAAATGTTGTAAAAGTCCGCCCCTAAATTTGAAGCTTATGTTGAGAGGATTAAGGGACACAAAAAAAAATTTTTTTTTTATCCCGCGAAATACCGCCGAAATTGTTTTTTTCTTGTAACTTTGTTATTTATCATCCGATTTTTAAACGTGATACGTCATTAGTTTCGTATTTTGCAGCTCTACACTTCCTTCTAATGTCCTATTGAGCTCTGAAGTCGTTTTCACATAGTTGGGTCAGCTAACTTATTTGTATGTCCATGAATTATCCTCTTTGTTTTACCAAATGAAAGTGCTTCAAAATTCATGACAATGTTGCCTTGAAACGGTTTTACTAAATTAATAACCAAAGAATTTACGTCACGACGAATATTTAACGGAGCTTTTATTTAACTAATTTTTTTTAAACACTTCAGTATATGTAAGGTTGTAAAATTCCGACCCTTAATTTGAAGCTTATATTGAGAGGATCAAAGACAAAATTTTTATTTTTTTTCTGATCCCGCGAAATACCGCCGAAATTGTTTTTTTATTGTAACTTTGTTATTTGACTTCAGAGTTCAGAAGAACATTAGAAGGAAGTGTAGAGCTGCAAAATACGAAAATAATGACGTGTCAATTTTAAAAATCGGATAAAAAATAACAAAGTTACAATAAAAAAACGATTTCGGCGGTATTTCGCGGGGTCAAAAAATTTTTATTTTGTGTCCCTTAACCCTCTCAACATAAGCTTCAAATTTAGGGGCGGACTTTTAAAACTTTTTTTTCGTATGGGGACCAACCCTATCTAATGTACATATGTGACCCTCGGCAGCGCAATTATTTACCAAATAATCAATGAAGTGTACATGTTTTTTGCTTGCATGATACAAATTTTGATATGCACAGAAATGTGTATGTATGTATGAGTGTGTTGCTTTTCATTGGCGTATTCATGACATGTTTGAACACGTTTTTTTAGCTGTATGTATTTCTGTTTTTCCTTGCCTTTTTTGGTTCTGCTGCTGCCCACAAAGCCAAGCCATAAATTTGATTTTATCGCCTTTAATTTCTTCATGCGGTAGCCCGGTAGCATTTATATATTTGTTTTTTTTTATTCTTGTTGTATGCTTTTTTTTGTTTTGGTTATTTTTGGTAACGTGTAAAAGGGAGGTACTATTAAGTATTTATTGGCCATAATTATTTTTTTTTTGTTTTTTTTTTTTATCGGCGCCTTATGTGCGCGCTTTTGCTTGGCATTTCATTTGCTCATTTGTATGTCACTCATACGCCATGTACACCGACCAATTGTACCCACTTGTAATCTTGATTTGCTTGCCGTCTGACACACACACATTTTTTGTTTTTTCTTTTTCTTTGATTCATTCAAGCGCATAAAATTTACGCTTTGTTAGCTTTAGCTTTATCTTTATTTTTCTTCTTCTTCTCCTTTTTATTATCTAATGTTTCCAGTGCTTTATACTTTAGCTAAGCTTAAGCTTACTTTAGTAGTTAGTACTTACTTACTTAGTACTTATGCATTTTGTTTCCACAATTTATTCTTACGCTTCCACTTCGCCGACTTGAGTGGCAATCTCGTTTGGCTATCACATTACTTCAACTTTTACTTTTCCCCCACTTTCAACTTATAAGTTGCTTTGTTTTCAATTCACCAAATTACAAACTGTACTTCAAAGCGAATGCGAGTTAAGCTAACTTGTGCGTTATTGTTGTAAATGCTGATAGATTTTGTTGTTGTTGTTGTTGTTGTTATTATTATTATTGTTTTTGTACTACTACCTTTGCTATTTGTATAGCAAGCAACAAGTTTTCATGTTTATTGTATTCTCCCCTTGACACCTGTACTAAACAAAAAAAGTTCTTCGCTATTTTAAAAGTACTGAGTAGTAACAGCAGAAGGTGTGAGCAGAAAAGAACAAGCACAAGAAGTAGCGTAAGCGTAAGGCACACGCAGGAAGCGCAAAGTAGCAGCGGAAAAGCTGCTTTAGCAACTAACAAGTGTGAGTTTTCAAATCTGTTTGTTGCATCTGAAACTTTTTTACAAAGAAAAAAACACAGAACGAAAAAAATCTAAAACTTAATGTTTGCTCTACTACTTTGCTTCCTGTGGTAAACTCTTTTGTCTTTCCGTGTTACTGCTGCAACAGCAAAAAAAGGTAGCAAATGCTTTTCTATTTTTGATATAAAAAAAGCTACAAAATAAAATAGTCTGAAATTTTCTTTTGAGTTGAAAAATTAAATTAAAGAAAGTAAAAATAAGTTGAAATATTGTTTGAAAATTTTCTACGTAAAAACTTGCTGAAAGAATTTAATTCGGAGAGACTGAAATAAGTGTTATCTTTTTGAGGGTATATTTTTTTTAAAAGTTGTATGTTTGCTACTAACCAGCAGCGAAAGCAATTCAAGTAACATCACTTTTTTTAGATTTTTTTTAATTTTTAGAGTTTTTTAGTACATTTAAATAAACTTCATTTCCTTTTTATCCTTCCATAGAACAATTTTAAGACATTTTTAAACCGTGTTTATTACTTGTGTTTAGTACCTACATTTTTAGTATCTAGGTTTTTAGTACATTTTTAGAACATTTTTGGTACATGTTTAAAACATTTTTAATAATTTTATAGTAAATTTTTAGTACATCTCTTAATACTTTTCTGGTGCCTTTTTAGTACATTTTTATTACTTTTTAAGTATATTTTATTAATTTTTTAATACATTTTTAGAACATTTGTGGTACATTTTCAAAACATTTCTAGTAATATTTCAGTAAATTTTTAGTACTTCTCTTAATACTTTTCTGGTGCCTTTTTAGTACATTTTTATTACTTTTTAAGAATTTTTTAGTAATTTTTTAGTACATTTTAAAACATTTTTAGAACTTATTTGTTAACTTTTAAGTACACTTTTAATACCTACATATTTAAAACCTTTTGAGTAATTTTTTAGCACATTTTTAGAACTTTTTATTACATTTTTAGTCAGTTTTAGTACTTTTTTATTTCTTCTTTTTGTACTTTTTTTAGTGCGTTTTATTGCGTTTTTATTACTTTTCAATTAGATTTTTAGCAATTTTTAGTACTAATTTTTCGTACTGTTTGCTACGTTTTCAGTACTTTTTTCGCAAAATTGTAAGTATATGTGTTTTACTTTATAATTGGCATTAAAGACTATTCTGAAGTACCTTTTCTGTAGTTTCTTATTAGTACTTATTTAGCACATTTTTTTTGATTTTTTTACAAAATCTTTAGTACTTTTTTAGGATATTTTAAGTATGCGTGTTTTGTTTTATAATTGGCGTCAGAAACTATTCTTATGTACCTTTTAGTACTTTTCAGTACTTTTTTTAGTACTTTTTTCAGTACTTTTCACTACTTCTTAGTACTTTTCATTACTTTTTAGTACCTTTTCATACCTTTTTGATATGTTTTTAGAACTTTTTAGTATATTTTTAGTTTTTTTTTACAAATGGTCCCAAAAGCCGTTCTTAAGTATCTTTTCAGCACTTTTTATTACTTTTTACTTCATTTTATTTTTATTTTATTTTTTAGTACATATTTATTACTGTTTTTGGGAAATTTTAAGAATACATGTTTTGTTTTATAATTTATATGAAAAACTATTCTTAAGCACACTCAGAACACTTTTTAATGCCTACTTTGCATTTTTTTAGCAAATGTTTAGTTTTTTTAGTACAATTATGGCGCTTTTTGAACAAAAAAATTTTATTAAAACCAAAAATTTAGTACAAAACACTGAAAATTGTGTACGAAAAACTTAATACAAAGAATTTAGCACAAAATATTAGTACAAAAAATTTAGTAACTAAAAATTTAGTACAAAAAATTTAGCACAAAAAAGTTAGTACAAATTGATTACTAATAATCATGTACCAAAGTTTAAGCATAAAAAATTGGTGGGTACCAAAAATCTAGCCCAACCATTTAATATAAAAATTAGCCATAGAAATTTAGTGCTAAAAATTTAGTACAGCTTTTCAAACACGCCAATTTATAATCATAAGCTTCTTTTAGTACTTAAAATAATGCATAAAAACTTTAGTACATAAAATTTTATTCTAACAATTTAGTACAACCTTTAAAACGCCAATTCTTAAACAAAAACATTTCTAGTACTAAAAATTTAGTACAACTTTTCAAACACACGAACTTTTAAGCACATCACTTCAATACACACAAATTTTTTTGCCACAGGAAATGTTACGCCTATGATTCTCACAGAGTTTTTTCTTATCCAATATTCCACCACAAAGTTAATCATTTTCACCACATTGCACAGCAATCAAAAAAAAAAAATGCTTACAAATCCAATAAAAAGGAATTGCTTAATCAACCCACTAAACAGCTTAGTAAGTAAGCATCAATAAACTCACTCCCACAGGAAAAAAAAAAACAAAAAAAAAACCAAACCCACTTTGGCTATGTAGCCCGTTAGTTAATTAGTTACGTATACGCCATGGCTGGCGATTGTGTTTAAAAAAAATGCGTGTTATCTATGGTCGAAATACCTAGCGGCAGCAACTAGTTAAGGCATTAACAACGAATTTGCTTGATAGAAAAGATAAGTAAGGTGGCATAAGAAAAAATACAAAAAAGGAAAAATAACAATAAAAAAAAGCAACAAACAACAACAAACAAATGTAATTAAATGCCTAAATGGTGAAAGGAGCGAATGAAAAAGCACAAGAAAGTGGTCATAAAATACGCAGCGAAAGAAAAAAGGGAAAGAAAGGTGGCGCAAATGTAACCAATTCAGTAGAAGTAAACAAGTCTGTGGCAAATAAACGCCGCACTTCCTTTGAATTTCGTTTGAAGGAGTCGCTGGGTAATTTGCGATTTCTTTGTATGTAAACAATAATTACTGTTTTTTTTCCACTAAGAGTTGCGCACTTATTTACTACGCATTATGAGCTGAAAGCGTTTTGTTTATTAAGTGAAATGAAATTGAATATTTCGATAATTTTACCCTTTACCATATAATTCTAACTTTTCTTTTTAGCATTGTAATTGCAATCGTCAACTTAATTGCTGTATAAATATACAATTTTCCCTAAGGGTTGTTTGGAAAAAAACAAAAAAAAAAATAAAATAAAATAAAATAAAATAAAATAAGTTGAGTGCTTTGTTCGCTTTTATCTTGATTTCGCGCTATTGAGGAGTGGAGCGAAAGTGGTGGTGTTGTTTGAGAAACATTTCTAAGCATAATATGGTAAAAGAGAATGTTAAAGAGAGAAGAGAGAGAGAGAGAGAGAGAGAGAGAGAGAGAGAGATACAAATTCAGAGAAATTTAATTTTTTTTTGTTACATAACACTTCGATTTTACCTTACTTTGTTTCAGCAAATTGGCGCCTAAAAAGTTTTAGTACACTTTTAGTACATTTTTAGTATTTGTTTTGAGTGGATATTTTGTTTAAAAAATGCCGTTTACAAACAATTGGCATCGAAAACTATGAATAAATATTTTTTGATACAATTTTAGTACATTTTTTGTAACTTTTTTAGTACATATTCAGTACTCATTCACAAGCTGAAGATAAATTTTCAATTTTCAGCACACTTTTAGAGCATTTTCAGTACCTTTTTACTGCATATTCACGAGTTAAGGGTACATTTTAAATTTTTAGTACATTTTTAGAACATTTTTAAAATATTTTTTGCATATTTTTAGTACAAATTCAAGAGTTGTGAGTAAATTTTTTAAATGTAGAAAATTGTTAGATCAAATTTACTAGCTGAAGGTAAATGCTCTATTTTTATAATATTTTTAGAACATTTGCATTAACATTTGCATTAACATTTTAGTACCTTTTTAGTACACTTTCAAAATTTTAGGATAAATTTTTAGAACATTTTCAATATCTTTTTAATACATTTACAGTACAAAATCACGAGTTGATTGTAAATTATCTATCTTAAGTGCATTTTAGTACCTTTTTAGTACACTTTTGAAAAAATTAAAACATGCATTATAATACAAAAGTAACGCTGATTTCTTATTTCCGAATTTGTTTAAGAAATTGTCATTTAAAATTGTTTTTAGTACACTTTTAGTACTACCTTTTTAGTACACTTTTGCAAAGGAAAAATCGTGCTTTATGGTAGAGAGGTGACGGTGATTTTTTATTTCTAATTATGTTGAGGAATTGGCACACATAATTATTTTTAGTACACTTTTAAAACATTTTAGTACACTTCTGAAAATAAAAAAAATTGAATTTTAGTATAAAATTAACGCTAACTTTTCATTTTGGAATATTTTTGAGGAGTTGACATGTAGAATTATTTTAAGTACATTTTTAGTACACTTTTGAAAAGCAAAAACTCGCATTTTGTTACAAGAAAGTGCTTTCCTTTGATATTATGCTATATTTTATAGAACTACTCGCCGAATTTACTTTTGGTATATTTTTAGTACACTTTTAGTACATTTGTAGTACTCATGTACTTATTGCCTTTCTTTACTCAAAATTTTATTGAAATTAACTTCTCCCTCGCCTCCTACTTGCTTACTAACACCTAAAAGCCAACAGTCTCCCTGAAGCGATATTAATGTATGTCGGGCATTTGACCCGTCAATGCAGTCAACTAACAGTTACTCATTATTTAATTGTGCTCTTTCTGTAGCTTCTTACAGTTAATTTTGAGCTTGTGCTGCTTTGTACGACAAATTTGCCTTTATTCACTTACTTGCAGCTCGTTAAGTAGAAAATTTCACACACAAGCAATTTAATGTTTATGTTAAGTATACGACATGGTTGACCACATCAAGCAGCAGCAGAAACAAGAAGTGGCAGCAAGTAGCGATTAACGAGTAGAGGGTAGCTGTTTTATTACCTATTTTGCCTGCATGAGACACATTTAATTTTTTTTTGCTGTGTCGATATGTCTAAGATGAGAAAGCATTTTAATGAACCTGTCAGTCGTTGTGCGTGTGTGTGTTTGTGGATTTAAGCAGTCAAGTGTGCGGGTAACAGATTTTTAATATTTTCAATGTTTGCATGGAGCGTTGCCGCCCAGGGTTTTATTTTAATTTCGAAAAAAATTATTAATTTTTTGGTACTTTTTCTGAGTACTAAATTTTACATTTTAGATTTTTAGTAAAAATTTTTGTTATTAATTTTTTTCAGGTTTATAGTACATACCACAGTTGGGCAAAATTTATTCGAATAAGAATAATAGATGAATAAATTTTTTTTATTTTTATTTGAATAATAAATAATTTCGTTTATTCAAACAAAAAATTATTCGAATAATAGATAATTTTCATTTACATATGTAAGAACAAACAAACATACAAACAAAAAAAAATATACAAATTTTTTTTTTACTATTACTCAGTTGTTTTTTTTTTTTGTTGTACCCTGAGTTTTTATTTATTATTTGAAATATCGAATAAACCTCAGAATAATTATTCGAATGAATTTATCTGAATAAAATTTGAAAAATAAATTTTTATTCAAATAATTATCTAAATAAAAATTTATTCGAATAATGCCCAAGTCTGGTACATACTATAACTTTTGGTACTAAATTTTCAAGCGCTAAATTTTTAGTTTGAATTTTTAATACTTAATTTCTAATACATAGTACTAATTTTTATTACATATGCATTTTTTTATTTTAAAATATTTTTAGCACCTACCTATTTAGTAGTACAAAGTTTTCAAGCACACAATTTTAGTACTAACTTTTAGTATTAATTTTTTTGGTATTAACTTTTTAGTTTGAATTCTTATCTTTATCGTATAAATTTTTAATGGAGAAATTGTTGTTAAGTTGTTGTTAAGTATTGTTTTAAGTATAAAATTTTTAGTACTAATTTTTGTTACTCAGGATTTCAGTACCAACACTTTTAAGTTAGTTCCAAATTTTCAAGCTCACAATTTTTAGTACTAATTTTTAGTATTAACTTTTCTTGGTATTAACTTTTTAGTTTGAATTCTTATCACTTAATTTTTAGTATAAATTTTTAATGGAGAAATTTTTAAAAAAAATTTTTTTTTTCATATTTCCTAGTACAAAATAGTTAAGTATCAAATTTTAAGTACTAATTTTTTTGTTATTAATTTTTGTTTTTCAGGATTACAGCACGAAAACTTTTAACTTATTTTTTAGTACTAATTTTTAGTATACACTTTTGTGTCGATTTTTTTGGCACACATTTTTCAGTAATTATTTTTAGTCCAAAAATTTTAAGCCCCAACTTTTTGGCACATTTTTTTTTACTAAAATTTGTTATTTAGATTTTCACTACCAAAATTTTTAGTACTAAATTTTAGGTACAAAATTTTTAGTAATAACCAAGTTTTTGGTTGGAAATTTTAAAAATTAATTTTGAGTACTAAATTTTAGTAAACATTTTTATGGAACTGTTTTTTTACAAATTTTTTTGTAATCATTTTAAAGAAAAAAAATTTAGCAGCAAATTTTAATTTATAATTTTTTGGTACATTTTTGGTGTAAGATTTTTACGTATCAGAGCTTTTCGTACAACATTTTTATAAAAATTTTTAAATACAAGTTTTTAGTACCAACTTTGTTACTATTAATGTTTGATGCCAAAGTTTAAACTAACATAACTTTTAGCACCAAAACTTTTAGTGCAAAATTTTTTTTAGGACTAAATTTTTAGCACTAAAGTTTTTAGTACCAAATTTTTAGTACTAATTTTTTTAGTATGTATTAACTTTTTTGTGAATTTTCAATACTTAATTTTTTTTAGTACTAATTTTTTTAGTACAACATTCTAAGCACCAAATTTTAAAACAGAGCAAATTACGAAGTTGCAAAGCTCCTGTAGCAACTGGGCAATTTAAAAGCATTAAATGTAATTTTTTGTGATTTCAATCGTAATATCTGTTAAATACACTACCCACTGCATTTCTTTACTCGCTACCTCGATTTGCCATATAACACGTTGATGCCAACATATTAATATGCAAATGCAATACAAATTACTGTCACACACAAAGGCAACAGCTGTTAGGGCAACATGTCATAACATGACAGCGCAACTAACAATCAATGGATGACAAACGAAAAGCGAGAGCGAGTGTTGGATAAACAAATAAACATGTCTGTATGTACATGCAACTGAGCGAACATGCAAGCATATATGGACTAAAGTATCAATGATTTGCATATTTGTATGTAAATATGTATGTATACATATGTGTGAACGTGTGCGCGCGCGCTCTAAATGCTCGCATGAAATGCAATCAATCATTTTTTAAATTGATTTTGCTTGTATTGATTTGGCATGCGAGCGGAGACGTTGAGTATGGGGATGAATGGTTGCAATGTAGCACAACTACACATATACATACACATAAGTATGTAATGTATACCCTTATACACGAACAAACGCCTCCAACACTGGCTCATGCCCACTTGATTCATTTTTGCGTTTGAACTTTGTGCATTCTTTTAAGTATGCTAACACGTACAATCACACACACATGCTTGCGCATACATACATGTACAGACATGTTGTAGGCATGGCATACAAAGTTGTAATTTCCCACAACTGTTGCACAAAACCAAACTTTCACCCTTTTTTAATAGTTTCTCCTTACCATCAAGACACCGCCCTCTGCCACTGCCGCAACTCTCAGCCACGCCACACCATCGGCTGCTCGGCCCGCCAATGCACAATTTCAAATGGTGTAGCGCACCCTGCATAATAACTCAGCGTCAGCACTTAAACGAAACGCAACCTGTTTTTAATGTTATGCTTTACATAGTCATTTGTTATTGTTCTTTTTATAAATTTTTTACATAAACAATGCACTCAACAATCGAAGCGACCACAATGTCGACGTTAAGTGTGATGAAGCGCAGCGATGCAAAAGCAAAGAAGTGCAGTTAAAATGCAGTGGCGCTGGTTTGTTGGTCAAGCACAGCGTATGAGTAATGTTAACAAACATGTGCATGCATGTTTGTGCATGCAGTTGTTGTTGTTGTTGTGAAAAACAAGAAACAGTCGCTTTGTTATTGTGCCATTAAAAATGCAATTACTACGTACATATGTACGTGCGTCAATGCAAATGAAATGCAATGTGTTACAACACATGAAGCAATGGAAACGAGTATTAAGCGAAAAAAGTGACGTAACGTGGGAAAAATATTGATTTTCGCGCATTTGTTAAAGTTTTAACGTTGTTGGGAGTTGATAATTTAATTTGCTAATGCATTTTGCCTTTTTGAGTGCGCAAAAATTTTAGTACTGATGGTATCTACTAAATGTTTTAGTACTAAATTTTTTAAAAATTACATTTTTTGAACGCACACCACACACAATTTTTTTAGTACAAAATTTTTTTAGTACTAAATTTTTTTGGTACTAAATTTTTTTTGATTTCAAATTTGTTTACTACTAAATCTTTTGAATGGAAAATTCTTAACATTCATTTGTAGAACATGAAATGTTTTAGTAATAATATTATTTTTTTAGGACTTTACCCAATAAACACAAAAGCGAGGATGGTATCGTGGCAAACTCGAGATGAATTCGCGGAGGTGAATGTTATTTTTCGGATTCGTATCGAGTTCGAGATGGACTCGAGAAAAGTCAATTATCGCAATAGCATTCATTAATTTTGTTGGATCTTGCTTTACACGAAGAAATTCCCTGTTGGGCTTTAATTTACTCTTTAAAACTCCACTCGAGAAATTTAAAAGTTCGGATGATATCGTGGGGAATTCGAGGCGGATTCGCAGGAGAAAATTTTCTAGAATGTATTCGCCAATGATCCCAAATCTCGAATTGCCAACGATCCGAGAACATAAAAATGCGAGAATCGCTAATGAGAGGTGACTCACCTGGGAATTCGGATTCGCCGATCTATCGTCGCGAACTATCGCCGCGATAATATAATCAGAGAAGCGAACTCGTCTCGAATTCGAGGCAAATCCGTTGTGTTTATTGGGTAGTGGTACATACAGTTTTTTAGTACAAAATATTTTGAATACTAAATTTTTTAATTCTAAATCTTCAGTATTAGTTTTTAGTAAATAAAATTTTATAGTAATAAATTTTTGATTGCTAGATTTTTAGCATTAGCTTTTAGTACATAGGTACAATTTTTAGTAATAAATTTTTTCAGTATTAAATTTTTAGCATTAGTTCTAAATAGATAAAAGTATTTAATGATACAATTTTAGCATTAGTTTTTAGTACAATATATGTATATAATTTTTAGCACTAAATCTTTTCAATGCTAAATTTTTAGCATTAGTTTCTAGTACATAAAGTGTTTCAGTACTAAATTTTTGAAGCCTTAAGCTTAGCACTAGTTTTTAGTAGATACAATTTTTTAGTACAAAATTTTTTAGTACAAAAATTTTTTAATACTAAATCTTTTCAGCACTAAGCCTTAAGCGTAGCACTAGTTTTTAGTACATAAAATTTTTCAGTACTAAATTTTTGAAGCCTTAACATATTGACTGCCAACTACGAGACAACTCGTAATATAATTTCCCTTCCAGGAAGCCAACTACGAGTTATCTCGTACTACCTAAAACTACCACTTTTTGCGTAGCTACGAGTAAAACCGTAGTATAATAGTGTTAGTATCGATAAATGGCTTCTGGGAAAAGAAAAAAATTTTGGGTTTGGCTTCCGTGAGCTTTTTTTTTTCATTAAAAAAAATTTTATGGAAAAATGGGAGATATGGGAGATAACTTGTAGGTCCTTTTTTAAAGTAATATAATATGAAAAAATCGAAATGTCATTTTTGGCCAGTTTTCTAAAAATGGCCTTGGCAGTCAACGTGTTCAGCTTAGCACCAGTTTTTAGTGCATACAATTTTTCAGTACAAAATTTTTTTAGTTTTAAATTTTTTTAAAACTAAATCTTTTCAGCACTAGATTTTAGCATTAATTTGTTGCACATAAAATTTTTTTAATACCAAAATATTTGTACTAAATTTTGTAAATACTACATTTTTTGAACACATGATATACATATTTTTGGCACTAATATTTAGTACGAAAAATTTTGCTAATAAACTTTTAGTACTAAATTTTTAATACACTATTTTTAGTACTAACTCATTTTGTAATAAATTTTTGTACTAAATTTTTAAAATTCTACATTTGTCTAGTTCTAAATTTTTTGAGTACCCGAATCTTTCTACTGCATTTCAGTAAAAAAAATTTAGGTACTAAATTTTTTGTATTAAAATTTTTGTACTATAGTGGTATTTTGTAATAAATTTTATTTTTATTTTTTCAAATTTGTATAATACAGAATTTTGGCATTGATTTGTAGTAAAATTTTTGTACTAAGGAGGTATTTTGTAAGAATTATTATTTTTTTTTTTTTTTTCAAATTTTTATAATACTAAATTTTTGGGTACTATACATATTTCTGGCATTGATTTGTAGTTCATACATTCAATTTTTTAGTACTAAATTTCTCGCACCAAATTTCGTAAGTACTAAATTTTATGCATACAACCTATATTTTTAGCACTAATATTTTGTAAAAACAAATTTAATAAATTTTTACTAAATACTTTAAAATTTAAATAAAAAAATTTTTTAGTTCTAAATTTTTGGAATTCTTGAATTTTAGTATTACATTTTATTGAAAAAAAATTAGTATTAAATTTGTAGCAGCAAAATTTTTGTACTTAATTTTTTTGGTTTAATGGGTTTTTGGGTTTAATACTCCTTTGCTTTGTAATATTTTTTTTTCAGCTGATTTAGTTCTAAATTTTTTTATTACTTCTTTATTACAGCTTTTCAGTGAAAAAAATGTTAGTACTAAATTTTAAGTAGTAACATTTTTGTACTAAATTTTTGAAAATTTTTTTTACTAAATTTTTGTACTAAATTTCTGCACTTAATTTTTGTAAGTGTTTTGCACTAAATTTTTTTTGTATTTAATTTTTTAAGTAATCGATGTTTAGTACTGCATTACCGTAAAAATAAATTTTAGTACTAAATTTTTTGTATTAAAATCTTGGTACTAAATTTTTTGTACTAAATTGTTTTGTGCTAAATTTTTGCTTAGTACTCGATTTTTAGCACTGAATTTCAGTTAAAAAAAATTTAATACTAAATTTTTGCTATACAATAGTTTGCGTAAATTATTGGCAAATTTCAACGGTAGATACTTTTACAAATTAAATACATGCAAAAAAAGTAGTATTTTTTTTATTAAACGCAGCCTCGTGCCACAAACATTTAGTACTAAAATTTCTTTTAGTACCTACATAATTGCTTAATTCGGCAAAAGTGCTTTCAGTGAAATTAAGTTCCACTCTTAAATTGTACTTAAAGCAAAAAGTTTTCTCACACGCTCCCACTCTCCCATGTCGCCCTTGGCGTTGCAAAGCACGTAAGAAACAAAAAACTAATTTATTCTGAATTGTTGCCACAATTCCCTAGAGTAATTTAATGCCAGCATATTCATCAATTCAATGTGATTTTGTTACACTTTTATGGCTTTCTTCGTTTTGTTCGCGTGTGTATGTGTTACTATTAAAGGCGTCTTACTGCCTCCCTGACGGAAAAAAAGTTAGTTGCAAAAATAAATATATTAAAAAGTGATTTATATTCAACTAATTTTAAAGTAGCTTTAAACAAATGCAGCGCGGGACAGTTTCTTGTATATGTACATATTTATATGTAAACACATGTTTTCAGATCTAAGTATGCCAAGATTGTTTTTTCCTTTTTTTGGTTACCGTTTTTCAGCTTCACTTCCCATTAAACACTGAAAACGAAATTCTCAAACGGAGAAAATATTGTTTCATATTTATCATTTGAAAATTAGATAAATTCAATTGTTTCTCAAATATTGTTTATCAACTTGAGAACAATTTGCGAAATTTGAGGAAAATTTGCTTCGCATTTTTACCATTTCTTGAATTTCGACATCAAATGCAGGATTAAGTTATTTATATTAAACTACAAGTAAAGTAGTTGAAAAGAAAGTCAAGATAAAGTTATTTATTTTAAACTACTAGTAAAGTAGTTGAAAACAAATGCAGGATAGGGCAATTGACTGCTTGCTATGACATCGCCGTGTTAAAAAAGTCAGTTCATTGCAAAGGAAAAAGTCACATTTTCAATTAGTTGTTATTGAAAATAAAGTAGTTTATAAAGTGATTTAAAATTAATTAAATTTCCTACAGGGCTGTCCATGCTTGCACACACATGCTTCAACATGCACACATCTAGTGATTAAACTACACGTATGTTGTAAATTAACTATCGGGCGATAGTGTGGTGAAAATGTAGTGAGGTGGTAAAGTGACAGGTGTGAGGTGACATTAATGATTTGTGGGTGTGTGTGCTTTCCTTTTGGCAATAAAATCGAGTGTGAAGACTTTTTATGACACCAAAGTGCTACATATTTCTAATATTTAAGTCGATTCACATATGCATATATGTATACCTGCATACATATGTACATAAGCAAGAGATCACTTCACCAAGTCGCCAATGCTGTAGGCTCGACATTTTGTTTGAAAATCAGCGATTTAAGGATCAAAATTTGCTTGGAAGGTGTCTCGATTCGCATTTTTTGCAATCTTTCTAATCTTGTAAAAAAAATTTTACCTTCGTCCTCATCAGCTTGCGTGCTGGAATATTACCTTAGATAGTCACCAATTTTCGCCAACTTACCACATGCATACATAGATACATAATTCAATTGTTAATTGCCTTTGTTTGCATCATAAATTAAATTGACATTACGTATACGCCCAGTGGGCCACGATGCACACTGGGGCCGAGCGTGCTCAAAATTCAGTTTTTAAATAATGAGTTTTTCAACAAAATAAAAACGCAGTATTGTTCCCTATAAAATTCTACACTTCTGGCCCAATTTTCAGCTTTCTATCGTTTTTCAGTTGGGAGTTATCCATACACAAACATGGCAAATTTTCCAAAAAATAATTTTTTTTCCAAAGTGTGAGATTTTAATGTGTATTTGAAATAGTCGGTGTAAGAGAAGGATATAAAATTTTATTATTCTGCTTTTTCCATAACATTAAGTGAAGCTTACATAATCGATGAGTGTTTTTTTTTTTGGAACTAGATGTTTTAAAAAATTAATTTTTAGTATAAAACTAAACGTACCTCTTTTTTAACACGCTTTTATTAGCTTCACCTTTATGTATGTATGTATGTATGTATGTATGTATGTATGTATGTATGTATGTATCTATGTATGTATCTATGTATGTATCTATGTATGTATGTATGTATGTAACTTCATCCCATCCTAAAAGTTGTAACATTTAACTAAATCTTTCAAACATTCACTTTTATTGTGTTCTCTATATTATTCCTATTCTCCTCCGGATTCGAAACATGACATCAACAGCCCAACGGCATCATATAGTAGGACATTCAACATTATACTTCATGCTTCATTGCGGCTTTTATGTTACCTTTCTTAAAAATAGCCTCTATGAATTTCAATTCACTCCCGTATACAAGCCAATAAGTAACAAGTTTTCAGGGTACGGAAAAACTCACTCACGAACGCTCAAAAATACATTCTACTGAAATCACAAACAAATGTTCAAAGAAAAACGTATAACCACTCAAATAGCGAGCGAACTAACTCAATGCATAAATTCACTCAAAAATGAAGCTTGTAGCTTTCTGTTTTGGGTTTGTTGTATTTGCAATGAAATCAGCCGCATGTACATAGTATGTACATACGTATGCAAAGCAAGAACTGGTTTTGTTTGTAATTCATTTAATAGTAAGTGCTGAATCAACGAAAAGGAACCCTAATTCTATAATTGCATTTCACGTTTGGAAAGCAATTTTTATACAATGTTTTGTAAACGTGAGGTGAAAAAAATTTCTCTAAAAAAAAAAAATAAAAAAAATAAAAAAAAAAATGCGCCACTCGGGACTCGAACCTGAGCTCGTTGGTCCGTAGGCAGCATACCTCACCATTACGCTACAATCGTATTCGGAATTTTGTTGTCTAAATTCGAATTTATTCAATCAGGTTTCTTTTTTTTGTTCTTTTCAAATGCTAACGCTGAAATGCTTTACCTCAACTTGAGTATGTTTAGAAACACAGCACAAAACGCAACAGCGGCAGTATATATACATATTTTTGATGATTGTGATGAGCGACGCTTGATGAAAAATTTGCGCTAATGAACGCTCTGCTTGTACTACAAAAGTAAATTGCGCTTCAAACTGAGTTTCTGAACAAAGCCCTCCTCTTCACCTTCTGATTGTAAAACATAACAAAACGTTTGGGAAATTTTGTATTTCCAAACAAGACCTGTTTAATTTCGAGTACAATTACTACTCAATACAATTACTTCATAAAGTATTTGTAATTAAATAGTAATTGCTTTTCAGCAGAGATTCAATTAGTACTCGAGTACAACTACTTGTAATTGAATAGTAATTGGAATTACCATCAATTACCAAAAGTAATTGAAAGGAGTTGAAAGTAGTTGACAAAGTAGTTGAAGTACTTTTGCCAATTACTTTCAATTATTTTCAATTCCTTTCAAGTACTTGATACCATTTTTATGTATTTCAAAAATTTTTGTATTTTTATTTAATTTCATTTTATATAAATTAAGCGGAATAATTTAACGCTTGTTTTATTTTTTACCAAGTGGTAGCTTTTTTATGACAGCCTAAATGAACTTTACATATTGTCGAAATTGCTAATGCGCTTTTATAAATGCAGCTTGAACACTACATAACACCGCCAGCTTTAGAATCGCAAATAAATGGCAATAAATCTACTATTATATAGCGCCATCTACCGTAATATAGCTCTTTGCTAAATAATAAACACCTCATCAATTTTGTTTTTGCACAATGTATAAATGATAAAAAAGGCTACGTGGTCGTACAGGTGCAAGTGAATTTGTTGTGTTTTTGTTAATTATCCGGTTTGATTTATTTGTATAAGGTTATTAATTTTTGTTATTAATTGCAGTGTTGAGAGGCTGTTTTCTTTTGCAGGCATTATCAACGCCCCAGAAGACAGTCCATGACTGACTTCTCATTCGAGAAGTTGGTTATTATGAAGGCTAACTATAAATATTGTTCGCAAAAATAAAAATTGAACAACCTATTAATTATTTCTATTTACCTAGTTTATTTTTAAAATAAGCGTTAAATTATTACGCTTTATTTATATAAAATGAAATTAAATAAATAAAAATACAAAAATATTTTAAATAGATAAAAATGGTATCAAGAACTTGAAAGGAATTGAAAATAATTGAAAGTAATTGGCAAAAGTACTTCAACTACTTTGTCAACTACTTTCAACTCCTTACAATTACTTTTGGTAATTGATGGTAATTCCAATTACTATTCAATTACAAGTAGTTGTACTCGAGTACTAATTGATAAAACGTAATTGTACTTGAAAAGAATTGATTACTTTACACTAAAACCAAAGTATTTAAATTACTACCCATTACGATTAGTAATCATTACTTAACAGGTCTGTTCCAAACTACACCATTTCCAGATGGATTTTAGAAAGCGTCAACTGGATTTTAGAAAGGGGAAATTGGATTTTAGAAATGTCAGTTGGATTTTAGAAAAGGAAAATTGGACTTTAGAAACCGTAAATTGGATTTTCGAAAATTTATATAATTACGTATATCTACATTATACTTTCATACGCAATAAAGAATTTCTATTCGAAAAATTCTGTGTAAAATTTATTTTATACGTACATTCTGAAATCCAATTCACGCTTTCGAAAATCCAAATGACATTTCTAAAATCCAATTTCCCCTTTCTAAAATCCAACTGACATTCCTAAAATCCAATTTCCCCTTTCTAAAATCCAATTGACATTTCTAAAATCGAATTCTCTCTTTCTAAAATCCAATTGTCTTTTCTAAAATCCAGTTAACGCTTTCTAAAATGGTGCAGTTTGGAAAACCTTGAATAAAAGGGTTTGGAAAATATTGCATAATAAGCTAGTTTACTTCACTGCATATTGGGATTTTTGGTAGAAGTTATAAATACATATGTATGTAGATCTATTTCGGAGAACACCACATCGCATCAGACTTCTTTTTACTTTTATTCTTGCGTCCGCATAAAACATCCTTTAATGAAAAATTTCACTAAAAAGTTAAAAATAAATAATAGCTTAAAAAAACTAAAAAACACGCTTTAATCTTAAAAATCGTACTAAAAATTGAGAAATAATTTAATTAGAAACAAAATGATGAACGAAAATATAAGTATTTAAGGAAAAGCGTGGGGGTGCTCAATAATATTTGAACATGAAAATATTCGATTCGTACAACTAGTACAAAAATATACCTAGTTGCGAAATTAAAGAGTACGATATATGAAATCTCAAAAAAGTCAAAATAAAATTATTAGTAAAAAAAACACCGATTTTAAATATTTTATGACATACTGAGCACCCCACGCTTTTCCTTAAATACTTATATTTTCGTTCATCATTTTGTTTCTAATGAAATTATTTCTCAATTTTTAGTACGATTTTTAAGATTAAAGCGTGTTTTTTAGTTTTTTTAAGCTATTATTTATTTAAAATATTTTTTTCAAAATGGATTTTTTTTTAATTTGCGCAAAAAAGTAGCAAATGTAAAAATGCAGCAGTAAAATATGGTCCTTTGTGACAAAGAATCCGAGTTCAGAACCAAAAGCAAAGTGCGCATTTTAAAAAAAAGTGAGTTCAAAAATTGCATTCCAATTTTAGTTAAAAAAAAAAAAACACCTATATCTGGTTGAATTTGATTCTGTTCTATCTTAAATGTAGTTGATCCATTATTTACTGGTTACTTTAATTACAAATTGTGGTTAAGACTACTTGTCAAGCCAGGTTTCTTTAATTTAGACTTGTAAGTTGGATTACAATATGAGTTTTTTGAAGCACAAGTTGTGTTACTCCAATTTTGTTTTTTTTTTTTTATGTTAGGCATGAAAATATGTGGGGAAATACGTGTTCTGCTTAAAACGCTAACGGTGAAACTCCTAATTACCATATAAACATACTTGTGATCACAGAAAATTTTTAATATCTCGAAACAAAAAATTGGAGAAAACCATTTTTGTATACATACATATGTACCTGCACCTGCATATTTCATCAATGGGTTAATAAATAGCCGCTAATGGGTTAATACAATACACATTGGCTATTTTTGTACAGACATACTAATATAATAATAATTTAATACAATGGCGCTATTATGACTCTGACGAGTTTTATGGCCGAGCTTCTGTCCCAATTCTAGGTGTGCTCCTTTTGTTTTTCCTACCAATTGGGTGGACCTACAGTTTTATGCCGGCTCAGAACGGCGAATGCATTTGTTGTGAGAAGCTTTTTCATGGCAGAAATACTCTCGGAGGGTATGCCGCCCACTGCCGAGAGGTGACCGCTGCTCTTAAGAAACCAATAATTGAATTTTTACTAATTAGAAAATTTTTTTTGGTGTTCGCTTGGACTGGGGTTTGAACCCGATACCTATGGCATAGCAGGCGAGCACACTACGCACTGCACCACAGCGGCCACCATACCACAGACATACTAATTTTGATTTAAATAATTTGTTTACAGATTTAAAAAAAACTGGTCACCAATGGGTTAATTCATGACCGTTTTAATGGGTTAAGATTCCAAAGATTACTAGTTTTAGTGTAGATACAACTAATAAGATTTAAATATTTTAATCTAAGAATTAAGTGAAAGAATTTGGTTAAAAATGGGTTAATGCGTGGTCGTTAAGGGGTTAAAATTCTTTGGATTTACTATTTTAGTATCGATATACCGATTCTGATTCAAGAAAATTAAACTCGAAACTGAAATAAAAAACATCGGTCACCAACGGGTTAACTCATGACCGTCAATGGGTTAATATGCTATAGATTAACTGCTTTAGTGCAGATAAAGCGATTCTGATGTAAAAAAGTTGATTTCAGAATTTTGAGCGTCCTCATATATAGAAGTGGCCCCAGTGTGCGATGGTTAATTACCAATTACCAAAAGTCAAATTTGCTCAGCTCAAAGAAATTTTGGAAATTTGCTCAGCATTTTATTGGCAATGGCAGGAGCAGCAGCAGCCAATGGCCAATTTGCCAAACGCAATTTACTGTTATGCATGCACACATTCACACACACACACACACACATACACACTTGAACATATGTATGTATGCTTTATCACGCTCACCATTAGCACTGTTTTGGCTCCCATGTGAGCATCTAATTGGCCTTTTCAATGACCATCGTTTCCATCGATTACGATCTTAATTTCTGATGCTTTAGTAAGTATGTAATATGTTGCCTGAGCTAATGTCCATCAATAAATTAGCTTGTGTGTGTGTGCCTTTTGACTTTGCTAATTTCGTACTTTTGTTTGTAGTTGTTTTATTCTTCCTTATGCACCACTTTGACGTTGGCAGAAGTTATGCTTATTGGAATACATATTAAAAACTTAAGCTAAATTCGTTATATAGCAGTTATGCTCGTACCAGTACTTTGATTATGATGGTTAAGTATGGCATCCGCATTGCTAAGCATTGAAAAATTGTGTTGAAAAAAAATTCGTATTAAAAATCTGTGTGCTTGCTTAAACTTCTTTTTAAAGCAATTTTTAGTACTTAAAATTTTTAGTAATTCATTTTTAGCATTAAAATGTGTAGAATCCATTATGCAGTTTTGAAATTAGTTTTAAATTTTGAGTACTAAAACTTCTAGTACTTGAAACTTTTAGTAATACAATTTTAAGTACTTGAAACTTTTAGTACTAAAATTTTGAGTACTTGAAACTTTTAGTATTAAATTTTTATTGAAAGAGTTTTTAGTGCTTAGCACGAAATTTTTATTTTTAATTCAATTTTTAATTGTTGGGGTAAGTGGAGAAAAATTCAACAACTATTTACAGCGAAGGTTGAGTGTATAGCTATTTCACGAAAAACCATTTTCGATCATCAGCACTCTTTTCGGAAGTGGATGCACCGGGGATTGAACCCGAGTCCATTCCAACTTCAGCCGCAATGACCCAACGGATAAACACACTCGGCCATTGAGACTCTGTGCAAGCTGTTGGATTTTCCCCACTTTTGCCTTTTTCATTTTCAACATTAACGTTAGTGTGTATATGCTTTTTTGCATATATTCTCCACAAACGTGCTGAATTTTTGTTGTAGGCAGTTCGCAATGAACATTGTTGTTGGTATTTATTTTATGTATATACCAAACAACGTTAACAATTTTACTTGAAAGAGTTTTTAGTGCTTAGCACGAAATTTTTATTTTTAATTCAATTTTTAATTGTTGGGGTAAGTGGAGAAAAAGTGGGGAAAATCCAACAGCTTGCACAGAGTCTCAATGGCCGAGTGTGTTTATCCGTTGGGTCATTGCGGCTGAAGTTGGAATGGACTCGGGTTCAATCCCCGGTGCATCCACTTCCGAAAAGAGTGCTGATGATCGAAAATGGTTTTTCGTGAAATAGCTATACACTCAACCTTCGCTGTAAATAGTTGTTGAATTTTTCTCCACTTACCCCAACAATTAAAAATTGAATTAAAAATAAAAATTTCGTGCTAAGCACTAAAAACTCTTTCAAGTAAAATTGTTAATGTTGTTTGGTATATACATAAAATAAATACCAACAACAATGTTCATTGCGAACTGCCTACAACAAAAATTCAGCACGTTTGTGGAGAATATATGCAAAAAAGCATATACACACTAACGTTAATGTTGAAAATGAAAAAGGCAAAAGTGGGGAAAATCCAACAGCTTGCACAGAGTCTCAATGGCCGAGTGTGTTTATCCGTTGGGTCATTGCGGCTGAAGTTGGAATGGACTCGGGTTCAATCCCCGGTGCATCCACTTCCGAAAAGAGTGCTGATGATCGAAAATGGTTTTTCGTGAAATAGCTATACACTCAACCTTCGCTGTAAATAGTTGTTGAATTTTTCTCCACTTACCCCAACAATTAAAAATTAAATTTTTATAATTAAAATTTTTTGTACTAAAATTCTTACAAACCAAATTTATAGTACTACACTTTTTAGCACTAAAGTCTTGTATTACCTAAGTAGTTTCTTACTACTGAATATTTTACTACAAAATTGTTAGTACTAAATTTACTGTCACTGAAGTTTTAGTAACATATTTCCAAACTTTTATTACATAATACAATTTGGAATACATTTTAAAGTTTTTAGTACATACTTGACATTTTTTATGTAATAAATTTTTTAAAATAAATTTTTTTAGTACTAATTCTTTGTATTACTAAATTTCTTAGCGCTAAATATTTTAGCACTAAATTACTTGGTACTCAATTTTTTTAGGATTTACTGAAAATTTTTGTAATAAATTTATTATCATTAATATTTTTTGCACAAACTTTCCTTGTACACAATTTTTTAGTACAAAATTTTTTAATACCAAGTTTTTTAGAACAAATCTTTTACTTTTTCTTTGTGTTCCAATTTTCGTAACAATTTTTTAAAAGCAGACATTATTTTTTTTAACTTTACTGTTAAAAATTTTAGTAGGTACCCGAAAATTTTTAATACTTAAATTATTAGTATGAAAATTGTTATGTGTAATTAAAATTTTTAGTAATAAGCTTTTCTATACTAAATTTTTTATTGCTAAATTTTTATTGCAAAATTTTTATAACTAAATTAGTAATAAAAATTTTTTATACCATACTAAACTTTTAGTACTTAATTTTTTACCGCTAAATTTATGATCTCTTACACTTTTAGTACAAAATTTTTTAACGTAAAATTTTTTTCAGAAAAAATCTAATTTTTTTTTTTAATTTTGGTAACAGAAAAAACGTAAAAATGTTTTTTTTTTTTTTTTAATTTTAGTGCTAAAAATTTTAGTTCTAAAAATTTTAGTACAAACTATTTTAGTGCTAAAAATTTCAGTACGAACTAAAAAAACATGCAATTTTGGTGATAACAATTTTAGTATTCGCGAAACTCAAATTTTTAGTACGGAATTTTTTACAAATAAAGCTTTTAGTGCTAAACACTTTAGCACTAAATCTGGTATTACTGAACTTTTTTGTACATTTATAGCATAAATTAAATTTATTGCCATTAAAGTGCTTAGTACTAAATTTTCTAGTGTGCAATTTTTTAGTACACATTTTTTAGTATACAAATTTTTTTGGTACAAATTTTTTTGTAGGAATTTTTAGTACAAATTTTTTAGTACACATTTTTAGTACACATATTTAGTACACATTTTTTAATACAAATTCTTTTAGTACAACATCTTTTAATATCATTTTTTGCGTTTAAAATAAAATTTTTAGAAGTGGAACATAAAACTAGTGTTAAAAATTTAAGTACTAAATTTACGAAAACTATGCACATTTGGTACTAAAACTTCCATATTGTATCGTACAAAATTTTAGGTTCTGCAAATACCAACTTTACTATTGTCAGTACATCGTAGATGGTATAAAAACTCTGAAAACGTTATATACCTACGGTCTGCCGCTGTTTACTTTTTTGTAGCGTTTTTTGTTGCAATTTTGCCTTACTTGTTGTCTCTGCAGAGAGATCAACGACGCCATTAACTTTGCATAAACATATATATGTAAATACACATTGCTTTAATTGTACTAGTATCACTGTATGTGTAATGAGATAACCATTAGTGGCCAGCCAAAACGCGTTCTGCACTTTTTATTATCACAACGCCCATCTTCCTTTTAGCTTCTCTCCTTATTTATCCTTTTTTGCTCGCTTCTCTCGTGTCTTTAATCGAATGTTACAGCGCATTTTATCATCATTTTAGCGCGTGTTTTGCTCTTCATTGTTCTTTTCCCCTCTATGGCCATCCATTATCCATGTCTATCAGGCATATCAACATACATGCAAACATAGGCATTTATTTTTTATAAATTTACATTTTGCTTAGTCATTTAGCCGTGCTTGTCCAACCAATAATTACACACATTGATTACTTTACTGAGTGCAACCCTTTTCCGGTGTTATTAAAACACTTGGATACAGTGAGAAGTAGCGAAAAAAAACATGTTAAATATTACTTTTCTGCCCACGCAAACTTTTACAGACATTTTTTTTCCTACCATTTCTTCGGTCCGTCTGTTTATCTAGTCGTTGGGTCTTTATGTGGTGGTGGCTTTTCTAAATATAAACACTTGTTCGCAACTAGTCATTATTCAGTATTTTGTTATTGTTGTTCAATATATTGAAAGCAATAACAAAATTGAAAGTTATTGGCATATAAATGCATGAAGCGTGACTCGGTTTTGCGATTGTCTGTCGATAGTCTTTTAATGACGATAAACGATAATTATGCACAAATTGCTGTATGCATATCAAAGTAGTGAATGCTAAAGTGCAAGTTATGAGTAGGGATGGCAAAAAAAATGAAATAACCGATTAACCGTTTTTTAGGTTAATCGAAAGCGCTCGATTATTAATCGTGAATAATTGTGGGGAACTAACCGATTATAACCGTTTTTCGATTACAATTATTCCTTAAAAAAAATATATAATAAACGAAAAAAAATCATCATTTATTAGGAAAAATCGTCAAAATGACGATAAAATTGTCTATTCGGAAACTGGTGGGAACATTTATTGCATTTTTTTGGATATATTCACAAAACCGTGGGTAACCGAATTCGGACTCGGATGAAAAGGCGGAAATTCCCAACTTCGATTATTTCCTTTCGATTATTTTCGACTTGAGAGGAAAAAGGTTAATCGAAAAAATAATCAAAAGGAAAAAACCGATACATTTTAATCGTTAACCGAAAGAAATTAACCGATTATAATCGTTTTTCCGGATATTGTTGCCATCCCTAGTTATGAGAAGCGCAGAAAAAAGGGAGAGCGAAAGAGCAGAAAATACTTTTACAAAAACAAAAATTCAATGGTTGCTCCAACGTAGTTCTGTTATTAAGTAGATGAGCAGACTTGCGCTTTGAAATACTGATTTGATTTAGTACTATTATTTTTTATAAGGTCATCGCATTGTTGCCAGTACCATGGTATAAGTATACCAGGTAAAACAAACGTCAAGTTTTCGTCGCCTATTAACCACCTGACAATTAAGCAGATTATGACATTTCGTGCTGCCATACTCAATGATAAAAATCCTCCATTAATGGCATTTTTCACTGCTTTGTTTTAAAAATAAATTGTAACCATGGTATTCATAGTAACGAATTTTTTCAATTTGAATTGAAAGAAATTTTTTCAATTTGAAAAAATTACACATCCTGCAGTAAATTTGTTTCACTGCTGAATGATCATTGATGATTCTTCTGAGTACAATTTTTATTATTATTATTATTTTTTTTTTTGAAAAAAGCAAACCATTTAAATGAAAAATTCAGCAGTCTTTATTTGAAAGTACTCACTGATGCCTCCTCAGTCATAGATGAATTTCATCAGTGATTCATAAAAGATTCATTTCGGATTTTTACTTCGCGTTTGGCCGTACTACAAAGTAGCCCGTTTCCGGTATTCTCGGTGAGTTTTTAATTTAGTTTAGTAGTTACGATCACTTTTAATTTAGGCTTTGTTATCGCTCTGGTATATAGTTTGGGGAGGTTTTGGAGATTGATCTATTATAACTCCATATCGTCGCATAAAGTGCAATACCGCGTGTCCGCTACCACCCAAATTTTACAGGAGACAGTAAAAACTGTTTTAATTCAAAACGGTTCGGAATTTTGCAAACCCACATCCAAACCAAGGTAGATTTTTGGATTATATTCTTAATCCAAATATCATTTCGGCGAAAAACAGTTAAATGTGCAGTTATTGGCTTACTTATGTATTTATAAGCGGGTTTGCGTCTTTTATTTTGTTCAATAGTGACGTATAGGCGGTTTTGCAGGCGTTTGTAAAAACTTTTCTTCAATAAAGCAAAGTTATAATCCATTTCGTGTTTATGAAAGTATAATCAACTTTAGTACATTACAGTACAGTTATAAAGCAATAACACCTATTATTCGCGGTATTGGTTCGAAAAATTTCCTTAAAAAAAAAGCGGTTTTGAAACTGTGTCATTATTTGGAATTGCGTTGTGTGAATCTCAAAATTGTTGCATGAATGGATGGGGACGGACGCCAGGAATGTATTTTTGATGAAATCTCATTTTTGGCAAAAATGTCACGCGGTTTTGCACTTTAAACGACGATATGTATGTACACCACCATACCAAGTGAGCATTTCAGTCTATATATGTATGTATGTATGTATGTACATATGTCCAATCCAATTACAAAAAAATATGTACCCTAGATTTTAACAATATGAGTTGCTTATTTCCGCGGTGCAATAATACCAAATATGGCTGCAAAGACGGTGATATAAAATTTTTCCAATTTCCGACGATACCCTTTATTCGTGGAGAGTGGGTGAAGATTTGTGGAGTGAGCGAAGAGTGGCTACCGGAAGTTCCATAAATCTGCTCACTAGTGCCCTTTCTCTTTCTGTCCTTTGATTCCTGAAATACCCAAACTTTCAAACAAAAATCTACGCATTCAAAAAATAAGTCTGGCATCGCTATACTCCAAAACTGACATAAGATTAAACTTCAAAAATCTGCTTTTTAATCAAAAAGACAGCGTCAAAATGACAATGCACATACCTGTATTTTTTATACCATGGCCAGTACTACGAATAGAATTCGAAACAAATAAGAGCAAAACAATTAGAGTGCAGTCAATGGCTTCCATGTTTATAAGCGTAGCCCTTGCCTCCACTCTAACCAATGAAAGCTCCCGAAACCACACTATTTCTCATGCAAGCACTAGTACTCTAATCTCACTTTATTTAATAGGCTAAAAATAGATAGGCCCGCGAGTCAACCTGTGTGATTTCCAGGCAAATCAAGCCTAGATTGGATGAGTGGAGATCGAAATCGGTATTACATCTAAACTGGCGCCCGAGTGCTCCACTGGCGCTTTCACTACTCTCGTAAGGGCCTCTACAAAAACGAATTTTGTTGCACCTGCAGAGACGTGAAGGAGATCCAAAATGTTGAACACTACCTATGCCGCTATGTTGCACTATCCATGGCCAGGTATCGCTGCTTTCATCGGCACTTCCTCGAGTGTCTGGCGGTGCTGAAGAATGCAAAAATACTAGATATTCTTTGCTGGTTTAGCTTTACAGGCATCTAAATTTTAATCTATTACCAATGCATTTTTCCGGAAGGGTTTTAAGGGACTAGGAAACCAGGGCTAGGAAACCGGGGCACCTGTGTGGTATCACAGAGAGCCAATTCTGCTTAAGTGCACCCTCGCTTTCTTGAATTGCGGTGGGGAAGTCACCTCAACCTAACCAAACCCAAGTACTAGGATTCGAATGATAATTTAGAGAGGAGGGGTTTTGGAGTAAATAGTCCTTATATGAAGAAGAAAGGGGGAGACCTCCACTACGTTGGGAAGAACAGGTGGACAGTGACGCTGACTTCCTAGGTATTCCCTGTGGCACCATGCTGCACGAAACAGAAACAGCTGGCACGCTTTATTGCACTCGACCAGAATCGTCTAGACGGTTACGTGCCAATTAATGCAGGAAGGAAGTCCTTATGTGAAAATAATAAGGAAAACTGTCAGCCACATGAGCCAAAATAATCTGTATTTATGGCTAAGAATCATATACAAGCTCATACTGCACCGGCCATCATATATCTGTAACGGCTTGAAGGACTAAACTTTCATTAGGTTCAGGTTATAACTTTTTTTTTGTCCCAATAAGGTGAGACGGTCTAATGTACTATCTGTCACCAGCATCCGTGCAGCCACCGTAGCCTTAAAACTCAGTAGACAGGATTTCATTAAGAATGTGGGCTGACACACACCTTTGCCAGTTTCTTTGTGTATTTCCTTTTGTATTTCTTTGTGTGTTTGTGCCTTCATGTCTGTCTTTTGTCTTTGATTAAATATTTATTTTTAGCGCCTTATTCGTGGCGCCACAAAAAGTACACACTGACTGTCAGTCTGTCTGTCTGCCTGTCTAACGTCCTTCGTTCAACCAGCGTGCGAATGATATCTCAAAAAATATGTAAGGGGCGAGCTCAAAATTTCAGCAGCCATGTTTTTTATGCTTTTTATTTAGGAAATAAAGAGACTTTATGTCGATAAATATGAATAAATTAATTATATATGATAGTACTAAAAAATTTTGTACTAAGAATTTAGTACTAAAAATTTTGTACTAAATTCTTTTGTATCTACTAAAAACTTTGTTAATAAAAATTTGATATTAAAAGTTGTCTAACAAAAACTCGGTACTAACATTGTGTACTAGAAATTTGTTTGAAAACTGTTATTCATATTTTTTACTAAAAATTCAGTCGATACTAGGAAATTTTGCTCAAAATCTAGGATACCAAAAAATTATGTACTTACAATTTAGCGCTAAAAGTTGTGTGTTAAAAACTTTGTACTAAAATTTTTATAGGTACCTACGAAAAAAATTTTGTGCTAAAAATTTAGTATTAAAAACATTGTACATAAAACAATATATACGTACTTAAAATTAAGTACTAAAAAATTATGTTAAAAAATTATGTACTAAACTGTTGTACTAAAATCGTTTGTATATTTCTTTCGATACTAGGAAATTTTGTACTAAATGAAGGATACTAAAAAATTATGTACTTACAATCTAGTAATAAAAGTTGTGTACTGAAAACTGTACTAAAATTTTTATAGGTACTATAAAAAATGTTTACTAAAAATTTAATATCAAAAATAAAAACAAATAAAATGTATATAGGTACTAAAAATTATGCGCTACAAATTTAGTATTACATACATTTTAGCACTAAAAGTTGTGTACTGAAAACTGTACTAAAATTTTTATAGGTACTATAAAAAATATTTACTAAAAATTTAGTATCAAAAATATTATACACAAAATATGTTCTTAAAAGTAAGTACTAAAAATTTAGTACTAAAAGTGTTGTATTAAAGCATTTGTACTAAATATTTGTGTACTAAAAACTTTGTATTATAATTTGTATAGCTACTAAAAAAGCTGTGCTAAAAATATTTGTACTAAAAACTTTGTACTAAAAGTAGTATACCAAAAATTTAGTACTAAAATTTTTTTCGGAAAAATGTACTGTACTTATGTATAAGTAAAGGGTCTCAAGGCATTTTCTTACACATAATGGCCGCTGTGGTGCAGTGGGTAGAGTGCTCGCCTGCTATGCCAGAGGTCTCGGGTTCAAACCACGGTCCGAGCAAAACACCAAAACAATTTTTCTAATTAGTAAAAATCCAATTATTGGGTTTTTTAAGAGCAGCGGTCACCTCTCGGCAGTGGGCGGCATACCCTCCGAGTGTATTTCTGCCATGAAAAAGCTTCTCACAAAAAATGCATTCGCCGTTCGGAGCCGGCATAAAACTGTAGGTCTACCCAATTAGTAGGAAAAACAAAAAGGAGCACACCTCGAATTGGGAGAGAAGCTCGGCCATAAAACTCGTCAGAGTTATAATAGCGCCATTGTATTATTATTATATTAATATTGGACAAGGAAAAAATACTAATAACTAAATACACACTTTAGAAAAAATTCTTTAAAATCAATGAAATTTTTTATAAACATAAAAATTTGTACATAAAAATATCAATTTGGTTTTCTTTTTTTGACATGTATACATACTTATTTATAACCATGTAGGTCGATATTTCTGTCTATAAACCCCTTATGAGCCACAGCAATTCATTTTATTACTTTTCGCTTAAAAAAAATCGATATTTCATTTTATTATATGTCATTTGATAGTCGCGCGCTCGCGCTTGTATGTGTGCTATTGTTTTTGTGGCTGTGTATTTACGGTTGTTTGCGACAATAGCAATTTTACGCTTTACACATACTTTGACCCCCCCTTGTCGCTGTGCTTCTAACCCACTGTAGCTGTAATTCGATCGCTTGTATTTATTTCTTGCTTCTCATGCTTGTCTTCCTCTCTCCCTTTCTCTCTTTGCCATTTTGCGTCTATGTGAGCCTTTCCAAACAACTTTTGCCGCCATCTATTTCAATTTATCGTTAAATCCCGCGTCAGTAATTGAAGCACACATGTAGTATACGGTACGCATACATACACACACACATGTACAAATAAACGTTTATGGCCTTTCTCGCTAATTTGCTAGCAACTCTAACTCTTCTTCTACGCATATTTGCTTTTATTGTATGGTTTACTATTCACACCTTTCTTTCTTTCTCACCGACCCTTTGCTTGTGCATTGAATGCTCTAATGCGATTTAACGCGCGCTCGCTGCTGAACAATTAAGCACTTAAGCCAATTTAAGGTCAATGTAAAACACATTTTGTGGTCAATTATTGTTTACTGATATGTGTTTTATTAGCGCGTTAGCTCAAATGTAATTAGTAATTACTTAATTTTTTTTTGTTCCTTTGTAAGCTTAAGCTCTGTATGCTGCAGAATGGGCAAATGCGCGTTGAAAGGATTAAAGCATGCATTTTTGGTGTCTGTAAAAACCTTTCATGCCTTTGCTGATTCGTTGAATCTAATCAAGCCATTGAAAAAGGCAGATAAGTTAGGTTTACTCAGAGAAAAGATAGAGACAAGGGCGGAGACCAGACAGAAAGAGACAAGATAGATACCAGACAGAGAAAAGACAGGACAGGGACAAGAGAAAAAACAGAGACACAACAGAGAAAATATAGAGGCAAGACAGAGACAAAGATAGGGAAAAGACAGAGACAAGACAGAGACAAACACAGAGACAAGACAGAGAAAAGATAGAGACAAGACAGAGGCAAGACAGAGACAAAGATAGAGAAAAGACAGAGACAAGACAGAGACAGAGACAAGAGAAAAAACAGAGACAGAACAGAGACAAGGCAGTGAGACGACAGGGAAAATAGAGACAAGACAGAGACAAGAACAGAGAAAGACAGAGACAAGACAGATACAAAGATAGAGAAAGGACAGAGACAAGACAGAGTCAAGGACAGAGACAAGATAGCGGCAAGACAGAGATAGGACAAAGACAGGACAGTGACAAGAGAAAAAACAGAGACAGGACAGAGACAAACACAGAGACAAGACAGAGAAAAGATAGAGACAAAACAGAGGCATGACAGATACAAAGATAAAGAAAAGACAGAGACAAGCCAGAGACAAGGACAGAGAAAGGATAGCGGCAAGACAGAGATAGGACAAAGACAGGTCAGGGACAAGAGAAAAAACAGAGACAGGACAAAGACAAGGCAGTGACACCACAGAGAAAATATAGAGACAAGACAGAGAAAAGACAGAGACAAGGTAGATACCAGAGAGAGACAAAGCAGGGATCAGAGAGAGATAAGGCAGAAAAAACAGAGACAAGACAGAGACAAGACAGAGTAAAGACAGCGAAAATACAGAGAAAAGACAGACACAAATCTGAGATCAGAGAGAGGCAGAGAGAAAGGCAGGGAAAAGCTAGAGACCAGACAGAACCAGAATTATTACTAGAAGCCATCAGAAATCAACCCCAAAAACCCACCAAGGACTACAATTTCAATAGATCGGAGTTACGGCTAAAGAAAACGAAGATCTTCTGAATATAAGTTCAAACAAAAACAACACGAATCAACTGAACTTCACACCAAAGAAATCAACCACAAGTAATTCTTGCTCCTCAATCATTACATTTTCAAAACAAAAAAAAAACAACTTAAAAAAGAAAAAGAAACAAAATTACTGAGCTCACTGCGCTCACCCAAACCGCCTGCAAAATAATCAAAAAATATAATTTTTCCTCATGCCAAACAATGAAGTGACAATAAGCTGCCAAATGAGATTGAATGCACAATGGGAATATAAAGTATGCGAGAACAAGATTGAATTGCGAGAAGATTGCATGAATAGTAAGAAAAAGCTTATGTGTGTATGAAAGCAAACAAAAAAGCGATGGTAGTGACGTTAAAATGTAGCTAGAGCTCTCGCTATAAATAAACAAACTGTTATGTATGTGTGTATAAATCAGCGCTGTTTAACGACTGACTATGATTATTTTTACTTAAAAAAAACTATAATCAAGAAAATAATCCATGATATTTAGCATTAGAGAAAAAAATTAGCAATCCAATCTAACTAAAATCATGATTTCTAAAAAACTGCTGAATTATAATCAAAACCAATGAATTATAATAGAGATTAATTAAGTATGAAGATTAGTCATCCATTTATTTAGCATTTAAAAATAATTAGCAATCAAAGCTGACTAAAATCATGATTTCTAAAGAAAAATGATGAATTATAATCAAAACTAATGAATTATAATAGAGATTAATTAAGTATGAAGAATAGTTATCCATTTATTTAGCATTTGAAAATAATTAGCAATCAAAGCTGACTAAAATCATGATTTCTAAAAAACCGCTGAATTATAATCAAAACTAATGTATTATAAAACAGATTAATTAAGTGTGAAGAAAAGTCAGTCAAAATAATCAAAGAGCAATTAAAATACTAATTCACAATATATTCGATTTGATAAAAAATCTATTATTTGCCACTATGCTTTTAAAATTTAATTAAAAATAAGTAACTGATTATTTATGATTATGATTATTACAAACAAATAGTCATTAAAAATTAATAGTCATGATTGAAATTTAATAATTTGTATTAAAAATTCATTACTAGTTGACGCACTGCTGAAACGCTTTAAAACAATCAATAAATCATTTTGCAATCAAACGAAAATACTTTGAATTGCAATTGAAAATAGTTAATAAAAATCGTTGCTGTAAATAATCTTTAAAAAATACAAAACTAAAACAAAAGTGTGCTGAATAATCTTCATTATTCGTACATTTTCACTCATTAATAAATAATCGTGATAAGATTTTTATTATTTGTTGTCAATTATAGTCAATTTGGAAGTAACTAGTAGTTCGATTGGAAAACAATACGAACTAGAACCAAAACTAATCAGAACTAATCATTGATTGTTGGTAAATTTTTTGTATATTAAAAAATAATGGTGATTTAGTTCGAAAATTTTTGGTTTATTAAAAAATAATGGTGATTTAGTTTTGATTATTTGTTGTCAATTCTAGACAATTTGAAAATAATTAGTCAAAATGTGAAAATGAAAACTAATCAAAACTAGTCAGTAGTTTTCGATTTGAAATCAAAATGTTTACGATATAATCTAAGAAAAGCTAAATTAAATAATTGATTTTTTTAATTGCTTTTTTAATGCTAAATGATAACAAGTGATTTCTTTTATTTCTAGACAAACCAAGTCTAAACAAAAATAATCGATAATGAGTACAAATTATAAATAATCATTAATAGTCAAAATACAAGTTTAAATAACTTATTATTCATAGTTACTTAACAATTTATAGTCAAAAATAGCCAACAGCAGTCAAGAGATTAAATTATTGTTTAATAATTAATTGCAAACATAATCTATTAATCAATAGTATAATCAAAATGTTAAATTATTGTTTAATAATCGATTCCAGATTCCAGATTTTTTTATAAACATTCTTTAAATAATCATTAATTGATTGTAATACTAAACCATTAATGAACAATTTATAATCAAAAATTTTTAAAAAGAAGTTAAAAGTAGTCAACAGATTAAATTATTATTAACAGATTAAATTATTATTTACTAATTGTAATTTTAATGAATTAATGAAAAATTTGTGAAAATTCTTTAATATAATCTTTAATTAATTGTGATTTTAATGAATTAATGAACAATTTGTGGCCGCTGTGGTGCAGTGGGTAGAGTGCTCGCCTGCTATGCCAGAGGTCTCGGGTTCAAACCACGGTCCGAGCCAAACACCAAAACAATTTTTATAATTAGTAAAAATCCAATTATTGGGTTTTTTAAGAGCAGCGGTCACCTCTCGGCAGTGGGCGGCATACCCTCCGAGTGTATTTCTGCCATGAAAAAGCTTCTCACAAAAAATGCATTCGCCGTTCGGAGCCGGCATAAAACTGTAGGTCCACCCAATTAGTAGGAAAAAAAACAAAAGGAGCACACCTCGAATTGGGAGAGAAGCTCGGCCATAAAACTCGTCAGAGTTATAATAGCGCCATTGTATTATATTATATATTATATAATGAACAATTTGTGCATATTCTTTAAAATAATCATTATTTAATTGCGATCTTAATCGATTAATGAACAGTATGTTATCAAAAATAATCAATAGTGGTCAAGAGATTACATTATTGCTTACGAACTGATTATTAATCGTAGCTTTTTCGAAACACGCTTTAAAATAATCATTAAATAATTACAATCTTAACCGAATAATAACCAATTTTTGAATATACTTTAAAATAATCATTAATTAATTGTAATCTTAATCGACTATTAAACAATATATAGTCAAAAATAGTCAATAGCAGCAAGCATTGTTGTAATAATCAAACTTAATCTTAAATAATCCGAAAAAATTTGCAATTAATCGCTGACTATTGCTGAATATTTTTAATCTCAACAGTTAATAATCGCGACAGATTTGTGATTATTTCGAATTATAATCATTGATTAGTTGCTGACGCTTAAAAACTAATTAAATTGAGTTTTTTTAACTAAGCGCACTCAATGTTTAACAGCTCTGACACATGTAGCTATACTACAGCAAAAGCTAGAAAAAATAACAAATAACTACAATCAGAATAATAACAACAACAACAACAACCAACTCATTTAAGTTCATTGTGTGCAAGATTGTATTTGTGTTTGTGTGGCGCTTGTATGGTGGCATGCAATATGCACAAGATAATACATAACGCTACAAATATTTGCTTGTTTGTTATGCATGCTGTTGCAAGTGTTGCATGTGTTGCATGCGCTGCAAATTATTTTCACATGGATTTCTTGTTAAAAAATCTGTATGCACACACTGTGATTGTTGTTGTTGTTATTTTTATCTTTAAAAAGAGTCTTGTTGTTGTTATTTTTATATTTAAAAAAAAGTGTTGTTGTTGTTATTGATATCTTTAAAAAGAGTTAACATCTTTAAAAGCGTGCAACAAGCTTTCACTAAAAACAACAACACAGAAATAACAACAACAACAATCAACTACTTTACCAAAACTGTTTGATTTTAGCAAAACGATTTGTTTGTTGTTGCTTTTTTAAATTACAACAATTTACACGTATTAGCGCTGGCATGCCATAATCTTGTTCAAACTTGCTTATTCCTCTCTGCCTCTTCTTTCGCCTTTCACCGTCTCACTGCCGCACAATGGGTGATTGTGGCCAAAAATAAATTCAAAATTAAAGTATGAGTATAACCATTTTTTTTTTAAATAGAGATCGACAGGTATATCAAATTGTAATAAAAAAGCTTATATAAAAATTTGTGAGTCTCTTTTCGTTTAGCCGTACAGGGTGCCCAAAGTTCAGCAAAAAATAGGTTCTTTTTTTTCTCAATGAACACACCTCATACAAAATGATCTATCTCATTTAATTGTTAACACACGAACTCGAGTGACACATCATTGCATAGATAATGATTTTCTCTTTCAGAAATTATAACGTAGTTGTAAATACCGTTCACTATTGAATTTATATGAATTTTCAAATATTGACAAAAAATGTCGATAAGAAAAAAATTTTGCTCGACCTTGAATAAAAAAAATTAAAAAAACAAAAAATATGACCACCTCAACTTTTTTTTATGCTTTGAAATAATATATTCTTAATCAAACTACATTTTCATTTTAAAAATCCACTTGCTCCATTTGCTTTTATAATTTTTTTCCCATTGGCCTAAAACTGCGTTTTTGTAAACGCATTAATTATGTTAGTTTTGACATTATGAAAATCGTTTATATTTAGGGGAATAATCGCATATTTCTTTATCGTCTTTGCAGTAAATGGTGCATACTTTAAAATTATGAGGTAATCTTTTTTATCAGCGTTAATTCATATCTTTGACAGCTTTTTTCTTTTGGAATATAAAAAAAAATGTGTAAAAATTGTAAAATTTTAAAATGAAATTTAAAAAAAAACAAAAAATATGACCTCCTCAATTCTTTAATATTTCATAGTCCTAAATGTCTTTTATAAACAGGAGAAAAAATCGTAAAAATTCGTTTGCTCCATTTTGTGTTATGAACATTTTTATGGAAGGTGTTTTCTGAGTTTTCATGTATTTATACTCAGCTGTACTAGTACACAGAGTATTATAATTTTAATCACATAACGGTGGATTGTAACAGAACGAAATAATCGAGATAGATATAGACTTATATATATCAAAATGATCAGGGTGAAAAGAGAAATCGATTGAGCCATGTCCGTCCGTCTGTCCGTCCGTCTGTAAACACTCTAACTCGCGCAAAAATTGAGATATTTTGATGAAATTTGAAATGCAAGTTGGTATCGAGACTGGGACGGTTGGTATTGAAAATGGGCGAAATCGGACCATGACCACGCCCACTTTTCCTATATAGAAAAAATCGGAAATTTGGTATCTCAGTCCCTAATATAGCTGGAGCGATGCAATTTTACCCACATTTTTAGCTCAGGCCCCTAGGAAGAAATTTGATGAAATTTTGGAAAATGGGCGGTGCCACGCCAAACATTGAAAGTTTTATATGTCATAACTCAGAAACCATTGAAGATATGTCGATGAAATTTGGTACGCGTGATTTACTTACTTAGGCAAACGTTTGGACGGAAAATAGTTAAAATCGGTTGACGGCCACGCCCACTTTTATATATGTGTATTATGAAGTGGCCTAATAAAAACATTTTAAGCGATATCTCTGTCAAATATAAAGATATATCATTGAAATTTTATAGCAGGAGTCCAACTGCGGACATAAAACGAAAAACACAAAAATTTTGGAAAATGGGCGTGGCACCGCCTCTTTTTAGAAACAGGAATATACGAGATTTCTTAGCCTATAACTCGACAAATAATTGAGATATTATGACGAAACTTGGTTTATACACTTTTATAACTTGTGTTAATAGACACGCAAAAATTTATTGAAATCGGTTTATGACCACGCCTACTTTTAACAAAGATATTTCTGGAACACCCTTTAGGAATTTGTAACGTGACATCTTTGTAACTAGAAGTCAAAAAGGAATGAAATTTTGCACAAAGAATAATATTCATATGCTTAGTTGGATGACTGATAAAAATGTTGAAAATGGGAGTGGCTACGCCCACTTTATGCGGCACTCGCTTTATATAAAATACACCCTATATCGAACAAACGCAAACAAACAATGAAAGCATACTGCTGAGTATCTAATGATCGATTCCACTCGAACTTAGGCTTCCTTACTTGTTTTCCCATACAAAATGCCCAGAAGTATGCTTCAAAAAGTTTAAATTTTTTTGTATGGGGAATATTTGTCAAAATGGTGAAATTTAAATATCGATATTTCCAATTCTAATTAAGATATTCGAAGAAACTAAACGCTGTTTTCAAGGGTAATGATTGTGCTTTCAACTGGATTAATCGAATTTGAGTGGAGAGTGATTACATAAAAGATATTAAGCAGGGAATGGAGCCAAAAACGTGTTTTTTTGCCTATTTGGGCATGAATATCTCAGAAACTAGAACCAATTTGGAAAATCTGACTCCAGATTCAGGTTTAGCACACTGAAATCATTTAGAAAAGTGTAATTTCATTTCTGGTATAAAATTTTTTTGAAATGCGATTTTTTTGTATGAAAGTTTTAGGATAAATGCTTATAACCTACTTAAAAGTGCATATATTTTTAATTTAAAAACGGTGAAGTGCTTTACCCCTTTTCCAAAATGATTACTGCATTTGATTTATATTTCAAAAATGTATACACTAATCAAAATGGAGCATTTTAGCTAAAATAGTTAGGAAAATGCTGAAATTTCAAAATTACCGTTATATGGGAGGTGGGCGTATTTGTGGGTGGATTTTGTTCAAATTTTCACAGTTTACTAATTTCAACCAAAAAAGCTTAAGTTCCGAGTTTCAAGATTCTAGCTTAATTATTACTATTTTTGGCCGCGTTTGTATGGAGGTGCCCCCACTGTGTGCCGTATCACTTTCCCAATCTCCTTGTATCTTTGTTATTATTGCTGCTGTTCTTGTTTTCGCCCCCGATTAGCCTTAATACATACATAATTTGCTGTTGTTGTTTTTGTTTCATCTAAGTACACTGCATCATGTTGCTCATATTGCACAGCTGTTGCAGGCAAATTGAAATTTCGTATAAAACATGCAAACGCATGTATGAACATAATCACAATATGTATGTATGTATGTATGTACATACATATGTATGCTTGTGTGCTTATAAAAGCGTGCGTCTCTGCTGTTGTTACTTGCATGAAGTGTGACTTAAAGTGCAGAGGTAGTCAGTTGAGTGCATATTTTACATGTGCTTTAGCAGGAAGAGCTCTGTGTATCTATTTTGGTTGTTATGCTGACATTTAATAAAGTCGAAATTCAGCAGCAGCTGCTTCCTTTAGCAAGACTGTGTAGCTCAATATGATTTTTCGGCAAAGGAAGCGTTTGTACTTACTTTTTCAGCTCTTTTTATGGTTTTTTTTTTTTATTGTACAATTCAATTCTTAAAGCTTCCTCCATGAGCGACTTATAGCATCGTGCTTGAACTGTTAATGCTGCTGGTTCCCGAATAGAGACCATTACTATTTTAAATGTGACTTTTAGTATATAAACGTTTTTATTGGAAAACCTTAAGGTTCAAAATTTTTTAGTACAAAATTTTTTCCCTAAAATTTAGTACAAAATTTTTAGTAAACAATTTTTTAGCACAAGATTTTTCAAAAACACATTGTTTAGTGCAAAATTTTGAGTAAACAAATTTTTAGCACAAGATTTTTAGTACAAAAATTTTTTGTCCCTCACTAAAATTTTTATAAAAGAGTTTTTAGTAAAAAATTTTTAGTACAAATTTTTGCCTTGTTATATTCCTTTAACAAAATTTCTAGTATAAATTTTTATTAAACAAAATTTCTATTTTTAGTATAAAATGTAATTAAACAAATTTTCTATTTTTAGTATAAAACTAATTATTAGGTAAATAAAAAAATTCTTTTTATAGAATTTCTATTAAAAAAATTTTAGTACAAAATATTTTGTACAAAAAATTTTAGTACAAGAAGATTTTTAGCAGTTTTAGTGCGAAATTTTTAATACAAGATTTTAGTACAAATTTTGGTTTTACTAAATTCCTTTAACCCAATTTTTAGTCCGCATTTTTGTTTAACAAAACATTTAGAAAAAATTTTTACAATACTTTTAGAACAAAGTTTTCTTATAAAATTTTTAGTATAAATTTTTGCCTTATTAAACTGCTTTAACAAAATTTTTAGTATAAATTCTTATTAAACAAAATTACTGTTTTTAGTATAAAATGTAATTAAACAAATTTTCTATTTTTAGTATAAAACTATTTATTAAGTAAATAAAAAAAATCTTTTTATAGAATTTCTATTAAAAAAGTTTTAGTACAAAATATTTTGTACAAAAATTTTAGTACAAGTAGATTTTTAGCAGTTTTAGTGTAAAATTTTTAATACAAGATTTTAATACAAATTTTGGTTTTTCTAAAATACATTTTTTTAGTCCACATCTTTGTTTAACAAAATTTATATTACAAAGTTTTTAATAAAAATTTTTTATTGAGCACACAATTTTTACAAAACTTTTAGAACAGGTTTTCCTTATAAAATATTTAGTACAAGTTTTTAGTATAAAATTTTAATTTAACAAAATTCTTACAAGAAAACTTTTAACACAAAATTTTTCATTAGGTACACGATTTTTTTTTATGTTACAAAATTTTTAGTACAGTTTTTTCTTATAAAGTTTATATTACAAACTTTTAATACAAACATTTTGTTAAACACAATTTTTTTATTTAATGTTTAAAAATTTTTAGTACTTTATTTTTATAAAATTTCTATAAAACAATCATTTTTATATTACACAATTTTTAGTACAGTTTTTTCTTATAAAATTTATATTACTAAATTTTAATACAAAATTTCTATAAAACCATTTTTTAGTTTTAAAATTTTTCTTTTATTCAAAAATCTTTAGTACAAGATTTTTAGTATAAAATTTTAATTTAATAAAATTTCTATAAAAAACTTTTTAGTACACAATTTTTTCTTATATTAAAAACCTTGTAGTACTTTATTCTCATAAAATTTCTACATTTTTTGGTTTAAATTTTTTCTTTTATAAAATTTATCTTAAAAAAAATACCAGAATTTTTTTTTCAGAATTTCTATTAAAAAATTGTTAGCACACATTTTGTATCTAGTAAATACAAAATTTTTTTCTACGAAATTTTTGTTCTAAAATTTTTATTAAAAGAATTTTAGGACAAAATTAAAAAAAAAATTTAGGACAAAAATTTTAATACCAAATTTTTAATATGAAATTTTTGTTCTATAAAACTTTTAATACAAACTTTTTGTCTTGTATTAAAAAAATTTTAGGAAAACATTTTTTGTACAAAATTTTTAACTACCAAATTTTTGTTTTATAGGATTTCTATTTAAAAAATTTTAGTAAAAGTTTTAAGTGCAAAAAATCTTTAGTCTTTTTAAAAGAATTTCAGGACAAAATTTAAAAAAAAAATTTAGGACAAAAATTTTAGTACAAAATTTTTAATATGAAATTTTTGTTCTATAAAACTTTTAATACAAACTTTTTGTCTTGTATTAAAAAAATTTTAGGAAAACATTTTTAGTACAAAATTTTTAACTAACAAATTTTTTTTATAGAATTTCTATTTAAAAATTTTAGTACAAGATTTTCAGTGCAAAAAATTTTCAGACCGATTTTTTTTAGTATAAAATCTTGTTTCTATAACAAAACTCTTAGTACAAAAAATTTTTTTTTTAATTTCTACAAAAGAAATTTTAGTAAAAATATTTTGTATAAAGATATTTCCAAAAAAAATCGCACCACCCTAGCAATTTGCCGAATTACATTTTATTTTATATCTCCCGGCATTTTTAGGCTTAGGATCTGAAAGATTGACACATACATTTTTTTGTATAGAGAAGAGATTTTTTTGCACAGAAAGCGACATTGGGGTACTTACAGAAGCTGGTTAACCCTAAGTGCACCATTGTTGTACTTACGACCAACCCTCATGTTTTTTTTATACATATCAGAATATTAAACGACAAAAACATTATTAATCTGTCACATAATAAGTATTTTATACTAAGTTTAGTGGAATCCCAAACAAAAACAGATTATACAATTTCCAATTGCATACTTTTAGACAAAAAAAAAACCAAATTGGCGCCACCGTTCAAGTGCCTTCAATTATGGTTTATAATTTATATGGGTAAATTTATGTATGTTTGTATATACATAGTATTTTACATTTACTTCCATTCAATATTTTTCCCCCAAAGGCCAACACATGTTTTCCTTAACGCAGCCAATTAAAATATTTCTTTGCGCTGTTTTTCTCTTTTTTTTTTGTTTTCAACTTTTCTTCAATTCTTGCCAATTCAATAATATTTTTGCTGCCAATGGCGTCAACAGCACATGGTTCGAGCGCATCTCAATACTTGTGATACTCTTCAATTGCGTCACATTGGGCATGTATCAGCCGTGCGAGGATGAGGAGTGTAAGCAGTTGCGCTGTCGCATATTGCAGGTGAGTGGAAGCAAAACAAGTGTATGAATTAGACTCTTTGGGATTTATTGTTCATCTTTGTATTAGCTTGTGCTATTTGAATTTATTAGAAAACAATATTTGGCATAAATTCAAAATATATTTTTTCCATATTTTCATTGATCAAAAATTAATTAAAAATTATCACAAACAACAATAAATGTGTGGTTTATTTGCGTGCATTGTGTTTTTGGCAAAAATTGCATACCTACCGATATACATACATTATTGGCCATTAAATATTGTTTAGCATAGGCATATACATAAATAATAATATACATAGGAGTGTATGTATGTATGCATGTATTTCTTTGTATGTGTATATGAGTGCCATAATCAATGGTCAATTTAATTGAAATACTTATTCACACAAAACAGCTCAGCTATACAGAGATATAAATACATATCGTTGGCTTCGTGAGCAAATGTGCTAAGTCCAATTTTTATCAAAACTGAGATTTTAATGCAGTAAGATAGTACAACTAAAAATACATCGTCTGCCAAAAAGAAGTTACCATAATGCCTGTTTTTCATGGTGTAATGAAGTGTTATGCAAATGTGCTAAGTCCATAAAAAAAATTTTTTTTCAAAAATCTACGTGCTAAGTCCAGGTGAAAATGAGAAATTATTGGTTTTTCTTTAATTTGTTTTGTAGAATGAATTATTACTACTTACATGGCTTGGGACTGTAAACGTTAATAATTTTCGGGAGTGACGAGCTTTCCCACCAATTTGATATGCAAACTAGTTTGCGGTACTTCTTATATTTTTATTATAATTGTATGCGTTCGATCGAAACGCGGTGCACCTATTTTATATAGAGAGGGTACAGCATAACGTGGGCGTAGCCACACCCATTATCAACAGTTTTATCTATCATCAAACCAAGCTCAAAATATTATTGTTAGTGCAAAATTTCATCCCTTTATGACTTTTAGTTACAAATATGCCACGTCACCGCTGTGGTGCAGTGGGTAGAGTGCTCGCCTACTATGCCAGAGGTCTCGGGTTCAAACCCCAGTCCGAGCAAACACCAAAAAATTTTTTCTAATTAGTAAAAATCCAATTATTGGGTTTTTTAAGAGCAGCGGTCACCTCTCGGCAGTGGGCGGCATACCCTCCGAGAGTATTTCTGCCATGAAAAAAGCTTCTCACAAAAAATGCATTCGCCGTTCGGAGTCGGCATAAAACTGTAGGTCCACCCAATTAGTAGGAAAAACAAAAAGGAGCACACCTAGAATTGGGAGAGAAGCTCGGCCATAAAACTCGTCAGAGTTATAATAGCGCCATTGTATTATATTATTATTATGCCACGTCACAGTTTCCAAAGGGATTTTTACAATTTTGTTTAAGTAGGCGTGGTTACAAAGAGATTTTGCTAAAATTTTACTACAAGTAATAAAAGTACATATGTACCAACACCAAGTTCCGCCGTAATATCTCAATTATTTGTCGAGTTATGGACTCCGAAATGTCATAGATTCATGATGCCACGCCCATTTTCAAAAATATTTATGGTTTCTGTTTTTGTCCATAGTTGGACTCATGCCAAAAACTTTCAATGAATTATCTTCATATTTGACAAAGACGTCGCTTAAAATGTTTTTATTAGTTCCATTTATAGTTCCCATATATAAAAGTGGGCGTGGTCGTCTACCGATTTGGACAAGTTTTCGTTCAAACCTTTGCCCTAGCAAGTAAATTACGCCTTCCACATTTCATCTATATATCTACTACGGTTTCTGAGTTATTTATCACTTATAAAACTTTTAGAATTTATCCTTTCATAAGTGGGTGTGGCACCGCCCATTTTCGAGAATTTGAATTTATTTCTTTATAACGGCGTAAGCTCATTGCATGGATGGAATTTCATCCATTATCACTTTTTGCGTGTTTTTCTATATATACTATATAGGGAAAGTGGGCGTGGTTATCATCCAATTTCGCCTATTTTCAATAGCAACCTTCTCTGTCTTGTTAGGAGCCTCTGTACCAAATTTCATCAAAATATTTAAATTTTACTACGTACAGTTGAGTATAATAATTTGTGAGAAAATGTGCGAAGTCCACCTAAAAAATACAAAATCATAGAAAGCAAATGTGCTAAGTCCTAAAGAAGCTCATAACTTTGTACAAGCTTTATATTAAAATGTGCCGATAACTGGTATTTTAGCACGACCATCTGAGGAAGAAAACTGCATTTTCAGATTTTTAAAATAGTAACAACAAAAAAAGTTAGGAGGTTTTTTGCCTCTCCTGAAAAGTTACCATGAATGGACTTAGCACATTTGCTCACGAAGCCAACGATATAAATATTTACTATTAGTACACATACCACTAATGCCATAACAAATAAAATTATTTCAATCTTGCCATATCTACATTCCTACACATAAATTCCATGAAATTATTATTATGCAAATGCAAATTCATATGTATGTATATCAGTGACCCACATGAACCAAAATTGGTGTACTTGAATTGCTTTAGAAATCTATTGTACAAATTCGCTTTCACTCAAAATAAGCATTTGCATTTCGTTTATTAATTGTTTGCTCATGCTAAATTAAATACACATTCTTAAGCTCCTGCCAAACGATGCAATGAAAGTGCTTTCCGAAAGTGTCAAATCATTGAAAGAACTTTCATGAGTATCCGCTAGGCATGGGACTATTCGAATAAACATTATTCGAATAAAAAATCCATTTATTCGAAAGGTCTTCGTCATTCGAATAATTTATTCGTATATTCGAATAATTATTCGAATACTACTATTCGAATAGTATTATTCGAATAGTATTATTCGAATAGTATTATTCGAATAGTATTATTCGAATAGTGTGATACATATATATATGTGCACACGTGCTCGCTGTTTGTGCATAGACGTGTAGATACCCTGCAAAAAATGCGATCACTCCGGGATACATCCGGGACAACTCGCAAGGGAGCATGCGATTACTACCCATTTGTATCTCTTTATATGGGTTGAAGTGTTCTCTTTTGTTTGAGCATGTCCTATGAAGAGACTAATTGTACCCAGTTTGTACCCGAACGGGTAGCAAAAGCGCACAATTGTACCCGTTTTGTACCCGAACAGGTAGCAAATGCGACACATCCATTTGTGCGACTAATTGTACCCGTTTGATACCCTTTCGGGTACAATTCGTCTACAATTAGTATACATATGTACCCGTTCGGGTACAATTGGGAACAATTGTAGACTAATTGTACCCGAAAGAGAGCGCTCCCGGACAAATCTTTTTAGAGACTCGTCGCACACTTTTTTACAGGGTACATACGTGTTTTTATGTTATTGTAAATATGTGGATACATACATACGTGTGAAGGGAAGTGGTAGTTTTTTGTTATTGTATGTATGTACATATGTATGCATGTACATATGTATGCTTTTGCTTTTGGAAGTATGAACATATGTATGTACGTACGCTGGCTAGCTACTAAATTTGGAAGTGCGCGCTGGTTTATTTAGGTATGTACATACATACATATATGTACGTAGTGTCCCAGAAATTTGGGAATTCTCGTTAGTAGGTAGAACTTCCTTTATGTTTGTAGGTACATACATACATATAAGTGAAGGAATTTCATAAGGCGTGGCAAAAAAAGCAAACACAATGTACCTACCTACCTAATATGTATGTATTTATCTTAACCTTTAAGTGATGAGGTGAAATTTTGTGACATAGTTTACGACGTGGTGGTAAATTTTTTTCTACGCATTTTACTTAAAACTCTCAATAAAAAATAAATTTTTTTATAATAATTTTTGCATTGGAAAGAGGCCAGACCTTTTTCAAATGAAACTGATAAAAAAAGTTAATTAAACTTTTTAAATCAACAAAGTTTTTATTTTTTTTTTATTTTTTTTCTGTTCTTTCAAAATAGCGAAAAGGTCACATGGGAACCTTATAGATAAAGGATAAAACAAAAACCTTCTTTAAACTTCAGAGATGGTTTTTCATAAAAAAATATATATTTTTAAATATAGGTGTAATAGGAATTTTATTTAAAAAAATTTTAAATAATATGTAGGTATCTAGGTACATAGTGTTTGCTTTTTTTTCAGAAAGTTCTACCTGCTAACGAGAAATCCAAATTATGCATGTAGATATGTACACTCATACAAACCAGCGTGCACTTCCAAATTTACTAACTACACTCAGAAAAAAAATCATCAACACGATTCATGTAAAATTAACACGATCGATCTTTACACATAGAACAGCAACAATTTTTTTTTAAATTACGCGATGTTTGAAACATGATTTTGGCTTTGTAACTGTCATCTGAAAATTTGGTAAATTCAACCAAATTTTATTGTTGATACAACATGAAGAAATTTTAAAATATACAAGATGATTCAAATATAAAATTTTATTCCTAAATGTCATTTGGAATTTGGTTTATTTAACATGATGACAGTGTCAATATAAACTAAAAAAATGTTAGAAAAATGACGTCCCAATTTTAGTGTTAATACAACATGAAAACAAATGTGAAAACAACAAGAACCACAATTAACAATAAAATTTGGTTGATATAACACGAAACAATGTTCAAACATAAACGTCATTTGTAATTTTGGTCAAAACTATTTTGAAACATACATACATAATTTTTTTAATCATTTGAAGTCTGATTTTCGCGCAAAACGCAAATTATAATTAAAAAAAAAAGGAAAATTTTGTGCCGTGGCAGTGATGCGAGTTTAGCATCATTGTCAGTTCGCGATAGTGGGTTTTCGGTTTATATTTTCAGTTTGCAGGTGAGTTAAAAGAGGATTACATTTTTGTTTCTAACAGTATTTAATGTTTAATATTTTATTTTTCCTCTTCATAGGTTGCAATATCACGAGGAGGTTTTTTAGCGAATGGGGGTTTGCGTGCAGCATGCGATTGTTGCATTAGCGGCCAAACATTACTCGGTGCAAGTGATAGTGCTATCGCCCATGTATAAACTATCGCCGCACAGTGGGGGCACCTCCATACAAACGCGGCCAAAAATAGTAATAATTGAGCTAGAAACTTTAAACTCGGAACTTAAGCTTTCTTTATTGAAGATAGTAAACTGTGAAAATTTGAACAAAATCGGCCCACAAATACACTCCCCTCCCATATAACGGTATTTTTGAAATTTCAATATTTTGTTAACTATTATAGCTAAAATGCTCAATTTTAATAAGAGCACACATTTTTTAAATATAAATAATATACAGTAATCTTTTTGGAAAAAGCGCAAAGTATTCCATGGTTTTCAAATTAAAAATATATGCACTTTTGAGCATTTTATGAGCATTCATCATAAAATTTTCCTTCAAAAAAATCACATTTAAAAAAATTTTTATACCACAAATGAAACTCTACTTTTCTAAAGGACTTCAGTGTGCTGAATCTGAATCTGAAGTCAGAATTTTCAAATTAGTTCTAGTTTTTGAGATATTCATGTCCAATTAGTCAAAAAAACACGTTTTTGACTATATTCCCTGCTTAATATCTTGTATGTAATATTTTTTTATTCAAAATCAAATACACCGTTAGAAAGCATAAACCATCCCCCTGAACATGGCGTTTAAATTTTTCAGATATCTTTATTAGAATTGGAGAAATTGTTGTTTAAGTTTCATTAACTTGGCAAATTTTCCCCATACAAAATTATTAATACTTTTTGAAGCATACTTTTGGGGATTTTGTATGGGAAAAATGTATGAAAACTTAGAAAAACTCACTCCATAAAAAAGTTCATAAAACCAAAAAGCGCAAACGAATTTTTAAGATTTCTTCACCTGTTTATAAAGCACATTCACTAGCACCAAATATTAAAAATTTGGAGAGGTCATATTTTGTATTTTTTTTTTTATTTCATGTTGAAATTTTCCAATTTTTACACAATTTTTTTTTCTGTTCGAAAAGAAAAAGGCTGCAAAAAAATAATGATAACGCTGATAAAAAAAATTCTTTCATAATTTGAAAGTGTGAACCATTGCCTACAACACGGTGAACAAACTGTTCGATTAGTCGCCTAAGAATAAGATTTTCCATAATGTCAAAAGTAGCCTAATTATTGCGTTTTGAAAAAGGCACTTTTAGTCAAATGGGAAAAAGATTATTTAAGCGAAAAGCGCAGGTGGATTTCAAGAATTAAAATGCAGTTTGATTAAGAATATATCATTTCAAAACATATGAAAAAATTGGGGAGGTCATATTTTTATTTTTTTTTATTTTTTTGTTTAAAGTTGAGCAACATTTTTTTTTACGACTTTTTTTTGTCAATATTTGAAAGTTCATATAAATCTAAGAGTTACCGCTGATTACAAAAGGCTTATTGTTTCTAAAAGGCCAAATCAATATCTATGTAATGATGTATCACTCGATTACATACGTTAATAATTGAATGAGTTACAGCATTTTGTATAAGGTGTAATTGTTGAGAAATAAAAGGACCTATTTTTTGCTCAGTTTTTAACACCCTGTACGGCTAAACAAAACGAGACTCAAAAAATTTTATATAAGCTTTTTTTTTACAAATTGTTATATCTGTCAATCACTTTCAAAAAAATTTGATTTGCTAATACTTTAATTTCGATTTTATTTTTGGCCGCTATCACCCAGTGTGCGCCGGTACATTCGTGTTCGTATGAGAAGGACGCCTTCAATTTGGTCAGTTGTGCGGGTGATGTATGTACGAATGTGCTTAATTGAAGTGATGATTATATATTTTATGTTTTAGATGTTTTTTTATTTAAAAAAATAAATTGTACAATCAACAAGACTTTCTAGTTAATTTAACAATAAATTTAATGTAAAATCAAAAAGATGTTATTGTTAATTCAACAGGACAATTTCGTGTTAATTTAAACAGCTTTTATTGTAACATTAACTAGTTAAAATTGTTAAAAAAAATCAACAGGAAGACTCAATACTTTTTAGCGTTAATTCTACAGTTGTCATCCTGTTAAACTAACACTTGACAGTAGTGTTAAATTTACACGATTACATGATGGCATACATTAAGCATCGTGTTGAAAAAAATAACCACAAAATTTGTTGATTTTTGGTTGATTTCACACTATTTTTTTCTGGGTGTAGGCACTACATGGATATATACAAACCATAACAAAAAAAAATCCACTTCCATTCACGCTAGCCAGAGTACGTACATATATACATATGTACATATATACTTACAAAAGCATACATATGTACATGCAATAACAAAAAACCATCCACCTCCTTTCACACGTACATATGTCTCCACATACATATTTATAATAACATAAAAACACATGTACCTACATGTCTATGCACAAAAACGAGCACGTGTGCACATATATATATGTATAACACTATTCGAAAAATACTATTCGAATAATACTATTCGAATAATACTATTCGAATAGTACTATTCAAATTTTTTCCCACGAATAATATTATTCGTTTATTCGAATAATGTTTATTCGAATATTATTCGAAAAAAGTCCCACTACTATTATCCACACGACGCAATGAAAGTGCTTTCAGAAAGCACCTTTTACCTCCACTTTCCGAAAACTTTCAGGAATTACTTTTCGTTTGTCCACACGGTGAAAGGGAAATGAGTTTTTGAAAGTACTTTCTGGCAGCTGTCAAATTAAATTCAAACAGCTGTGAGAGCAAGACAGATGTAGGAGAGCAAACAGCTTGTTGTGTGATTCACACAGTGTGATGATGCTAGCCACACACCTTGCAATTTTTTATACAACTTGAGCAAGTTGCGCTGGAAATCGGAACGTTTCTGGAGCTGTTGTATGAAGTTGTGTATCGGTTGTACGAAAAATCAAAAAGTTTTGATGTTTTGGCAAGTTGTACAACTTGGTTGCATCGTTTGGGGGCATCTTGACATTTCATTTTATGAGAATTCTTGAAGTGAATACATCAAATTAAAATAAGTAAAAATAAGCGAATTCAACACAAAAAACGTAAATATTTGTAGATTAAATAACGCAAAATGGAAAGCTTGCAGGAACCACTTTTTTGTAATTTTTTTTTTCTTTTAATTATCGTACTTTTGCTGTACGTTCTTTCTCTTCCTACAAGCGCAATATTATCCTATTCCATGTTCACTCAAAGTAATTTTTTACAAAATGAGATTGTACAACATGATTGTACAATAAATTGCACCGTATGTAGGCAAACAGTCCAACTCGATTGCAACCGAGTTGGGTCAACGGTCGCACCTTGTATGGCTACGGTAAGAGCAAACAGCTGTGTGTGGAATGGTGATGGTGGAGACTTTTGTGTTTTTTGTGTTCATATGAAAAATATAACGTGATAATTAATTATTTTAATAATTGTATTTTGTTTATACATATGTATTTTTATAAAGAAAACATTTACATGCCGGTTCGATCATTTAGACAACACTCGTATCAGCTAGCAACTTTCAGAAAGTAAAACACTTTCAGATGTAACAATTGAAAGTGAAAAGTATTTCTGAAAAGTATTTTTCTCGCAGCTAGACGATGAAAGTTTTTCGTAAGAAAGTAATTGCTGAAATTTCGGAAAACACTTTCAGAAAGTACTTTTTTGGTGGCTACACGAGAAAATTTTACTTTTTCACTTTCTGAAAGTACTTTCATTGCATCGTCTGGCAGGATCTTTACATAAATATTACTCATACGCCATGTTGTCAACTATTATGTGGTATGTTACCCTGCAAAAATCATTGGATAATTTGCTCCATTTGTGGTAGGTTGGAGTACTTTCAAAGTGACCACTAACATAGCCCAAACGACCGATTCATGTATCTGCATCGGTACGTAGTTAGTGAAAGATAACAAAAACCAAATGTTTATCGCGACGACGACGAAATGTGTATACATATGTACATAACTAAATACATACATACTTATGTTTGAATTAGTAGTGGGACTTTTTTCGAATAATATTCGAATAAATATTATTCGAATAAACGAATAATAATATTCGAGGGAAAAAATTCGAATAGCACTATACGAATAGTACTATTCGAATAATACTATTCGAATAACACTATTCGAATAATACTATTCGAATAACACTATTCGAATAATACTATTCGAATAGTAGTATGTCTGTACATGCATATTTTGGGAATTCCACATGCTTCCGCGCAAGCCAGAGTACGTATATACATATATATTTACATACATATGTATGTATTTACAAAAGCAAAAGCATACATACATACATTCAATAGCTATTCGCGAATAGTGGTATTCGAATAGTGATATTCGAATAGTACTATTCGAATAGTATTTATTCGAATATACGGAAAAATTATTCGAATAAATATTATTCGAATTACGAATACCTTTCGAATAAAAGGATTTTTTATTCGAATAATTTTTATTCGAATAGTCCCATCCCTAGTTTGAATGTATACACGTCATTCGTCGTCGTCGCGATAAACATTTGGTTTTTGTTGTTATGTTCGGCTAACTGTTAGGTACTCCATCAATTAATCCAATGTAGGTACTTCATGGATTAATTTGATTGTTATGCGGGACTGGAGTATATACTCCATTGCAATGACATGCAATGTTAAATGGACCATATTTTTTGTATGAACTGTGGCAAGTTATGGAGTAATCAGTTGGTCCATAGCGAGCACTCCATGGATTAGCGAATGGAGTACTCGGAATTTTTGCAGGGTTATAAATACACGCATACATACATAAATTCATTATTTCTTGAGCATGTTACTCAATTAGTTTTGAACAATAAGAAAGGGGAAAATGTGAGTGGGGGCAAAATGTTTGCAATTCCAAGTATTGCCAATGCAAATAAACAAAGTTGAGAGCAAATATTTGCATTTGAGACAGCAGCAGCTAATGGGTTAATTTGGGTTGAAAATAATATCGGGGAAAAAGATTAAAATTGAAGAAACGAATTACAAATGAAACAAAGTGAGCCAATTAGCATTAACAGCATAACAGTATAACATTATAACAGTATAATAGCATTGACAGACGGCAGCGATAATCCCGATTACCGCAACACTTAATTCGATTAAAATTTTACCCTGACAGACGGCAAGTATTGCGGATTAACAAAACAGCTGAAGGAAGGTAGGCGCAGCGGCGAATTCAAAAACTTCTTGTTTTATTTCCAAAGGTAGGGTAATGTCAAAATCAAAACGAAATCACATCATGGTCAATAGGAATGGGCGAGTCCCAAGCGAGTTCAGATTTCAACCAAGGCGAAATATCATTTTGACATTACACTCTACCAATTACACTAACAAATTACATTCAAAATTTCTGAATTCACTTATGCGCCTACCTTCCTAGATCTGCCTTGGGTTCTTCTTTTTCTTCCCTTTCATTCACAATAGACATTTTTCACCAGGGATGTCATTACAAAATGCTCTAATCCGCTAAAATGTTGAGGACTAACTCAAGAGATATTCCGGATTACCTCCAGTTAATTCACAAGTTAAGTCCGAATTAGCTAGATATTCCGGATTATCGCTGCCCTCTGTCAATGCTATAAGAGTATAACAGTATGACAGTATAACAGTATAACAGTATACCAGTATAACACTATAACAATATAACAGTATAACAGTATAAAAGTATAACAGTATAACAGTATAACAGTGTAACAGTATAACAGTATAACAGTATAACAGTATAAGAGTATAACAGTATAACAGTATAACAGTATAATAGTATAACAGTATAACAGTATAACAGTATAACAGTATAACAGTATAACAGTATAACAGTATAACGGTATAACAGTATAACAGTATAACAGTATAACAGTATAACAGTATAACAGTATAACGGTATAACAGTATAACAGTATAACCGTATAACCGTATAACAATATAACAGTATAAAAGTATAACAGTATAAGAGTATAACAGTATAACAGAATAACTAATACAATAATATTATAACAGTATAACAGCATTACAGTATAACATATAAAGGTATAACAGTAGAACAGTTTCAAAATAGAACAGTACATATGTATGTATACGAATGAATTCACACACATCGCACATAGGTAGATTTTGAAGTTTTATGCGGCCAAAAATGTTTTAAATAATGTGTGTTAAAAGTCGATTTTATTGAAAAATATATACAGTGACTCAAAAAAAAATCATACCTCAGAGTTTTTAACTTGATTTCAAAGAGTTCTGTCGAAAATTTTACTTTCTTATTTTCGTTTAAAAATATATAGACAATTTTTCAATAAAAATCGTTTTAAGCAGGATTACTAAGCTTGTGGATAAAATCCGAAAAATCGTAGAAATTTCTAAAAGTGGATTAAAAATTTCAAAGCGAGGCCAGAATTTCTAGAATATTTTGAGGAGATTTCTAAGTGTACTGTTATGTAGCCAACCAATTTTAGTGTAAAAAGTGAAATTCTCAATGCTGTGAAAAATTCCGTCGATTTTAGAATTTTTTTTTTTCTGTAGGACGTTTGACTTATATGTATGTACGTGAGACCTTTCCAATTAAAATTTCCGAAAAGCCAATGAAAATTTTCAAAAAGTTGAAGGTTGCATATTATTATATTAAAATCTTCTAGAAAAATTTAGCTTTAGAATTCTTAGCCCCTTTTTCTGATAAGAATTTCCTTGACTTTGAAAAATTGGAAATACTAAAAATAATGCATAAAAAGTTAACAATAAATGGTGATAAATATCTCGATTACTTTCGAGCATCACCTTTATTAACCAAGATATGCGTTAGAAATATAAGCATTAAAATCAAATATAAAACACAAAAAAGAAAATTATTGTATGTACATATGAAAAACCCTGTATCTAGTAGTGAAGTGCGGCTTTGTGCGACGTGATTTTTTGTCGAAAAAATACTAATTGTACTAGATATCATGTTCGAGAGTTAGTTTGACTGAGTCTGACAGAACAACATAACAAAATCAATTTTGAACACAAAAAAGAGTGAAAATTTTTTTTAAAAATATCTCAACTTTAAAAGCTTAAAACTATAAACTTAGAATTATTGGAAATCAAGGATATTATTGAAAAATGTTAATAATTACTTGAAGATATAGGATCCATCACGATAACTTAAATTAAATGCTTTAAGTAATAAATATTCACGTTGAAAGTAGCACTTAAAAATATGTAAAAAAATGAAAATATTAACTTTAGATATGCTAAGTTTTGACTATCCGGCAGCAAGTGCAGAGTATGGGGTCGGGAAAAAAAGCGATGAATTATTGTTCTCCAGTCTATTTCCAAATATGTGGGTATGTTTTTTTCTGTAATTGTAACAACTTCGCAAAATTCAATTTCGGCCGCATAAAACTTGAAAATCTACTTATGTGCATTAGGGTGTCCCGTTCATGTATGAAAAAAAGTGTTTTTGGAGCTACGCTATCGTAAGAGGTATCAAAAGTTGCGTAATTGAATACAGATCACAATAAAAGTAAAAAACCCGGAATTGAATTCGATCTTGAGGGCTCTACCGAGATCTGAAATTTTGCTAATTGCATATATTTAGAAACCTAAACTTTAAAGCTAAAATAATAAAAATGTCATACTCAAAAGTTATTTTATTATTGAGATTAACCATATAAGTACAGAGAAACAAATTTATTACATTTAATTAATTTAAAAAACTTAGAATTCAAATATATTTTTCTGTCCAAATTTTGGTATTTCTGCTTGAGATTGCGACTATAATATTCCTTTGAACCAGTGGGGATATTTTTGGCTTCCGTCCGCGTGTTTATACTTTTGGATTATATTTTACAGCATTTTCGAATATTATTTCAAAGCAATTTCACATTTTGTCAATTTCCCGGCACAAAAAACACTTCTTTTATTATCTACAAAAATCTCCACCCTTTCGAAAAAAATTTTAATTGAAATTTGGTGTCCCTATTATTTTTCACAAGCTGAAACGAACTCACTCCACAAAATCATCAGCCATTATCAAACGACGCAAAAAATGGCCGATTAAATAACTTTCCTTACTTCGGAGACATCTGAGCAAGGAATTAATGTATAAGTTTTGACCATTGTTTAGAAATTGTAGTAGGATCGATCTTTGATATATTTCAAAGCAAGTGTCCCTATTATTTTTCATATGACTGTACTACATAAAAAAATTAATTGAATAAAGAATTTTTAACTGAATTATTTTTAAAATGAAAAAAAAAGTGCTGCAAACCTATTTCTGTGTAGGGGATTTTTGTTTATCTGATATGACTTTCGTTTAAATAAATTAAATTAAATAATTTTAACACAATTCGTTTTAGTAAAGTACATTATTCATATAATTTTAATTGCGAATTCTGTAAGGCTGCGAAAGAAAAATTTTTACACCTATTTTAGTGTCAGTATGTGTATATTTGAATTTGATGGATTTTTTTTTTTGCATGTTAGAAATAATAAAAAATAACATATCGTTATGAAGTTAAAGCATTTTATTTTATATGAAGTTTTAATAGTTTTTCTCTGAGATGATACTTAAAAACAATATACATATATTGTTCTGTTTTTACAGGCACACAGGCACATAGATGTGCGTACAATTGTATAGCTGAGTTCCCGTGGCAGTGATCCAGATCCGGATACGAATTTTGCAAGCAAATGCAACAACAATTTTGTAATTCTGATATTTATCTGGATCAATTTCGGATCCGTATAGATTGTAATAGTTATTTTTGATCCAGATAAATATCAGAATCACAAAATTGTTGTTGAATTTGCTTGGAAAATGCGTATCCGGATCTGGATCACTGCCACGGGAACTCAGCTTATGTATTTAGGTAATGATGGCATGTCAATAGAATGTGCAATGGGTGTATATTAGAGAAAATATTATGCGCAAAAGAAGGGGATACAAAAGGGATACAAAAGGGAGATTAGATGACTTACAAAATGCTAAAACATACACATAATCGCCTACTGCTTTGGTAAATTCACACTGCGTTTGTACATACATATGTATGTATGTATGTACTATATATTTAGCTCTGCATATGTATGTATCTCCCCAACAGCTGGCAGTCAACGACCGTAGCACTTCTGTTCACCCATTTTGCATAGACAAAAACAAGCTTAACGTATTTCAGGCATGCTAAGCTACTACAGTTTCACTAATTACTTAGCACAACTCGACTTACTTGCTTACTTACTTGTGTAGATACATACATGCAAATACATATATGTATGTCTACTTACTTAAATGGCAATTCACATTATAATATTTATATATGTAAGTATTATAAGGGCGTTGCGCTTTGAGTAATTTCCTGTGGTAGGTTTATTATGAATATCTACCACATTTTATATGATTACATATTTGGAGCGCTTCTTTTGCTTCTTCTTCTCCTTCTTCTGCTTCTTAACGATAGGGGAAATCAAGGCTAGTCAACTTAGTTTGGCTGCTTTAGCAAAAAAAAAGAAAAGAAAACTGTGACAGTTTTTTTCTACTTTTTGTTTTTGTAATTTAAACTGCAATTAAGCGGCTGCTAGCGTCGTCTTATATTTTCTACGTCATATACTGACACTCAGTACCTAGTATTACATGTATGTACATACAACATTCATACATACATACATATCTACATAAGTAGACTAAGTAAATACTCTACAGCAAATAAACATAGCAGACAGTCACGTAAAGCGATAGTCTTGTTTCCGAAAGGGAAAGTTTTACAAAATTAGTTAAAATCATTTCTCTCAAACTTTACTTAGCCAAAAATGGTAAATGTAACACAATTGTATTAACTTAGAAAATTTCCCAAAAGGGAAATTTTTCTAAAATCAACCAAAATTATTTGCCTAAACGTTTAAACGAGTCACAGTGGCCAAATTGAAAGAAAATTACCTCGAATTAAAATTTCCCAAAAAGGGAAATCTTTTAAAATAAGATAAAATCGTTTCTCTTAAACTTTGCTGAGTCAAAAATGGTAAATTTCACACAATTTTACTAATTACCAAAATTTTCCACAAAGGGAAATTTCTCAAAAGTGTATTAAACTTCAGTAAGCTTGCTTAATGCTTAATATGAAGCAATTTTACTAATTACCAAAATTTCCCAAAAAGGGAAATTTATAAAATATGTAATAAAGTCGTTTTTTCTTAAACTTCAGTAAGCCCATATGATTAATTTAACGCAATTTTAATAATTATCAAAATTTCCCAAAAAGGGAAATTTATAAAATATGTAATCAAATGGGTTTTCTTAAACTTCAGTGAGTCAATATGAATAACTTAATGCAATTTTACTAAATAACAAGATTTCCCATAAAGGGAAACTTTTTTAAATGTAATAAAATGTTTTTTTTTTTAACTACAGTGAGCCCTGATTATTAATTTAACGCAATTTTACTAATAAACAAAATTTCCCGAAAAGGGAAATTTTAAAAAAAAAAATGTTATAAATTGGTTTTTCTTAAACCTCACACACAAAGAAAAAGAGAGGTAAATCTAACCGAAAAAGACGATTAAAATTGCAGTGACCGAAAAACATTGTAAATCAAACCGACAAAAAATTGTTATTATGAAAGTTCGTGAAAATAGTTCGGGTACCATTAAAAATAGTTAGCTTACCATCGAAAATAGTTCGTGTACCACGAAAATAGTTCGTGTACCACGAAAAATTGTTATTTTACCATGAAAAATAGTTTTTTACCATTAAAAATAGTTACTTTACCATGGAAAATAGTTTGTGTACTATCAAAATGGTAAAACTACTATTTTTTACCTCCAAAAGATGTCCACTTACCATTCTAATAGTTACTTTGCTAAAATAAAAAGAAGTCATTAAAAAACATTGATTTGAAATAAATATATTATTATTTATTACTTTTAATTTAATAAGTACATATTTTTATGTGTTTTACTATTGTAAATTAAGACAAAGATATGCAGATATATAAAATTTATAAAAGTAGTCTTAAAAAAAATTTGGACGAATATACGTAATTCCATTAGGGGATTATCCATATCATCCGCCTCCACAGCACGCAAAACATTTATCGAAAACAATTCACTATTGTTAAGACTCATCAGCACTATATTTTATATATTTTAATTAATTTAATTTCACTTCACTGCACCTACGCAAATAACAACGTCTACGAAACGTTTGCAACTGAATATGAAAGAATAAAAGAAGAAACAAAGCATCAAAACTGCCGTTATTCTTATCGCATAAACTATCTTTTCGGTTAAATTAACAATCAAAATAGTAGTTACAATTTTATCCGGTTAGTTTTACTATTTCTGTGGTTAAAAATAGTAACTTTACCATTTTGTAGGTTGGCCATACCAATTTTTTGTGGTTAGATTTACGTGCTACAATTCTAACGATTAGTTTAACTATTTTTGTGGTTATTCTCATCATGAAGAGGGAAGAAAGAGAGAAGAGAATTACGTGAAAACTATCTTTTCGGTTAGATTAACAATCAAAATAGTAAAGATACAATTTTATTCGGTTGGTTTTACTTTTTCAGTGGGTAAAAATAGTAACTTTACCATTTTTCAGGTTGGGCATACCATTTTTTGTAGTTAAATTTATGTTCTACAATTCTAACGACTAGTTTAACTATTTTTGCGGTTAAAAATGTCTAGATTCGTTTAACAATTTTTCGTCGATTATATCAACAACCTGAATTGTACTTGTTGTTTGTGTTTTCAATGTAAAATAGAAAAATGGTTTATTTACAACCTTTTTCGGTTAGATTAACCTATCTTTTTTCTTTCTGTGCAGTGAGTCCTAATTATTAATGTAAGGCAATTTTACTAATTACCAAAATTTCTCAAAAAGGGAATATTTATAAAATATGTAATAAAATGGTTTTTCTTAAATATCAGTGAGTTAAATTGATTAAGTTGAAGGAATTTAATTAATTACCAAAATTTCCCAAAAAGGGTAATTTTTAAAAACTTTAATGAAAAGGGTTTTCTTAAACGTTAGTGAGCCCTGATGATTAATTTAACGCAATTTTACTAATAAACAAAATTTCCCAAAACGGAAATTTATAAAAAAAAAAAAAAGGTAATAAAATGGTTTTTCTTAAACTTCAGTGAGTCAGTATGATTCATTTAAAGCAAGTACAATTTCAGTGTTTTATGAAAAAGGAGAGTAGATAAAATTAAATGAAAGACTCGATATCGAGACATTTGAGCGTAAGATTTCTTCAAGTGAAAATTTTATATTAAAAACGCCCGAGTTCCGTATCCTTTAAAAGAAATTTTCTCTGAGCTCTTGCCTTCTACAGCCAAATTTATCATAACTCATATACATACGTGCATATTTAAATATTTTTTCCATCTTCTGGCATCTCCTGCTGTCACGCACTCACAATGCACACTTTAACAAAAATTATTCTAATACCATTTGCAAACACATTTCACATTGTTTTTCCTGTGGCTTGTCGCCATTCAATGCAAATTACAATTGAATTGTCATTGTCCTTGGTATCCATTGTGTCCATTGTGCGGTGCACTTATACATTTGCTTTCAGTTTTTTATTACATTCTCATGTTATTCTAACAATCTACTCAGCTACACAGCTTCCTTCGTTGTTTTTTCCCTTCAAGGAGGCACCCCACTTTGCCACACATCCTCCTTCCTCTCACACTGCTCACCCTTCTACTTGTTTCTGCCTTTCTGTTCGCTTCCACTCAGTTGTTGCTCCTTGTCTTCGCCAGCCAACACTTTTGTCAGCCTGTCTGCATAAATAGTTGTTTTTTGCTTGTGCTGTCGCTTCTTTTAACTATTTTTGTTTTTTTTTCCCTGGCTGTGTCATAACAATTCTATAGATAAAATTTTTTTCTAAGTGCTCCTCTTCTAATAGTCAATTGTGGTTGTTTTTAAGTGCAATCATCTCAACGCTTTCTCGTTAACTTGACTTTGCGTGCGTTTTTGTTGAAAATATATTCATTGTTGTTATATACACATATTTATATGAGGCACTGTTGTTGTTCTTAAAATAGCATCATTGTTGGTGTTGCTTTTTCATATATTTGTTGTAAATTCTATTACGCCATTTCCTGCTTTTTTAGTTGTTTTTTGTAGCTTTCCAGTTGCCTTTTATTTGCAATTGTTTTGTCAACGTTGCATTCAAATATTCCTCCTTACCATTTGTTTTGTTTCTTTGTTTTCTTGCATATTTTTATAATGTTCATATTTTTGTTATATGTAAATTTATGCGACCATAAAAGGTTAACAGCATTTTGCATTAAATTGAAACGGAAAGACGGCGCAGCAACTTTTTGTTCACTTAGCTATCAACTAAATGAAATTATTTGCATACTTTTTGGGTTTCAGTTTGACTGTGCATGGCCTCGTGCCATTTTTGAAATTAATTGCATACTTTTAGGCTATGGTTTGATTAAGATGAAATTATTTGTTGACTGTTGCACTTTCTTATGGCATTTGTTTAGTTATTTGCGAAACAAACCTTTTTGCATACTTTTGGGGGTTTTTTTTTTTGAAGATGATTTTTTAGAGAACCTCACGAGACATTTTGCAATGAAATTCAGTAGTTTTGCAATTTCCCACTTGCAGCAAGTGTTCTTTGAGTGAAATTAGTCTCTTTGCATACTTTTTGGTTTTGCTTAGATTTTGTTGTGCACTTTAATGCATACTTTGGAGCTTCCCTAAATGTTTACATATCGCACCCTAAATCATAAAGTGACACAACTCAAAATTGAAAAATTTTCAGGAGAGCCAAAAACCTTTACTTTTTTATATGCAACTAGCTGTACCCAGCCAAGCTTTGCTTTGGCCTACTTCCTATTATAGGTACTTGAAGCGAAAAACGGCACACTTGAAAATATGTTGGAAGTATCTAGAAACCGAAATTACCTCGGGCTGCAGAGCTCAACTCAATTAAGATAAGTTTAAAAAAGTGAAGGAAAAAATTGATATTTTCAAAAGTTTGCCCTCTTCATGTTCTTATCCCATTTTTCTTCGCATTAGTCTCCACCTCCCTTTGCCTCTACTTTTCTCTTTCCCTTTCCATTTATCTTTCCTTTCATTTCCGTTTCCTTTTTCCTTTTTCCTTTCCCGTCACATTTCCGCTTCTCTTTCTCTATTGTTCTCTCTTACCTCTCCTTTTCTGTCTTTCTCCTTTTTATTCCCCCCACTTATTCCTTATCTAATTCCTTGTCTTACTGTCTCTCTCTCCATCCTCTTCATTCCATTTTTATTATATTCTCCCTCTTCTTTTCCGTCCCTTTGCCTTTCCCAGTCTCATTACTCGTCTCCTCTCCCTAGGAAACTGGGTTTAGCATAACATACCATGCATTCCACTTCTCATTTCATACCGTCATTGCTTAAAAACATTCCGTCAACACCGGTCAACACCTTTCATTTTATATCAGTATTGCTCAGAAGCATCACGGGCTCATCCGGTTCCACTTATTGATCCACATCTGGGAACTTGACCTAGGAATCATAATGGGTACGGTATCTGGAGACTTGACCAAGAAATCGTAATGGGTACGGCTCCACATGAGAGTCCGCTCAACACCTTTCATTTGGTACCAATATCCCTATGATATATCCCGGTGTTATCCGGGTCCACATATTGACCCATATCTGGGGATCCCACCTAGGAATCGCCATGCGCCGTGATTAAATAACAATATCGCTGAGAAATTATCCGGGGCCATCCGAATCCACAATTTGACCCACATCTGGGGACCTGACCTAGGAATCATAATGAGTTCATCTCTATGAAAGAACCCTACATTTCAGCTGACACCAATATCTTTGAGAAATTTTCTGGGGAAATCCGGGTCCACGTTCATTTGGTACCAATATCCCTGAGAAATATCCCGGTGCTGACCCACACCTTAGGACCCGACCTAGGAATCGTAATGAGTTCATTTCTATCTAAAATCCCTGCTCAACACCCTTCATTTGATACCAATATCGCTGAGAAATTTTCCGGGGTCATCCGTGCCCACGTTTTGACCCATGACTGGAGACTCGACCTAGGAATCACAATGAATACTATTCTATGTAAATTCTCTGCTTAACACCTTTCATTTGATACCAATATCGCTGAGGAACATTCAAGGGTCATCCGGGCCGACGTTTGACCCATAATTGGAGACCCGACGTAGGAATCACAATGAGTACTATTCTATGTAAATTCTCTGCTCAATACCTTTCATTTGATACCAATATCGTCCAAAAATATTCAGGGGAAAGCCGGATCCACGCTTTGACCTTTTGACCTATATCTCGGGCAGAGATGTTAAGTAATGCAATACTTTGTGACTGCGCAGTCTTTTGATTGGGGTCAAAATGACTGCTATTCATTTTTTGTCAGTCATGACTGGGAATTAAAAAAGTAAGCCTTCATTCTGACTGGTAAATTTTAACTGTGCAGTCCCCTGGCTGCAATCCACCCCGTTACTGCAATCATTTGATTGCAATAATGAAATGATTGCAGCTACAGTCTTTTGCCATTCTTCTCATAGGGGTTACTAGGTTTTTAAAGATTCGATCCCTAAGTTTGAGACACCAATCTCTTTGGCATTAGAGAAGGGTTCCTACTTTATAATTTTATTAACCCTACGTGCGTCATTGGGGTCACTTCCACCCAGTACTGAGTTTACACCACCTTAATGTAACGTTTTTTGCCAGCATGTTAAACGTCGTCAATAAATATTAATTTTTTTCAAAAGAGGTATTTCGATAGATTCCGAGGAATATAAGTTTTCGCTTCCTGTGGTCTTTTAGGTCCATTTTACAAAGATTTTTTCTGAGGAGACCCCTAATGAAATCTTAAGGCGAATAATTTTCTAGAATATTTTAGCCTTCTAGCGACCTTAAAAATACTATTTCTTGACTATACTATATTTCCTGACTGTATAAAAAGGGGTCAATATAACCCTTTCTTAGGGGTGCTAGATGGTTAAAATTTTCTAGAAAATTTTTTGGTATAAAATTTCAGTAGGAGACTCTTCAGAAAAAATACTTTATAAAATTAACCTAGAAAGCACAGAAAGCGAAAAACGCATATTCCTCGGAACGTTAAATGTTTTTTATTTGCGGTTCTACGGCATCGATCGAAATACTTCTTTCGCAAAAGGTTAATGTTTTTTGACGACGTTTAACATACCGGCAAAAAAAGTTACATTAAGGTGGTATAAACTATGTACTGGGTGGAAGTGACCCCAATGGCGCACACAGGGTTAATACAATTGTAAAGTAGGAACCTTCCATAAAACCGAAGATATGAAAAATTGAATTTTAGCGACATCTAGCGGAGTCCAAAAAAAAAAAATTTCCGGAAATGTGGGGGCGTACGGCGAACTTTTTTTTCTCGACACGCTCTAGTGTACATATCGCTAGCTTAGAGTGCAAATTGTGTAAGTCCTTTGTTTTTCAAAATTTGTAGGAGAGATAAAAAACAAAAAATAAAAAAATTTCGATATGAAAAAAAATGTTCTGTTCATGTAAATATTTTGGACTTACACAATTTTCTTCGCTTTTTCGACTTACACAATTTGCGTATCACTGAATAACAACGAGTAGAAATATGACAAGAGTCACAGACTTGTTTAGCGCGGTGCGTATTTGATTTTTCTAGCGTTGTACATAAAAATACACTTTTTCATAAAAATGGACTTACACAGTTTTCACTCCAAGCTGTCTTTGCATTTATAAAGCGATGGTCTAAGGAGTTCAATGATCCTTACGTCACAAAAGCTCTATTTACAAGCTTAGTTAGACCTATCTTGGAATACGCATCTATTATTTGGAATCCCCACTACCAGTGTTTTTCAGATAAAATAGAATCTGTCCAAAAGCAGTTCCTGCTTTTTGCTTTGCGGAACTTTCGTTGGGACTCAGATTACATTCTTCCACCTTACACTTCTCGTTTAAAACTCATTAATTTGCCTTCACTTTCTAGTCGTAGAGAGATGCTTGGTATAGTTTTTATGGTTAAATTAATCACTGGACTTATAAATAGCCCATGCCTTCTAAGTGAGTTATATTTTAACGTTCCATGTAGAGTATCGAGGCATTTCAAGCCACTATTTGTGAAACCTTGCAAAACAAATTTCGAATTAAATGAACCATTCCGCCGCTTATGCCATGACTTTAATAATCACTCCAGCACGTTTGACACTTCAGACTCGCTTTTTATTATAAAAAAAATAGTTCTAGCCTCACTTAATAAATGATATACAATCAGCTGATGAATTTTGTTCTGTAGCTGAATAGTTTTAGATCTCGACACCTAACAAACCCCTTCCTGTACGACTCGGCACAAAAAAAAAAAAAAAACAAAAAAAAAACATATCCGTGCGTCATGCGGATTGGCGCCCCTCGCGTCGCTCGGGCGGGATATGGAGGGTAAACCGTTGGGTATTATTATTAAAAGCTACCGATATGTATTTCAAAGATTTTATAAACTGACCATTTTAGGTATATGCAAAATAAATACTATTACATCTAAAATACATAGAGAGCGTATTTTTGGTACTAGTTTACTAAATGACTGCTTAAAAAATATCGCCAGTCATCAATGAATGAAAAAATGAATGGCCAGTCATACGTGCCAAAAATACTGGGGACTTCAAATTTTAAATCATCAGTCAAAAAAAAGACTGAAAGGCTGCATTCAAGACTTCAAGAAAAAGAATGGGACTTCAAGGGCTGAAAGTCACGATGATTGCAATACTTAACATCTCTGATCTCGGGAACCGACTTCCGCAAGGTACTAAGCTGGTGTGTAAATTTGGTCAAAATCCCTCCACGCGTTTGGGCGAAAGCCGGCGACAAAGAAATGTTACATGAGATTTTTATATATATATAGATAGATGATATGGGAAAAGGTCACGTATAATAGTTATTTTTCAGTTATAAAAGACTCGGATGGAAAAGATTTTTTGGCAGCCGCTAGAGATATATTCCGTGTACTATGAAAAAAACCAGATTTCGAAAAATTTTGAGTTGTGTCACTTTATGATTTAGGGTTCGATATATAAGTGAAATGAAATGCACGTTGCATGACATCATGTGACTTTTAAGCATGCACTTCATAGTGTATTTTCCAATAAATCTTTCTAGCAATTTCTTTTCGCAACGAATTTCATTGCATATTTTTAGGTTGAATATTTTTAGGCTATTAAATAAGCTTTGGTCGATGTCATTGTTTATTTTTAAATTAATTCCATTGCATAACTTTTCACTTTCTTATAGCATTTGTTTGGTTATTTTTGATGTAAGCTTTGTTGCATACTTTTAGGCGTTTCTTTATATTTGCACGCGTTTTTTGGTGTTGAAATACAATGCATATATGCATAACTTTGGGATTTCGCATAGAATTTGCAACGTTGTGTTTTATAAACGAAACTCATTGCATACTTTTCGGCTTTGCCATAAGACTTTGTTCTGCACTTTATTGCATGCTTTTAGGGTTTCATTGCATACCTACTTTCTAATACACTTTGCCACAACTTTTCTTCGCAACGAACTTTATTGCATGTTTTTAGGCTTGCGTCGTACGCTTTTTTTGAAAATAATGTTTTAGCATACTTTAAGGCTTTATAACTTTTCTAGAGTTCTAGAAGGTTTTTTATAATATGACAGTGTTTTCTAATGAAATGCATTGCATAACTTTAGGCTTTTGAAATGAAATCTTTTGCATACTTTTAGACTTTTGAAATGAATTGCATTGCATACTTTTTGGCTTTTGAAATAAAATATACTGAAAAATTTTAGGTTTGAACATAAATTTTGACTTCAATGATGCCTTTTGTTTCGAAATGAAATTTGCTGCCTATTTTTAGGCGCATTAAAAAACTTTAAATGACGTTATATATTTTCAAAATGAAATTTATTGCATACTTTTGGCGTTTACGAATTGATGTTAAACAAAATAGTATTAAACGGATCTCAGTATAGCCCAGATGTGATTCACACTAGTCTGTTGAGCTGCGCATCATTTTTTTTTAATTTTAATGGTCACTTATATCAAAAAGTCGCTCACATGTGCAAACATTTCAAACCTCAAGTGTTAGAGTGGATGAGCACCAAAAGACATACATACATATGTACATATTTCGCAGCTGCTTTTCAGCTTTTTAATTTCACCCATTAACTTCACTAAAATTGTTTTTGCTGCTCTTCTTGTCAAAAAAGCTTCTTCTAATGCTCATAAATGTGCGTACACAAGGTTTATCCAAATAGAGGTTATATTACTTCCGTTTTCATGTGTTTCTTGTTTCTTTATATATGTCAAATCACATAGAAAAATTTTTTCCAATCCGTTTTGTTTGATATTCTACAAAAACTTTCTTCGCCATGATTGGCGGAATACCATTTAGTATACATAAACAATTCCAATCAGCTTATCTACTGCGATATCCTTCTTTAGATAATTCTTGGTGCGTACATCAACCATGATGTCATTTATGTACGTATGTATGTATGTATGTATGTATGTACCCTGTAGGGAAAATCTCTAGTTCCGAACTAGGTCGCTTCTAGTGCATTTTTCGACACTACTAGTGCGAGCTTAATGTCTTTTCCATATTGTCAACTGGCGAATTTAACACGGCGATGTCCTTGGCGGTGTCAATTGTCACTCTCTGCACTACATTTTCGATAGTTCCGAACTAGTAATAAATTCTACAGTTTACACTAGTTCGTTTATTGGCACAATTTTGATAGTTCTGAACTAACTACAAGTACCTAAAAATTCTACAGTCTACATATCTGCCGCTTAAGTGCAGCATTTGACACAATTCATGCAAGTGGCGCGATGGCCGACTGGCTAACGCGTGTGCCAATCAATCTGGCGAGCGCGGGTTCAAATCCTGCCGGTGTGGAGGCGGATGAAAATTTTTTATTTTTTTTTTAACTAATATTTTTTATTTATTTATTTAATAAAAATTTACAAAAATATTTAAAAAGTAATAAAAAAAATTAAAAATAAGCCTGAGGGAGGGGAACATTTCATTTCATACAAGAAGCAAATTGAAAACTCTTTATATAAAATGCTTCACTAAACATCTGAGAATTGCAGAAATGTACAAAGCCGACGGCAATTGAACGAATGAAAAATTTTCATATAATATTTGTCACTTCGAAATTGCATACAAATCAAAGTGTGTCTAATAACGGTCACTCCTTCTGAACTGGTGAGGGTCTAACTACAATTGATCTAGTTCCCTTTTGACAACTTTTCGCTAGTTCGGAACTAGAAATTTTGCTCACTAGTTATTGAGTTCCCTGCAGGGTATGTACATATGTTTGTAGTAGGTCTGTTTGTATAACAACTCTCCGGTTTCTTGAAATGACTTGTTAAATGAGCAGCATTTTGTTTTTGTTAAGAGCCGCCTGCTTTTGTGCTGAGTTGGTGTCAAAAACAGTCTTGCGAGTCAACAAGTATAGGTAAACATGTCCATTGTTTTCAAGTGTATTACAAAGTGCTCATTTAATGGTTGAAATGTGCAAGAGACAGCACGAAAGACAAAAAACAACAACACTTTGCGACTAAATTTTTTGTCAAGAGCATCAACAAGAGTTGCTTATGGCCTGGTTATGCTTACAATGTTGCTGGTCGAGCACCGTGAAATTGTTGTTGTGCACTCCGACGGTGAGAGAATTTTCGGACTCTCACATCCAGCAAATCTGCTGTGTGAAACAGGCAGCCAGCAGTCGAGGTTTCGGGGGTAATAAAGTGTTATGTTGTGTATGTGTTCAGTAATAATCATGTGTTATGTTGTGCATGTGCGCTCCAATCATCAATGTAAGCATAACCACCTCTCACCAATCACGAAATGTTTCCGATTTTGATTGGAATTGTTGATTGGTACCATAACCACAGCATTAGTAGTTTTGTAGTGGTAAAATGAGACACTTGGAAGAGCGTGAATAAAATTTCGATGGGAATTTTGGCGCCTCTTTGAATTGCTGAAGGCTCTGAGTTAGGGTTGCCAGATGTACCCCTTTGGGGGGATTCTACCCCTTTTTGACTTGGTGTTCCTCTATCTACGGAAGGCTCCGTAGATACCCCTTTTTCACTCTATACCTATCCTAATAAATTTTATTTTTTGCTAAGTGAACATGGTGAGATTGGCAAAAATATTTTGAAAAGCTTGAAAACCAGTGTCAAATATGACTAAATAAGTGAAACCTAAATATTATATACATACATACATATATATTTATGTAGTTAAATGAATGTGTATATTAATTTTTTGCTTCAATTTAAAAATAAGGTAAGTTAAACGAATTTTCATCAAAATTCTAATGTTTTTACTATAAGTATTTTTGTAAAACATACATTCAAAAGTCTGTATGGATGAAATTTGAAAATTGCCAAAAATTCGGAATTTTTTTTAGTGAATTTTAAGTCACTGAGCTACGAAGCGGAATACTCAGAAAATCCAAAAAGTGTTAGTAAAACTAAAATTTTAATGAAAATTTGTTTAATATTTGCCCAATATTTGCACAGTTTTAATTGATATTGTTTATATCATACATATGTATGTATGTATCTTACCCTAAATCATAAAGTGATACAGCTCGAAATCCAAAAATTTTAAATGGTGCTGAAGTGCTTTTGTTGGTTTGATTTCTCATTTACTTGTATGTATCATTTCAAATTGTAGGAGAGAATCCACATACTAGTATAACGTTAGTTTTCCAGGCAAAGCGTATGGGAAAGAATTTGGGGAAGTCGCTAGATTAAAAAATCTATTATGGAGAAAACCCGACTTCAAAAAATTTTCCGTTGCGTCACTTTATGGTTTAGGATGCGATTTATTTACCTATTACATATTAAAGAAAGTAAGACTTGGTGAAAATTCCACAAAAATAAGTAGACTTAGTTGACTCGATGTGCTTACATATACATATACAAAGATATATTTATGTTCAACCCAGTGGCGGATCCACGGGGGGGGGGGGTTTGGGGTTCAAACCCCCCCCCCCCCCCCTTGTGGTTTATCAAAGATCCCAAATTAATGCCTTTATAGATTCTGCGCCCAAATTTACCAAAATGATCAAGGAAAACTCTATCATTCCAAAAGCAATGGTTGGATAGCTTTCATTTATTTTCAGATTATATTTTATATGCACATATCCACAAGGTGAAACATGTACAATTGAATCAGTTCATTAAAATAGTTGTCCTTGTAGGCAACAATAACATACAATTACAACTAATAGTTAAATAGAAAATACCCGAAATTTAGAGGAATTAAAATTCAACAACTATTTACAGCGAAGGTTGAGTGTATAGCTATTTCACGAAAAACCATTTTCGATCATCAGCACTCTTTACGGAAGTGGATGCTACCGGGGATTGAACCCGAGTACATTCCATCTTCAGCCGCAATGACCCAACGCATAAACACACACGGCCATTGAGACTCTGTGCAAGCTATTGGATTTTCCCCACTTTTGCCTTTTGGGTCAGAATTTTTCAAATCACGACAAAAATTTTTTTTTCTTAGATTTTTATGATTCGCGCCTTAATCGATAGCTCTCCGTGTCAAGAATTAGTCACCGAAATATTTTTGCAAAATGAATATTTTTGCAATAGTTATTCGCCAAAAAAGTTTTACATTAACTTCTTTAAAAAAATTTATTGTTAATCGACGGTACAATTAAATTTGACACGAACTACGCCACATGTTAGGTAATTATGTACATTTTAAAATAATTTTTGAAATGAATTAAAAAAAAATTTCTGTATCCTTTTTAAGGATAATTGTTGTTATCAATGTTCTCCGCCTAGGAAAAATTCGGAAAAAATATTGTAGATGTAATGATGCATCGTAAGCTGAATTCCGAAGAAAAAAATGGGGACTCTTACCGTTTAAATGCAAAATGTGATTGAACGATTCCCCTCTTCAGCTTAGTAACATTACACTACTCTAAAATTATTAATTTGAAATAATTCCAAGAGATTCAGGTATAGGGGAGTTGGTCCGGTCTTCCTGATCTCAAAAATTTTTTTCTTTATATTTTGTATGGTTAGTTTTCGAGATAACGGTAAATTTTTGCAGTTTTGGGTATCACTACATTCAAACCTATTTTTCGCTAAGGTTGCAAGTGCGATAACCGCAATCAGTACCTTGTTAGAAAGATAATTAAAATACGCTTCTAACGACATGCAACTTGCAGTCATTGAACAAACCCTTGCTCGTCAAAGTCAGACTTTTTTTGGTTTTTCTGATTCATTTTTTTATTCAAATATTTATCGTTTTTATAAAAAGGATTATGCTCAGTATACACAGTACATTACAAAGTTTTGGTAACGGTTGGTATGAACGAGTGGTACGATGGAGTTCCAACTATGGTCATGGTTTACTAGAAACGAGTGCTTAAAGCATTCTTTTCGATTTATGCTCCTCTAGTGAGCATTTAATTACCTACCACTTTTTTTACATTTTCTGGCTCACTTTTTTCATTTATCCTTTTACGATCTACTTACTATCAACTGTGACCATAGTTGGAACTCGATCGTACGACTCGTTCATACCAATCGTTCCCAAAACTTTGTAATGTAGAGAATCTACTGCGTATACTGTGCATAATCCTTTTTATAAAAAAGATAAATATTTGAATAAAAAAATGAATCAGAAATACCAAAAAAAAATCCGACTTTGACGAGCGTTTGTTTGTTTAATCAATGCTACCCTTCACTAGGTGTCGCGCAGTGGTCAAGTTTATAATATAGTAGCTTCAGAGCCATCTGAAGGCGTAACACCCGCATATGCCGGCTTTTTTAATTTATGAATTTATTAAATACATTTACGTTATACATGTTATTTAGAACTTCAATTGAAATCTCCTGCACTTTATGTGATGACATACATATTGTTAATTTGGAGGGTTTTGAGTTTGGTGTTTTTAAGGTGCGGGAAATGGTGCAACTAGTATATAGAATAATAATAGTAGGTGGTATTAGTCCATATTTTCACCAGCGTCTGCCCTTAAAAAATATCTTCCAAAAAAAGAAATTTTCAAAACCCCCCCCCTTACCGAAATCCTGGATCCGCGCCTGTTTCAACCTAATTTATAATATTAGGGATATATGTACGTTCATAATGCTAGAGACACACATCGTAGTATAGTAATAATATTGCGATCTATACCACATATGTGTCACCCTCATATTGTAGTTTAATTGAAAATTTTCATAGTATAGCCAAATCATAATATTGATATTATAGTATTCATACCACATGTTTGTCTGAAGCATAAATATGCGTGTGCATATCGTCATACCATACGAAATTAGCATTTTCAAAATTTCTTACGAAAACTCGGTAATTTAAAAATCGGGTTGTAGTTTTCATATGGTACGACGGTGAAACATACATACATAAGAATATTTTTTTTTGTTCAAACGGTATTGAATTTTTACTTTTGATCTCTTTGTTTTTATGGCAAATAAGTGAATAAACCAATTTTTTGTTTAATACATTTTGTTTTATTTGGCCCCCCTTAAATTCCCCTTTTTTTCTAAGTTGTACCCCAAAATCCCCCTTTTTGGTCTCGTCGATCCCCCTTTCGCCATTTTTCATCTGGCAACCCTACTCTGAGTGGGTTTATGTACATAAGTATGTATATGGTTGCACCCTGCAACAAATTTAAAAGGTGTTATCTGAAGGACAAGTTAGTTCTTCTATATATACATGCCTGTGCATGACTGTGCCTGAAAAACACGTGTGATCATGTTTTTGTGTAAGTGTCTCACAGCTATAAGCACGTGCAAGCAATGGACGTGCATTTGGCTATGCTTGCAAACACATGTAATCGTGTTTCGCATTGTCACTATCTCCCTCTCACTATCTATTTGTTGCAATATTAATGGCATATAAAACACATTTCATGTTAGAATTGCAGAGCATTGTAAATGGTTACATTTGTGGTTAAACTAAACAAGCAGAAATAACAGCTAAAAGCCCGTCTCCACATAACTTGATTCACCAGAGAAACATGTAGCAAAACATCTCGCTCAATAACCCGTCTCCACGTGGCTAATCGTGATTCAGTTTGACATTTCTCTTTCTTGTTCTTCTTAAATATTTGTACGTTTGCTTATTTTTGCGTCTTTGTTTTGGGCTGTGTGAGATTTCGATAGATTTTCGATACAAAATTAGAGAAGACATCGATATCATCGAGGTTGGCAAGATGATTCAGAATGAAACAGTGTTTCAATCTTTACTCGCTCTCAGAAATTTGTATGGAAATTGGCGAGTTTCGGCACTGGTTTCCGTGTCGAAACAAGATTGAGAGAGAAATTGCAGAAAAAAAGAGCGAAACACGTTATGTGGAGACATGGTATAAAGGACACATACATAAACACAAATACACAAACTCAGGCAGAGACACAGAATCAGGCAGAGAGATACATAAACGCAAGCAAAGAGATACAGAGATGCAATCGGAGCGTAACAAACCAACAAATGAACAAATAAATGAACTTAAGTGCATATATTCTTTTATTTTCTTATTATCAAATGCAATTTTATGACACAACATGCATGCACATGTTATGCGTGTCTATGCATGTCTGCACATGTAACAAAAAAAAAGCGTGCGTCTCTTTGGTACATTTCTGCTTTGCTTTTTATACTCAGCTGTACTAGTACACAGAGTATTATAGTTTTAATCACATAACGGTGGATTGTAACAGAATGAAATAATCGAGATAGATATAGACTTATATATATCAAAATGATCAGGGTGAAAAGAGAAATCGATTGAGCCATGTCCGTCCGTCCGTCCGTCCGTCCGTCCGTCCGTCCGTCCGTCCGTCTGTCCGTCCGTCCGTCTGTCCGTCCGTCTGTAAACACTCTAACTCGCGCAAAAATTGATATATTTTGATGAAATTTGAAATGCAAGTTGGTATCGAGACTGGGACGGTTGGTATTGAAAATGGGCGAAATCGGACCATGACCACGCCCACTTTTCCTATATAGAAAAAATCGGAAATTTGGTATCTCAGCCACTAATATAGCTAGAGCGATGAAATTTTACCCACATGTTGAGCTCAGGCCCCTATGAAGAAATTTGGTGAAATTTTAGAAAATGGGCGGTGCCACGCCCACTTATTAAGGGTCAAACATTGAGGGTTTTATAAGCCATAACTCAGAAACCATTGAAGATATATCGATGAAATTTGGTACGCGTGATATACTTACTTAGGTAAATGTTTGGACGAAAAATTGTTAAAATCGGTTGACGGCCACGCCCAATTTTATATATGGGTCTTATAAAGTGACCTAATAAAAACATTTTAAGCGATATCTCTGTAAAATATAAAGATCTATCACTGAAATTTTGTGGCATGAGTCCAACTATGGACATAAAACAAAAAACACAAAAATTTTGGAAAATGGGCGGTGCCACGCCCACTTATTAAGGGGCAAATATTGAAAGCTTTGTGAGTCATAACTCAGAAACCATTGAAGATATATCAATGAAATTTAGTACGCGTGATATACTTACTTAGGCAAATGTTTGAACGAAAAATTTCCAAAATCGGTTGACGACCACGCCCACTTTTATATATGGGTCTTATAAAGTGACCTAATAAAAACATTTTAAGCGATATCTCTGTCAAATATAAAGATATATCATTAAACTTTTATGGCAGGAGTCTAGCTATGAACATAAGACAAAAACCGTAAAAATTTTGGAAAATGGGCGTGGCACCGCCTTCTTTTAGAAGCAGGAATATGCGAGATTTCTTAGCCTATAACTCCAAAAATAATTGAGATATTATGACGAAACTTTGTTTATACGTTTTATAACTTGTGGTAATATACACGCAAAAATTTATTGAAATCGGTTTATGACCACGCCTACTTTTTAACAAAGATATTTCTGGAACACCCTTTTGGAATTTGTAACGTGAAGTCTTTGTAACTAGAAGTCAAAAAGGAATGAAATTTTGCACAAAGAATAATATTCATATGCTTAGTTGATCGACTGATAAAAATGTTGAAAATGGGCGTGGCTACGCCCACTTTATGCAGCACTCGCTTTATATAAAATACACCGTGTTTCCATCAAACGCAAACAAACAATGAAAGCATACAGCTGAGTATCTAATGTTCGATTCCACTCGAACTTAGGCTTCCTTACTTGTTAATTTTTTTTTTATTCATATTGAGGACAATTTTATTATTTTCCATTTAGTTTATACAAACCACAATTGAATTGTAAAGTGATGAGTTTTTTTTTTAATTTTTTATTATGTTATGCAAAGCAATTGAGAGTAGGATGGCGCCGTTTCAAGTGCTCTATGTGACTATGTACATATGTATATATACATTTTGTGGGTCAAGTACAAAAATTTATAAAATCTTTGAAGTGTTTCTGGCATTTTCAGCAAATGAACTTGAATTGGTTTTATTTAGAAATGCAATTTGCTGAATTTCAATGTAAAAAAAAATGTTAAGCAATTCAGACTAATGGGCAATTATTATGAAAAGGAATTTATTTTAAATACAAATACAAATACAAATAAGTGAATTTGATGGGGAAAATGTTTGGCTAGAGTACTGAGTTTTCGTATGAGAATGAGTATGAGTATGAGTATGAATATAAGTATGAGTGTGAACGAGCATGAAAATTAGTATTCGTGGTGAGTATTCGAGTACGTGTATGAGTATTCGAGAATGAGTATGTGTATTACTATTAGAGACGGCGACTCTGAGTAATCAAGTATGAAAATTAGCATGAGTATTTGGGTATGAGTATGAGTGGTCGAGTAAAAGCATTTGAGTATTAGTATTTTAGTATTAATTTAAGTATAAGTATTCGAGTATGAGTATAAGTATTCAAGTGTAAGTATTCGAGTATTACCTACTATTCGAGTATTAGTAATTGAGCATGAGTTTAAGTATTAGTATTCGAGTATGAGTAGGTATTCAAGTATAAATATTCGAGTATTAGTATTCGAGTATTAGTATTTGAGCATGAGTTTAAGCATGAGTATTCGAGTAAAAGGATTTGAGTGTGAGCTTAAGTATTAGTATTCGAGTATTAGTATGAGTATTCAAGTATGAGTATTCGAGTTTTAGTATTCGAGTATTAGTATTTGAGTGTAAATTTAAGTTTAGTATTCGAATAGAAGTATTTAAGATAAGTATTCGAATTATAGTTTGAGAATGAGTATGAGTATGAGTATGAGTATGGGTATGAGTATGAGTATTAGTATGATTATAAGTATGAATAATCGAGTATGAATAGGTATAGGTATTACGAATATGATTATAAGTATAAATATTCCAGTATGCATATGATTATAAGTATGAGTATGTGTATCAGTATAAGAGTCTTTGGCAGAGTATGAGGTATCGAGTATGAAAATGCGTATGAGTATTCGAGTAAAAGCATTTGAGTGTTAATATTTGAGTATGAATTTATGTATGAGTGTTCGAGTGCGAGTATATGTATCCAAGTATTAATATTCGAGTATTAGTATATGGGTATGAGTGTGAGTGTGAGTGTGAGTACTCGATTGTGTGTAAGTATTCGAGTAATCATACTCAAGTATGAATATGAATATTAGCATGAGTATGAGTATTCGAGTTAAAATATTGATTTGAGTATGAGTGCTCGAGTACAAGTATGAGTATTCGAGTATTAGTACGAATAAAAACTTTTTAATTCTTTTCTGTTGTTTATTCCACAATATCAATAACTCTTCTCTTACAATTTTCTTATTTTTTCCTTCTTCTGCTTCTTCTTCGTCTCATTGCAGATCTTCGATGACATAATTTTCGTCTTCTTCGCCATCGAAATGCTCATCAAAATGATTGCAATGGGCTTGTATGGCAAAAATACTTATATGGCTGATTCATGGAATCGTCTGGATTTTTTTATAGTTGTTGCTGGTTTACTGGAATATGTAATGAATGTGGATAATTTGAATTTAACAGCAATACGAACGATACGTGTATTGCGACCGTTGCGTGCGATTAATCGCATACCAAGTGAGTATAAAAAAATAAATAAAAACAACCAGAAACAAAAAAACATCAAAAACCAACAAAAAACAAACAAAAAAACACACAAAAAAAAACAAATAAAAAAAACAAATAAAAAAAAACAATCAAAAAAGAACTAAAAAAATAACAATACAAAAAAACAAAAAAAAAAAAAATTAAATAAAATGCAAACAAAAAAACGAAAAAAAAACAACAAAAAATAAAAACGACCACAAAACAATAAAGAAAAAACAAAAAACAAAAAACAAAAAAATAAAAAATAAAATGCAAACAAAAAACAAAAAAAAACACAAAAACAACAAAAAAATAAAAATAAGACAACATAAAGAAAAAACAAAAACCCAAAAAACCAAGAAAAAAACAAAAAAAAAGAACAAGAACAAAACAAAAAAATAAAAAAAAAAAACGAAAAAAACTAAAAACAAAAAAGGAAAATTTAAAAAATGCAAAATAAAAACAAATAAAAGCGCGGCTGTCTTCGGCCGTACCGAAGACTTCTTACCTTTCATGAGTGGGGAAATGAAAAGTCACCTATGTATGTACATAACCGGATTAAGTTTAATTTATAATTTTAATTCTGTGGGTTCATTTATGGAAAGATTTATTAGAAAAAATGGTGTCTTGGCTATTTAAATGGAGGAGTTATACACCAAAATGTCAATATCTGAACAATCGGTTGTAGGGGAGCTATAGGTTATAGTGGTCCGATCTTAACAATTTTCGGTAATCCCGTTTGGGCCCATATGGGTACAAATACTTAAAAATTTCACGCCGTTAGCTGTTAAAATGGAGAAGTTATACACCAAAATGTCCATATCTGAACAATCGGTTGTAGGGGAGCTATAGGTTATAGTGGTCCGATCTTAACAATTTTCGGTAATCCCGTTTGGGCCCATATGGGTACAAATACTTAAAAATTTCACGCCGTTAGCTGTTAAAATGGAGGAGTTATACACCAAAATGTGTTTATCTGAACAATCGGTTGTATGGGAGCCAGGCCCGACGAGAGGGGGGGGCTGAGGGGGTCAATTTCCCCGGGCCCGGGCTTTAGAGGGCCCGGGAATCTCAAAATGATATCCAAGTTTTTGCTTACAGAAAATAAACGAACAACACCTTTAATCACCTTTCGTAGATAGCAATCATTTTAAATTTCAACAAATTTTATAAATCTCTTAAAGTGTCTGCACCCCACTTAAGGAATTGTTGGTTTTTGGCGTCGACTTTGCAGCATAAATTTGAATTCGTTTTCTGTTGCAACAGAAAAATTCGGTATGATGCAAATTCTTATACTGCGATATGGGTATATCCTGGGCGTTTCGGACGGTATGTTCGCACGATTTTTTTAACTTTTGAGGCAGAAATATCGCGAAATATTGTATCGTTTTATGATAAAAGGAAAGATTTAGGCCACAGCTAATGATTAAAGTATGTTAGCGACAGAAATTTAGTTTAATGCCTCTGTTTTAGCCACTTAAACTGCGTTCCGGACGCTACAAAAACACGTCCACTTTTTTTTCTTTTTGAGTGACTAAAACAGAAACCTGGCATAGCAGGCGAGCACTCTACCCACTGCACCACAGCGGCCATGTATAGATAAATTAAAGTTCGTAACTATATATTCATTGAATTTTGATTTTGAGAATTTGTTCATTTAGTATGGGGGCCCTTAGTTATTTTGACCCCGGGCCCGGATTTTCTCTCGGCGGCCCTGATGGGAGCTATAGGTTATAGTGGTCCGATCTTAACAATTTTCGGTAATCCCGTTTGGGCCCATATGGGTACAAATACTTAAAAATTTCACGCCGTTAGCTGTTAAAATGGAGGAGTTATACACCAAAATGTGTTTATCTGAACAATCGGTTGTAGGGGAGCTATAGGTTATAGTGGTCCGATCTTAACAATTTTCGGCAATCCCGTTTGGGTCCATATGGGTACAAATACTTCAAAATTTCAGGTCGTTAGCTGTTAAAATGGAGGAGTTATACACCAAAATGTGTTTATCTGAACAATCGGTTGCAGGGGAGCTATAGGTTATAGTGGTCCGATCATAACAATTTTCGGCAATCCCGTTTGGGATTTCAGGCCGTTAGCTGTTAAAATGGAGGAGTTATACACCAAAATGTGTATATCTGAATAATCGGATGTTGTGGAACTATATGTTATAGTGGTCCGATCTTGACAATTTTCGGTAACCTTGTTTGGGCCAAAATGGGCACGCCTACTTCAAAGTTTCATGTCCTTAGCTGTTTAAATGGGGAAGTTATGCACAAATTACATCCAAAAATTTCATGTATATCTGAATAATCGGTTGTTTTCTATATGTTGTAGTGGTCCGATTCGGCCGGTTCCGGCAAATGATCAGCTGCATATAACAACATACCTGTATTCCGAATTTCATTCAGATATCTCAAAAACTGAGGGACTAGTTTGCGTTCACACAGACGGACGGACGGACAGACGGACATGGCTTAATCGACTCAGCTCGTGATTCTGATTATATCGGTATATATTTTGGTGGGTCCCCCACGCTTCCTTCTGGTACTTTCGACAAAAATTTTTTGGCACTAAGTTATAATACCATTTCATTCTCATGAAAGGTATAAAAACAGTACACAGTGGAATTGAATGATTTTTTGAGTCTATGTAGAAACAAACACATAAAAAGTAGAAAAAAAAATGATAAAAAAAAAAAACAAATTGAAATTCACTCGTTCAGCAGTGCGTATACGCAATTTTAAACATGGCTTTTTTTACCATACTGTATACTATTGCATACATGTTCTAACATGCTTTTCTTTACTCCTCTCTCCATCACTCTCTTCCCTCCAACACAGGTATGCGCATTTTGGTCATGTTGCTGCTGGACACGCTGCCTATGCTCGGCAATGTGCTCTTGCTTTGCTTCTTTGTCTTCTTCATTTTTGGCATTATCGGCGTTCAATTGTGGCAGGGCATTTTGCGTCAACGTTGTTGGATGGCCGATATGCCGGTTGATAATTTTCCGTAAGTAAAAAAAATTAAATTATTTTTTTTTATTTTCTCTTTACAATAAATCAATAATAATAAAAAAAAATGATTTCTTCAAGCAAATAATGACTTTTCACTTTCCGCATTGCTGCTACTACAATTCTGCAAAGTTCCATTTTTTCCATTTTTTTTTTTAAATTGTTTGTATACTAATTTTCACTCTCTCTCTACTAATAAAGTGCTGCAAATACTTTGTTTTTTTTTTATGTCCTAATCACGTTTTACTTTTTATGAACACTTTAGTTTTCTTTTTTTTTTAACATTTTTTTCCCTAAAAATTTTTTTTTTTCAAAATTTTTTTTTTCTTAAAAAATATTTTTTTATTACATACACACAATCACGCATACATACATATATATGTATGTATGCATATGGTAGAGTTCGATCAATTGAACTTTCTCTTAGTACTCATTGTTTAGGCTGGTTTACTCCGCTGAAATTTTAGAAAGTTTTTATATATATTTTTATACTCAGCTGTACTAGTACACAGAGTATTATAGTTTTAATCACATAACGGTGGATTGTAACAGAATGAAATAATCGAGATAGATATAGACTTATATATATCAAAATGATCAGGGTGAAAAGAGAAATCGATTGAGCCATGTCCGTCCGTCCGTCCGTCCGTCCGTCCGTCCGTCCGTCTGTCCGTCCGTCCGTCCGTCCGTCCGTCTGTAAACACTCTAACTCGCGCAAAAATTGAGATATTTTGATGAAATTTGGAACGCAAGTTGGTATCGAGACTGGGACGGTTGGTATTGAAAATGGGCGAAATCGGACCATGACCACGCCCACTTTTCCTATATAGAAAAAATCGGAAATTTGGTATCTCAGCCACTAATATAGCTAGAGTTTTAAAATTTTACCCACGTATTGAGCTCGGGCCCTTATGAAGAAATTTGATGAAGTTTTGGAAAATGGGCGGTGCCACGCCCACTTATTAAGGGTCAAACATTGAAAGTTTTATATGTCATAACTCAGAAACCGTTGAAGATATATCGATGAAATTTGGTACGCGTAATTTGCTTACATAGACAAATGTTTTGACGAAAAATTATCAAAATCGGTTTACGGCCACGCCCACTTTTATATATGTGTATTATAAAGTGACCTAATAAAACCATTTTAAGCGATATCTCTGTCAAATATAAAGATCTATCATTGAAATTTTGTCGCATGAGTCCAACTATGGACATAAAACAAAAAACACAAAAATTTTGGAATATGGGCGGTGCCACGCCCACTTATTAAGGGGCAGACATTGAAAGTTTTATGAGTCATAACTCAGAAACCGTTGAAGATATATCGATGAAATTCGGTACGCGTAATATAATTACTTAGTCAAATGTTTTGGCGAAAAATTATCAAAATCGGTTGACGGCCACGCCCACTTTTATATATAGGAAATATAAGGGGGCCTAATAAAAACATTTTAAGCGATATCTCTGTCAAATATAAAGATCAATCACTGAGATTTTGTGGCAGGAGTCCAACTATGGACATAAAACAAAAACTACAAAAATTTTGGAAAATGGGCGGTGCCACGCCCACTTATTAAGGAGCGAATATTGAAAGTTTAATAAGCCATAACTCAGAAACCGTTAAAGATATATCGATGAAATCTGGTACGCGTGATATATTTACTTAGCCAAATGTGTGGACGAAAAATTACCAAAATCGGTTGACGACCGCGCCCACTTTTATATATGTGTATTATAAAGTGACCTAATAAAACCATTTTAAGCGATATCTATGTGAAATATAAAGATAATTCATTGAAATTTTGTGACATGAGTTTTACAATAGACCGGAAACAAAAAATAAAAAAGTTTGGAAAATGGGCGTGGCACCGCCTCTTTTTAGACAAAGGGATATATGAGATTTCTTAGCCTTTAACTCGACAAATAATTGAGATATTATGACGAAACTTGGTTTATACACTTTTATAACATGTGTTAATAGACACGCAAAAATGTATTGAAATCGGTTTATGACCACGCCTACTTTTTAACAAAGATATTTCTGGAACACCCTTTTGGAATTTGTAACGTGAAGTCTTTGTAACTAAAAGTCATAGAGGGATGAAATTTTGCACTAACAATAATATTTGTATGCTTATTTGGATGATTGATATAAATTTTGAAAATGGGCGTGGCTGCGCCCTGTTTATGCAGCACTCGTTTCATATAAAATACACCCTATATCGAACAAACGCAAACAAACAATGAAAGCATACAGCTGAGTATCTAATGTTCGATTGCACTCGAACTTAGGCTTCCTTACTTGTTTTATAATTTTTTTTTATTTCAAGCAACGCAAACTAGCTTGTGTAACACCGGTTAGTTCTTAAATAAATACATTCGCAAATATATGCACACACATACACACAATATAACAATGCTTATGTGTAAGAAAGAGCAAAGTAAATAAATACTAAAGTTACTCATACGCCATGTACAACCAACAACAATAAACTTATCGCTACTTGGGCGCCTAAAATTTGCGCAAAATGCTTAGTCAGCCTGACATGTCAGCTAGTAAATTTCGTTGGCATTTACATAATTTATAAACAAAAACATAATACTTAGGCAAACACATGACATACATACACATGCATATACATATATACACATGTATGTATGTACACAGAGTTCACTCAGTGGCTGTATAAGAAGCACAAATTGATTACTCTCAGCCAGACAGTGTGCCTGCCTACCTGTCTGCCTGCCAACCGGGGAGCGAGCAAGCAGCAAAATCAGCAACTGTTGAAGGTGCATTATTCCTGTTCATTCATGTCTGTTCATATTTGTGTATAAGCAACAAAAAAACAAGACAGCAATTAATTTGCATATTGAAATACAGTTAAAGCAGCGCAGTAGAGGGCGAACAAGCATTATTTACGGCAGCAATTAGCTTTGTGGGCAAAATTTGTCACTTTTTATTTTTATATTTTTAATCCTTTTTTGTTTTTTGGAATTACAAGAACATAATAATAAGAATTACAAAAATTAATTATTAATTTTTATTTATGGCAATTTTTTGCATCTTTTTGCACAAAACTGTAAAGCATTTGCATTTAAAGAACACAAAATCAAAAGCACAAAAAAAAACAAAAGCATAAAAAAAGCACAAAAACAAAATCCATCTATCGGCAAGCATTGAGAATTTGAGCACGTGTCTAGTGCAGTGATGCTCAAACGCACACTACCAAATTGTGCGCTTGTGTTGAAATATGAGAGAGCTTGCTGATACACCCAAAAAAATTTCAAAATACGCGATGAACAAAAATTATGTGTATTTCGTTTAGTTACATATTTGCAAACTAAACACTCAGCATTACCGAAAAAGTTTTCGGAAAATAAAAACTTGTCTTCCCACTCAATATTAAACATCCTAAAATTGCCAATCAACGCGTTCATACAAATTACATGCGTAGCAGTCAACAGTCGTTTATCAAGTGATTTGCAAACGCACTTTAATTTTTCACTATGCATAGAGAGCGTTTGCCTTATAGCAGGGTATCCACATCACAAGAAATGCTAAAACTCCATATAAAAAAACGCTTAAGAAATGGTCAAGAAATTTTCTTGTGTCAAATTTTCTTTAGGCAGTATCCACTTCACAAGAAAATTTATTACATTTTTTTGACGAAAAATGGGGTTGGCAACGCTGGTTTTGCCAAGAAATATATACGATTGTATATATTTCTTGAAGAAAAAATCAAACGTCAAAATTACTTAAGAAATATATGCCAATTTTTTCTTGAGCAATTTCTTATGAAGTGGATACCCAGCTTATACGTGTGAGCAAATCTGTGAGAGAGCAATAAAGTCGCCCGCCCTGGGGCTAGGAAAAGATCGTCACTGGTCTGGTGAGACATTGCTGTCAATCTCCGTACTTGGCATACATACATTTGTACCTTGTACGAATGTCTCATTGCAGCGCTCTAGTACCTATTCAAGACACCGCAAAATGTGGGCTTGCTGGTACATGCCAAACGGCTGTTAGAACATGTTTATAAACATGCACAGAAAACCCAAAATATAACTCGCATACATACGCACATGCATAGGTGAACATTCCTCTGCGTATAGGACAATAAGTACTCAGGTATTCAGTTCAGTTGAGAAATCAGCAATTTTCACAATTTAATGTCAATTACGCTTAGACAGCTAACATTAACTGGTATTTTAATAGAGACTTTTTAGCATAGAAATTTACATAGAAAGTACTTAAATCAATAATACTCATGAGTATTGACAATTTAGGTGTTTTTTTGATGTGATGTGTGTAGAGTGGGAAGTGAGAAGTTATCAGGAAGAAGAAAACTAAGAAGAAGAACGAGAAGAATATAAGAAGAAAAAAGAAAGTAAAGGCAGAAAAATAAGATGAAGAAGATAAAGGAGAAGAATAAGAAGAAGAAGAAGAAGAAGAAGAAGAAATAAGAAGAGGAAGAGGAGGAAGAAGAAGAAGAAAGCAGAAGAAGAAGAAGAAGAAGAAGAAGAAGAAGAAGAATAAGAAGAGGAAGAGGAAGAAGAAGAAGATGATGGTGATGATGAAAACTAATAATAATAAGAAGAAGAAGAGGGAGAGGGAGAGGGAGAGGGAGAAGAGGTAGAAGATTAAGAAGAAGAAGATGAAGAAGATGATGAAGAAAAAGAAGAAGATATTGATGAGGAAGAGGAAGAGGAAGAGGAAGAGGAAGAGGAAGAGGAAGAGGAAGAGGAAAAGGTAGAAAAGGAAGAAGAACAAGAACAAGAGGCTAAAAAAGGAAATTAAAAAGTAGAAATAAAAGTAAGTAAAAGTAGAAGTGGAAGCATAGGCAGAAAAAGAAGTAAAAGAAAGGGAGGAGAAGAAATAGAACAGGAAGAAATAGAACGGGAAGATATGAAATGAGATGAGAACGAAAGAGCAGAAATAAAAGTGGAAGTATGAGTAAAAGTAAATATAGTAGTATTTAGTAGTAGAATTAGAAAGGAATGAAAAATGAGATGAGGAAAATAGAATAACGAAAGAGAAAGAAAGTGCAGAAGACAAAAAAATTGGTCAGCTACAAAAAATAAAAAAAATACATACGTGAATAGGCTGAATGACTAAACAACAGCAACAACCACTACCACAATATCCACAACAACAACAACAACCGCTACCACTACCACAATAACAGCAACAACAACAAGAACAACAACAACAACAACTGAATAACCAAACAACATCAACAACAACAACAACAAAAACTGTATCAACAATAACAACAAAAAAACTTTATTTTTGAGCTCTCATGACCAATTTTTTTGCTGTTAATAAAAGTTGTAGCAACAATAACAACAACAAAAACTAAGACAACAACAACCACAAGTTTTAGCCACAAAAGCATCTTGCAAAAAAATACATATGTACATATAGCCCTTTTTGAAAAAGTTAAAAAACTTGAAACACTGTCAAGTTTCCACAGCAGCTAGTACACCAGTGTAAATTAGTATAGAAAAAAATTGTTTTTTTTTTCTCATGTTGAAATTACATATCGCCGGTTAGATTGCATAACCGCCTTAATGAGACTTTCATAATCGCCTTAGCGACATTTTTGGCAAAAATTAAAATTGAATTGCTGACGCCCAGCTCTACGACTTCAGAGCTGAAGAGGATATTAAAAGTAAATACATAGCTTGCTGAGCTTTCCAAAGACCGAATTTATAGTATGGATCGATAGAGCTGGGTGCCAGTAATGAAATTTTGGCAAATCTCAATTTTGGCATAGGCGATTATAAAAGTTTCGCTTAGGCGGTTATGAAGTTTAAACGACGCACAGTGGCACTTTTACCCAATTTAGACGTGAAAAATTAATAAAACGCTGAAACGTAAATATTATTCGTTCAAATTGCATGTATTAGTAAATATAGGACTCCTGGACACGAAATCAATAGTTTTCGTGCATATATTCAAAAGCGACATAACTCAAAATTTTAGGTTTTTAAAAAACTCGATATGCGATTTTTTTTAAATGTTTTGATTTGAACAGGAGAAGTATTGTGGTTCGAAATAACTGAATAACTTCATCACTGATACATCTACGTACGCCTGCGGATTTTAGACAGCAAAGATATAATCGGATCTGAATAAACAGCAACGCATGCATCAGGTCTTCCATTCTTCTCGAGCGGATTGATCTCCTCTTATTATGTTCATGATGCTGTCTAATGTCTTTATTACGGGCCTCCAATGCTTTTTCCAACAGCATACCCATAGGCAGTGAAAACGACTTTATAGTTGCATCGCCATAAATTAAAATTTTATGGACACTTGATGGCATTGGATACCATGGATAATGCGTAACATAATTTATAGAAGCACCTTCGCAATACTAAGAAAACTTCTCGTGTGCAATAGGAAAGCCACTCGAGGATAACACCAAAATGACGAATGTGCTCCTCATGTACACAAGTGGTGCTAATAGCTAAGCTATATGCTCTTCAAAAAAAAAAAAAAATGGCTTGATGTGTTACCATCATTGGATGTGCCATAACCTTGTTTGGGCGTATCTACCATGAGTTACATTAAACGCTTGATGCTACTTTGAAATTTTTGTTTTTCGATTTGGAATATGGCTTTATGTTCGTCGCTTATAACTTTCCAAACGCGAATGTTCAAGCGGTACCCGCTATTAAAACTACATTCTCTACATCTTATATAAGCACGCAAAGTGCATAATCCAAACTTATACAAAGATTCGTTAATCTCCCGGCCACAAACAACACTAAAGTCTTGCCATAAATCATTGTCAAGTGCATATCATGACTAATGTAACCAATTTCCTCTTCTACCATAACAATTGAAGGCTGCAACGAAGTAATTTTCACTTTCTAAGTATTCCCAAAACCTTATTTGTTGCAGATATAGTCCAAAATGGCTTTATCTTTTTTGTTTTGGTTGCGTTCTCCAACCTACACCTCATATAACTCTCTCCCAGTTATCGACATTATTTCTCGCGGGGGCAGATCGGGGCAGAAGAATCCTAATGGAATATATGTAGGAATAAAAGGAGTTTACTAAAAATAAGGAATTATTTTAATGCGGCTTAATTCAAAACTTTGGCGAAGTTTTAATTTCACTGTTTCTTATTTTTTATATACAAACTAGCAGATACCCGTCCCGCTTCGCAGCGACGAAAAAATTTGTATGTTATAATGAAGGTTTCCCTCTACATTTCCCTTTCTCTTTATTTTTCATTTAGTTTTACCTTTTACCTTTCTCTTTCCCTTTCCTTTAATTTTACCTTTACCTTTACCTTTACCTTTACCTTTACCTTTACCTTTACCTTTACTTTTACCTTTACCTTTACCTTTACCTTTACCTTTACCTTTACCTTTACCTTTACCTTTACTTTTACCTTTACCTTTACCTTTACCTTTACCTTTACCTTTACCTTTACCTTTACCTTTACCTTTACCTTTACCTTTACCTTTACCTTTACCTTTACCTTTACCTTTACCTTTACCTTTACCTTTACCTTTACCTTTACCTTTACCTTTACCTTTACCTTTACCTTTACCTTTACCTTTACCTTTACCTTTACCTTTACCTTTACCTTTACCTTTACCTTTACCTTTACCTTTACCTTTACCTTTACCTTTACCTTTACCTTTACCTTTACCTTTACCTTTACCTTTACCTTTACCTTTACCTTTACCTTTACGTTTACCTTTACCTTTACCTTTACCTTTACTTTTACCTTTACCTTTACCTTTACCTTTACCTTTACCTTTACCTTTACCTTTACCTTTACCTTTACCTTTACCTTTACCTTTACCTTTACCTTTACCTTTACCTTTACCTTTACCTTTACCTTTACCTTTACCTTTACCTTTACCTTTACCTTTACCTTTACCTTTACCTTTACCTTTACCTTTACCTTTACCTTTACCTTTACCTTTACCTTTACCTTTACCTTTACCTTTACCTTTACCTTTACCTTTACCTTTACCTTTACCTTTACCTTTACCTTTACCTTTACCTTTACCTTTACCTTTACCTTTACCTTTACCTTTACCTTTACCTTTACCTTTACCTTTACCTTTACCTTTACCTTTACCTTTACCTTTACCTTTACCTTTACCTTTACCTTTACCTTTACCTTTACCTTTACCTTTACCTTTACCTTTACCTTTACCTTTACCTTTACCTTTACCTTTACCTTTACCTTTACCTTTACCTTTACCTTTACCTTTACCTTTACCTTTACCTTTACCTTTACCTTTACCTTTACCTTTACCTTTACCTTTACCTTTACCTTTACCTTTACCTTTACCTTTACCTTTACCTTTACCTTTACCTTTACCTTTACCTTTACCTTTACCTTTACCTTTACCTTTACCTTTACCTTTACCTTTACCTTTACCTTTACCTTTACCTTTACCTTTACCTTTACCTTTACCTTTACCTTTACCTTTACCTTTACCTTTACCTTTACCTTTACCTTTACCTTTACCTTTACCTTTACCTTTACCTTTACCTTTACCTTTACCTTTACCTTTACCTTTACCTTTACCTTTACCTTTACCTTTACCTTTACCTTTACCTTTACCTTTACCTTTACCTTTACCTTTACCTTTACCTTTACCTTTACCTTTACCTTTACCTTTACCTTTACCTTTACCTTTACCTTTACCTTTACCTTTACCTTTACCTTTACCTTTACCTTTACCTTTACCTTTACCTTTACCTTTACCTTTACCTTTACCTTTACCTTTACCTTTACCTTTACCTTTACCTTTACCTTTACCTTTACGTTTACCTTTACCTTTACCTTTACTTTTACCTTTACCTTTACCTTTACCTTTACCTTTACCTTTACCTTTACCTTTACCTTTACCTTTACCTTTACCTTTACCTTTACCTTTACCTTTACCTTTACCTTTACCTTTACCTTTACCTTTACCTTTACCTTTACCGTTACCGTTACCTTTACGTTTACCTTTACCTTTACCTTTACCTTTACTTTTACCTTTACCTTTACCTTTACCTTTACCTTTACCTTTACCTTTACCTTTACCTTTACCTTTACCTTTACCTTTACCTTTACCTTTACCTTTACCTTTACCTTTACCTTTACCTTTACCTTTACCTTTACCTTTACCTTTACCTTTACCTTTACCTTTACCTTTACCTTTACCTTTAACTTTACCTTTACCTTCTTACCTTTACCTTTACCTTTACCTTTACCTTTACCTTTACCTTTACCTTTACCTTTACCTTTACCTTTACCTTTACCTTTACCTTTACCGTTACCTTTACCTTTACCTTTACCTTTACCTTTACCTTTACCTTTACCTTTACCTTTACCTTTACCGTTACCTTTACCTTTACCTTTACCTTTACCTTTACCTTTACCTTTACCTTTACCTTTACCTTTACCTTTACCTTTACCTTTACCTTTACCTTTACCTTTACCTTTACCTTTACCTTTACCTTTACCTTTACCTTTACCTTTACCTTTACCTTTACCTTTACCTTTACCTTTACCTTTACCTTTACCTTTACCTTTACCTTTACCTTTACCTTTACCTTTACCTTTACCTTTACCTTTACCTTTACCTTTACCTTTACCTTTACCTTTACCTTTACCTTTACCTTTACCTTTACCTTTACCTTTACCTTTACCTTTACCTTTACCTTTACCTTTACCTTTACCTTTACCTTTACCTTTACCTTTACCTTTACCTTTACCTTTAACTTTACCTTTACCTTTACCTTTACCTTTACCTTTACCGTTACCTTTACCTTTACTTTTACCTTTACCTTTACCTTTACCTTTACCTTTACCTTTACCTTTACCTTTACCTTTACCTTTACCTTTACCTTTACCTTTACCTTTACCTTTACCTTTACCTTTACCTTTACCTTTACCTTTACCTTTACCTTTACCTTTACCTTTACCTTTACCTTTACCTTTACCTTTACCTTTACCTTTACCTTTACCTTTACCTTTACCTTTACCTTTACCTTTACCTTTACCTTTACCTTTACCTTTACCTTTACCTTTACCTTTACCTTTACCTTTACCTTTACCTTTACCTTTACCTTTACCTTTACCTTTACCTTTACCTTTACCTTTACCTTTACCTTTACCTTTACCTTTACCTTTACCTTTACCTTTACCTTTACCTTTACCTTTACCTTTACCTTTACCTTTACCTTTACCTTTACCTTTATCTTTACATTACCGAGACCTTCCATCACCATCTGGGCCCACTATTTGAGCCATTTCTGGGAAAGCTGTAGGTTGAAGCCCTGCTCAACGCCTTTCATTTGCTACCAATATCGCTCGAAAGCATTCAGGGGTCATTTCGGTTCATGCTTTGACCCATATCTTGGAGAGCAGCCTAAGTGTAACTATTTAAAGAGCTTTTTGTTGAAGTCCTCCTCAACAGCTTTCCTTTGCTACCAATATCGCTCGGAAATATTTAGGGGTCATCCGGGTCCACGTTTTGACCCATATCTCGGGACCCGACCTAGGCATCGCAATGAAAATATCTCTATGTTGAAGGCCTGCTCAGCACCTTTCATTTGATACCAATATTGCTCAAAGACTTGCTGGGTCACTCTGGGTCCACATTTGGGCCCATATTCCGGGAAGTTCCCACTTTTCCGAAAGTCTGTATACCCTATCACCAGCGCATATACCATATGAATCTACTGTGAAAATTTCATAAAGATCGGTTGATTACTTTGGGAGTCCATAAATAACACACACACACACACACACACACACACACACACACACACACACACACACACACACACACACATTCATTTTTATATAATAGATAAAGGAACGCGTATTCACGACGCTACATCTGCACACTAAACGTACAAAAAAACTTGTAGATAGTTGCAAATAAGAGTCCACACTTTTTCCTACCCTAACCTAGTATATATTTTTAAATTTCACTGACAGAACTCTTCTTGTTAAATTTTAAACTGACTCTTAATTATATGTGTACTCACTTATAAAAAAATATCACAGTTAAAATGCACACTTTAATAGCTGATTACAGCGTGAAAAATAGGGTTAGAAAGGAACAAAAACCACCGTTGGCCACAGTGATTAACTGCCATTCGAACTGCATACAAAAGTTTTGAAATTTTTACAACAACAAAATTGAATTATTCACGTCTAAATTGAGTAAAAATGCCACTGTGCGACGCTATATAAATTTGTTTAGTAAGCTTTTTTAGTATGAGTATTTTACGTCAATAGATTTCATTATTTCACAACATTTTTCTTATAAATAGCTACTTTACCAATATTTACATGCCACATTTTCTTTTTCTCTGCGTAAGCGTATTTACTTAGGCAACAACTAATAGAAATGTATTTTCTAAGTCAGCAAATTTTCATTTTTATACAACGCACTTGACTTGAAGGGATGTGGGAATTCGGTTGCAAATAACACACAAAATTTTTAACTCTGTGCTTTGTATGTTTTTCAAACAACATAGTTTTATAAAAAGAGTAGTTACCTACTTACACTTTTTATACTCAGCTGTACAAGTACACAGAGTATTATAGTTTTAATCACATAACGGTGGATTGTAACAGAATGAAATAATCGAGATAGATATAGACTTATATATATCAAAATGATCAGGGTGAAAAGAGAAATCGATTGAGCCATGTCCGTCCGTCCGTCCGTCCGTCCGTCTGTCCGTCCGTCCGTCCGTCCGTCCGTCTGTAAACACTCTAACTCGCGCAAAAATTTAGATATTTTGATGAAATTTGGAATGCAAGTTGGTATCGAGACTGGGACGGTTGGTATTGAAAATGGGCGAAATCGGACCATGACCACGCCCACTTTTCCTATATAGAAAAAATCGGAAATTTGTCCCTAATATAGCTGGAGCGATAAAATTTTACCCACATGTTGAGCTCAGGCCCCTATGAAGAAATTTTATGGAATTTTGGAAAATGGGCGGTGCCACGCCCACTTATTAAGGGTCAAACATTGAAAGTTTTATGAGTCATAACTCAGAAACCGTTGAAGATATATCGATGAAATTTGGTACGCATGATATATTTACTTAGGCAAATGTGTGGACGAAAAATTACCAAAATCGGTTGACGACCACGCCCACTTTTATATATGTGTATTATAAAGTGGCCTAATAAAAACATTGTAAGCGATATCTTTGTCAAATATAAAGATAATTCATTGAAATTTTGTGACATGAGTTCCACAATAGACCAGAAACATAAAATAGACAAATTTTGGAAAATGGGCGTGGCACCGCCTCCTTTTGGACAAAGGGATATACGAGATTTATTAGCCTTTAACTCGACAAATAATTGAGATATTATGACGAAACTTGGTTTATACACTTTTATAACTTGTGTTAATAGACACGCAAAAATTTATTGAAATCGGTTTATGACCACGCCTACTTTTTAACAGATATTTCTGGAATACCCTTTGGGAATTTGTAACGTGACATCTTTGTAACTAGAAGTCATAAAGGAATTAATTTTTGCACAAAGAATAATATTGATATGCTTAGTTGGATGACTGATAAAAATTTAGAAAATGGGCGTGGCTACGCCCACTTTATGCAGCACTCGCTTTATATAAAATGCACCGTGTTTCCATCAAACGCAAACAAACAATGAAAGCATACAGCTGAGTATCTAATGTTCGATTCCACTCGAACTTAGGCTTCCTTACTTGTTTTTACTACATTTCACTGCGAAGAATTAATGCTTACAATGAGGCTTACACCAAGGCTTACATTAAGGCTTATACTAAGGCTTACTCTAAGGCATACAAGTTGTATATGCACCCTAACATATGTATATACATACATTCATGGAAAGTTGGTAATAAAAATTTTATAAAAATACAGCACTTGCTCAGCGAATAGTAAATACAATATACACAAGCGCAGCTAAACTTCAAAAAAAAAAAAAAAAGAAAAACACAAGATCTCACTTTTACACTTAGTAAATTTTTTCTTACCTTTTTTATTTTACATAAGTTTTACGTTGTAATTAATTTTTAATTCTACACAACTTTTCAAAGAACAAAAAAAAATACAAAATCTCAAAATTTTTTTATTTTATTTATAATTAACCCTTCAGCCACTTTTAAACCCACAACTATTCAAAAAAAAAAAAAAAAATCACCGCCAAAAATTATTTCCAAAAAATTGGCCGTATCGGCAGTTTTATGCAATAGGGATTTAACTCGAAATTTTCGATTTCTGGGATTTTGCCATATATTTCAATAACTAGGTCGTGCCTTTGAGTCTAGTCTTATAAAATACTTAAAAAGATCAAAATGGCAGAAACAAAAGTGATTTTGTAGTTAGCCGTAGAATGAAACTGTTTGAAATTATAAAAGTTTATTTGCGTTTTCCCAAAAAAAAAAATTTTCAGTTAAATCCCTATTGCCTATAACGTGCGGTATAAGCTAACTCTAATTGTAGCTATTATGTATAACAAAATATGCCCTTGTATATATATAGATATATGTATATATGTACATACATATAAATAAATTATATATATATAACCCTTTTCATCGCGTTTCCCATTCGCCTCTCCATTTAAGCGCTTTTGCCAATTGCAAAACTGCTGCGCAGCCACATTTGTTGCAATGTCTCCCTTTCTTTTCCACTCTTGCTGTCCCTAAAGTGCATTAAAAATTTATTTATTATATAACTTTTCACACCCGTTGCGTTCCGCTTCTGTTGCTTTATTCACTATCGCAGCGCTTTTTTTGCAGTTCATAATTTTTCACCGAACATATCTACATCCGTCCCGCTCACTCGCTCGCTCCTCTCCCGCAATGTTTGCAGCTTTTGTTTTTCGTTTTTTTTTTTGTTTCCGCTTTGCCCTCGTATACTTGCATTGTTCAACAAGGCACATTCTCACGTTTTTCGCCCTCTCTTTGTCTGACTCTCTCTATCTCTCTCTTTATCACGCTTGCTTTTGAACTCTCTTTCACTTTGCTCCTTTCAATTCTTTTGCTTAATCAACGCCTTTTTTGGTTTCAAAATCCTTAAACTTTCCCACTCAGTCTCTTTTTCTGCAACTTCTTTTCTTTTTCAATTTTTCGTCTCCACTCCTCCCTGTGAATATACTCCAGTCCACATACAAATTCCATTTAAGCCCTTATAAACCTCTCAAAAAACCCTTATAGACCCCTTATAAACCCTTTTTTCTGAAAATGTAAGCAAGCCCAAAATTTTTCTCAACCATCTCTCTCAATCTCTTACTCTCTCACTTCTCGAAATTAATTAAAAATTAAATCTTCTACAACTACAATTACAATTGCAATAACATAAGTACTGCAACAACAAAAAAAAACATTGAAGAACATTTTTTCAAAAGTCATCATACGGGTTTTTTTGTTTACAGGGCACTACCCAAAGAGTACAGAGTTCGAGTCCGTGTTAACTCGTAAGATAAAATTCATTTACTCACTTTCTTTACTTGTATATTTATGTTAAAAAACAAACATTAAATTATCCAAAATAAACAAGAGAAACAAAAACAAAAAAAATACAAACAAAACATCTAAAAAAAACAAAAAAAAAAATACAAAAAAATTCTAAAAAATAAAAACAAAAAAAATTCTTAAAACTAAAAACAAAAAAATACTAAAAAAACAAAAAAATACTAAAAAAAACAAAAAAATACTAAAAAAACCAAAACAAAAAAATACTAAAAAACCAAAACCAAAAAAATACAAAAAAAAATAAAATTGGTTATGCTATTCTTAGAAACAGCGTGTTGTTTTCTCTAAATAGTACTTTTTTGCTATAACTACTACTGCTACTAAAACTACAGCTAAAGCTACCACTAATCCTGCTACTAATACTACTCTTAATACTAAACTAACCACTAATACTACCATCTATAACTACTAGCTCCTGTTGTAAAAAAACAAAATCTTAGCTTAATACTCCAACTATGTGCACACTAATGTACGCTGCTACCGCTACTACTATTACTACTACTATTCATTAATTTATAGTATACAATCACAATACTGCTATTTTTTAGGAAAACTTTTAGCTAAATGTGCCTCACTAAAATAAAAAAAAAAATACAAAAAACAAGGCTTATTACTACTAAATAAATTTATCATCTACTACTAATACTACTTTTATACATACATATATATACACTTATTAGAAAAAAAAATATAGTAGTTTAGCGCCAAATGTGAAGCTGTAATATTACACTGAGTGCAGTAAAATTGTTTAGTGCGTGTCTATACTAGTTAAATGTACGTAAATGTTTAGTTAGAATTTAACACCCCCAGCCACTACTATTTTACTCACTTTTTTGTTTACTTAGTTTCCAATACAGTCACACCCAAAGCTCAAATTAAACAAATTTCCATTTTTTTTTTTGTACCATAAATTCTGTTTATTTAGTACCATAATATGTTTTAAGCAAGCGACTGCCATCATTCATTATTCCCTTTAGTTAACCGTAAAGTGTAACATTTGGCAACCCTGACAGTTTGCCATATCCCTGAACTTTTTTTAGGCTGGCAACCCTACACACTTTTTTTTAAACATGCACCCAGAAAAAAAAATAGTGTGAAATCAACCAAAAATCAACAAATTTTGTGGTTAATTGTTTTCAACACGATGCTTAATGTATGTCATCGTGTAATCGTGTAAATTTAACACTACTGTCAAGTGTTAGTTTAACAGGATGACAACTGTAGAATTAACACTAAAAAGTATTGAGTCTTCCTGTTGATTTTACAATTTTAACTAGTTAATGTTACAATAAAAGCTGGTTAAATTAACACGAAATGGTCCTGTTGAATTAACAATAACATCTTTTTGATTTTAACTTAAATTTATTGTTAAATTAACTAGAAAGTCTTGTTGATTTTACAATTTATTTTTTTTTTATAAAAAAACATATAAAACATAAAATATATAATCATCAGATCAATAAAGCATATTCGAGTACTTATATCATCCGCACAACTGACCGAATTGAAAGCGTCCTTCACATACGAATGTTTATACATGGGCGATAGTACTTACTATCACTGGCACCGAGTAATGTTTGGCCGCTAATGCAACGGTATATGCACCGCATGCTGCGTGAAAGAATCCATTCGATAAACATCTCTTCGCGGTAAAAATCGCAAACTATGAAGAGGAAAAAGAAAATATTGAACATTAAAAACTTTTAGAAACAAAAATGCAACCCACTTTTAACTTACCTGCGAACTAAAAATATAAATGGAAAAACCATTATCACGCACTGCCAATGATGCTAAACTCCCATCATTGTCACGGCACAAAATTTTCTTTTTGTTAAAAAAAAATAATATTAGTTTGTGTTTTGCACGAACAGCAGAACTTCAAATGTTGAAAAAATTGTGTATGTTTTGACGTTCTTTTTAAACCAAAATTCCAAATGACGTTTATGTTTGAACATTGTTTCGTGTTATATCAACCAACTTTTATTGTTAATTGTGGTTCTTGTTGTTTTAGCATTTGTTTTCATGTTGTATTAACACTAAAATTGGGACGTCATTTTTCTAACATTTGTTTTTAGTTTATATTGACACTATCATCATGTTAAATAAACCAAATTCCAAACGAAATTTAGGAATTAAATTTTATATTTGAATCATCTTGTATATTTTAAAATTTCTTCATGTTGTATCAACAATAAAATTTGGTGGAATTTACCAAATTTTCAGATGACAGTTACAAAGCCAAAATCATGTTTCAAACATCGTGTAATTTGAAAAAATTGTTGCTGTTCTATGTGTAAAGATCGATCGTGTTAATTTTACATGAATCGCGTTGATGATTTTTTTTCTGAGTGTGGCATACATTTTAACTCTCAAACTGCATTTAGTCTTTAATACAATTTTTTTTTTTATACTCAGCTGTACTAGTACACAGAGTATTATAATTTTGATTTCATAACGGTGGATTGTAACATAATGAAATAATCGAGATAGATATGGACTTATATATATCAAAATGATCAGGGTGAAAAGAGAAATCGATTGAGCCATGTCCGTCCGTCCGTCCGTCCGTCCGTCCGTCCGTCCGTCCGTCCGTCCGTCCGTCCGTCCGTCCGTACGCACGATAACTCGCGTAAAAATTGAGATATTTTGATGAAATTTGAAATGCAAGTTGGTATCGAGACTGGGACGGTTGGTATTGAAAATGGGCGAAATCGGACCATGACCACGCCCACTTTTCCTATATAGAAAAAATCGGATATTTGGTATCTCAGCCACTAATATAGCTAGAGTGATAAAATTTTACCCACGTATTGAGCTCAGGCCCTTATGAAGAAATTTGATGAAGTTTTGGAAAACGGGCGGTGCCACGCCCACTTATTAAGGGGCAAACATTGAAAGTTTTATATGTCATAACTCAGAAACCGTTGAAGATATATCGATGAAATTTGGTATGCGTAATTTGCTTACTTAGACAAATGTTTTGGCTAAAAATTATCAAAATCGGTTGACGGCCACGCCCACTTTTATATATGGGAACTATAAAGGGGCCTAATAAAAACATTTTAAGCGATATCTCTGTCAAATATAAAGATCTATCACTGAAATTTTGTGGCAGGAGTCCAACTACGGACATAAAACAAAAAATACAAAAATTTTTGAAAATGGGCGGTGCCACGCCCACTTATTAAGGGTCAAACATTGAAAGTTTTATATGTCATAACTCAGAAACCGTTAAAGATATATCGATGAAATTTGGTACGCGTAATATATTTACTTAGCCAAAAGTGTGGACGAAAAATTACCAAAATCGGTTGACGACCACGCCCACTTTTATATATGGGTATTATAAAGTGACCTAATGAAATCATTTTTAGCGATATCTCTGTGAAATATAAAGATAATTCATTGAAATTTTGTGATATGAGTTCTACAATTGACCGGAAACAAAAAATAAAAAAAAGTTTATAAAATGGGCGTGGCACCGCCTCTTTTTATGCAAAGAAATCTACGAGCCTATTACTCGACAAATAACTGAGATATTATGACGAAACTTGGTTTATGCACTTTTATAACTTGTGTTAATAGACACGCAAAAATGTATTGAAATCGGTTTATGACCACGCCTACTTTTTAACAAAGATATTTCTGGAACACCCTTTTGGAATTTGTAACGTGAAGTCTTTGTAACTAAAAGTCATAGAGGGATGCAATTTTGCACTAACAATAATATTTATATGCTTATTTGGATGATTGATACAAATTTTGAAAATGGGCGTGGCTGCGCCCTGTTTATGCAGCACTCGTTTCATATAAAATACACCCTATATCGAACAAACGCAAACAAACAATGAAAGCATACAGCTGAGTATCTAATGTTCGATTCCACTCGAACTTAGGCTTCCTTACTTGTTAATATTGGTTTTTACTTTATATTAATATTAATTTTAATTTTTGTTTTTATATTTTATTTTTAATTTTTGCTTTTAATTTTTAATTTTTGTTTTTAATTTTAATTTTTTTTTTTAAATTTAATTTAATTTTTATTGTTTTCTTTATTTATACTTATTTCCACTCCCGTTCTTCCACTCAGCCATTTTTCCCTTTTGTTAACTGTAAAGCGTAACAGTTGGCAACCCTGTAATTCGTCATTTCCCCGAACTTTTTTTAAGCTGGCAACCCTACCCACTTTTTTAGAATATACATATTTTGTCTCTCATACTTTGAACTTGGCCTTTAATATATGTATAGGCTTATATTTCTTTTAATATTTCTTTTTACTTTATTTTTTAATTTTATTTAAACCAAAAAAAATTTTTTCAATTTTCCTTAAGTAAAAACTGGCCATTAACTCATATAAAAATTCACATAAAATACTTATTAGAAAACACGGCCATGTAAAAACTTATTTTTTTTTTATTTTTTTTTCGCTTTACTTTTTATTTGTAGTTTTAATTTTTTAATTTTTAAAATTTAATATTTAATTTTTAGTTTTTAATATTAGTCTTAATTTTAATTTCAATTTCAATTTCCATTTCAATTTCAATTTTAATTTTGATTTTAATTTTAATTTCTGATTTTTAATTTTATTTGTTAATTTTTAGTTGTTTATTTTTTAATATTTAATATTCTATTTTTAATTTGTAATTTTTAAATTTTAATTTTAAATTTTTTTTTTCATTTATATAAATTATAATTTTTAAATTTAAATTTTAAGTTTTTAATATTAAATATTCTATTTTTAATTTGTAATTTTTAAATTTTAATTTTCCATTTTAATTTTTAATTTTTAGTTTTTAATTTTAAATTTTTTATTTTTTATTTTTAGTTTTTAATTTTTTTTTTATTTTATTTTTTATGTCAATTTTAAATTTTTATTCTTTAGTTTTTGATTTTTAGTATTCTATTTTTAGTTTTTAAACTGCAATTTTCAATTTCTAATCTTTAATTTTTAGATTTTAATTTTTAATTTTCAGTTTTAATTTTTTAATTTTCAATTTTTAGTTTTCAGTTCTGTTTTTAATTTAAATTTTTTAATTTTAGTTTATAATTTTAATATTAAGTTTAGTTTTAGTTTTAATTCTTAGTTTATAATTTAAAACTTTTTAATTTTTAATTTTTTATTTTATTTTATTTTTTGTGTAAATTTTTAGTTTTAAATTTTTATTCTTTAGTTTTTGTTTTCTAATATTCTATTTTTAATTTTTAAACTTTTCAATTTTTAATTTTGTGTTTAATTGTAGTTTTAATTTTTAATATTCTATTTTTAATTTTTAATTTGTTATTTTTTAATTTTAATTTTTAATCTTTAACTTATTTTTTTATTTTTAGTTTTTAGTGTTTAGTTTGTAATTTTGTTTTTAATTTTTAATTCTTATTTTAATGTTCAGTTTAATTTTATTTTACTTTTTAGTTTTTAATTTTTAATTTTCAATTTTTTATTTTAATATTTATATTTTATTTATACATACTTACATTTATATTTATATTTATATTTTTATTTATATTTATTTTCATTTTTGTTTTTATTTTTATTTTTATTAATTTTTTGTTATTTAAACTTCCACTATCTTTGCTTATATCTTTTTTCTTGTGCTGTTATCTATTCATTCCTTCGCTTTGCATTGTTTTTCCTCTTTTTCTTTCATTCGCTTTCTCAAATATTATCATACACCCCTTTCTGAACTAAACCCATAATTAAATTTTTTTGTGTGTAGTGTTGTAAGCATATCGTCGTACCATACGAAAACTAACATATTTAAAATTTCTGGCGAAAGCTATCAATAAAAAAATTCTGTACGAAAAGTAGAACATTTGACTTTTGGCCGACGAAAAGTAATAAAATCGAGTTTTGGCTTTACATTAAACTTGTTGTTGTTTAAACGAAATTGATAGTTTTCGTCAGCCAAAAGTGGATTTTATTACTTTTCGTCAGTCAAAACTCGATTTTATTACTTTTCGTCGGCCAAAACTTGATTACTTTTACGAAAAATAAACTTAAAATATTTTAAGCTAAACGTAGGTGGAATGTCCCTACTTTCCCCTAGTTACACCCCAAAGTCTTCAGAAAATAGTTGAGATCTCCATGTACAACCCTTTTTCCCCGTAGCTCGTTTTCTGCCAAAATTTATTTACTAATTGACCAAGAAACAAAAACTCTTCAAAATGAAAGCGACTACTCTTTTTACAGGTATAATCACCATTTCCTCTTGGGAAGGTATTTAAAGCTACCTTTTTTTAGCTAAACATATGAAAATATACATACATATACAAAAGTATCTACAGTAGTGTGCTGTAGGCAAAAGTATTATGCCTTAAAATTTTTACTAACAAATTATAACGAATCAAATAAATATATAAATATACGTACTTCTAAAAAAAGCACGAAAATATAAGTAATAAAGGTAGCAAGTACTTAATACCCAATATTCAGCTAAAATTTCATAGTAAATGAGCACAAAATATACATATGTAAATACAATACCTCACAATAATTCTAAGATACCCGTATCTCATGATATGTAAAACCTTTACATCAAAAGTAAAGTTGCTTTATAGAGTACCTACACTTAGTTGTGCTTAAAGCAACAGCATTTTTCAGTTCTTCATTGGGCGATAAGTCTCTTCAATATCATGCTTCTTAAGCAACATGTTTCTTGGGCAGTGTATGTATATGCACATTTGTATATGCACATTGGCAACAAGTTTCTTCAGCATCACAAGCATAATATTCATTAGGCAGCATGTTTCTGGGATAGTAAGCTTTTAAGCAGCATAATCTTCTTTTAAACTTCTGTGTAAACTTCTTACGAATATGTGCTAAATCAATTCGCTGTTAAATATATTACGAAGTTACACGTATTTATACATCGTCGCCCGGATAAATTAGTGTCGTATGTGTATTTTGGGCCGAATTGAGTTAATAATACAGTTATACTAAACTAATCAAGATCTTTCGAATGACGTTATCCGTTTTTTGCTATCTCCTTTAGTTTAAGAGATATTGAGCAGAATTTTTTCGTTTGTGCAAGGTCGCAAGCGATTTCGTCTAATTTCCAATGTGCTTTTAATTGCTGTCAATTATTTAATTTATTTACTTTTATGAGAAATCAAATACAATATTTAACTAATTTTAAAAATCTTTAATTTAGTTCAAATTGGGAACACATTTTGTCGTACGTCATACAAATTTCCTGCAAAAATGTTGCTAAAGGTAACATACGACAAAATTTTACTGAAGAAAATCCTTTATAAATTCCAAAATAATAAACAATATATAACAAAATTAAAATAATTTAAGAATTTTGTGGCCTAGTAGTGTTCTGCCAGACTTTGGAGAAAAACTAATCAGAAGTTTTGGAGAAATACAATTCCAAACTTCAAACCTGTTTTCCCAAAAGTCTTCAAATGCAACATACGACATTAATTTATCCGGGCGACGACATATACATAAATTAGCCAAATGTGTTCCAGAAGAAGTTCACTGTACAAAAGATGACCAAATATGCTGCTCCACTCAACTTCTGTGCGCCTTTTCTCTAGGACACATACATATGTACATACACTGAGAGAAAAAAAATATATGGAGGGGTCAAAGAAATTGTTTACCTATTTTGAACACTACTTTCTTTGTTTTGAGTAAATTTTCCTTAAAACATGTTAAAAGGTTTATAAAATATTGTTGTTACATGCGTTACCATGGTTTCATATACTTGTTTTGAAAAAATTCATACATTAAAATAATGAAAAATTCTTTAAGCGCCATTCCATTCCCAACTTTCCTTGTTGACTTGATTTCTATAATTTTGAGAAATTAAATTCCCATACAAATCCCCATGGCAACGAATTTGTTTGAATGTTTTTTTATGTTTTTTCCACATTTTTGAGAAAATTTACACAAAACAAAGAAAATTTTGTATTGGGACGTGTTTTCAAAATAAGGAAAATTATGTCTTTGATCGAGAGAAATTTTTCTTTTGAGTGTACATATATACGTATTCAGGGAGAACTCGTGAGCTATTGTATGACCTTCTTAATTTAAAAGTACTCGTAAAATAGTAAAACTAAAATTTCACAGCAATTGGTTTTTTAATGATTTCCATTAGAACGGATCTGCTTCCGTTCACTTTTTTCGAAAAAGCATTTTTTCATGTCTTCGAACATCTTGCTTACAATGCATCCCTCTTCTATAACTGCAGTTAATCCCCACCAAACATACTACCAACTTTTAAAATAATATATTAACAAATACCACATGATTTCAACTTTTATTGTTTTAGAGTCTAAAGCCGAGATCACACGATTTACGTATTTGTACAAAAAATGACAAATTTAAATTTGTCCACATTTGCCCATTTTGATATCGATGTGCAAATGATTTGCTTTGCGTTCACACGATTTGCCCGATTTATTAGCTTTTGATTTGCCACACATTTGTACATAGAAGTAAAGTGGCAAATTTGTTCACATTCGTTCACACGATTTAACCAATAATGATAAAACAGTAGTATGAAAAATATAGAAGCATACTTTTGGGCATTATTTGGAAGAAAATTTTATGAAAAATTAACAAACAAAAATTAATCAAATAGGTATTAAATCATTATAAGTACATGTATTTTCACGATTTCAAAACTGGATAATACTTCTTTTAATTCTCTGTAAGATGATATAAAGTTAATTTAATTCATTCAATAGAATACGTGTGCTAACGAGCTCCAAAAAAAATGGTCATTGAGAAATGTTGACTTTGGTTGCACAAAAGTGAATGAAATGTTGCAGATACGTCGAAATCGTATATGAAGAAATTGTTTATGTACTCATTTTGAATGAAAGTGATTATGTTACTTTTTTGCTCGGAATGACTATTTTCGGAGTTAGAAACAAATGAAGGATCAAAATCATATATCAATTTCGATTATTTTTAGAAATGGTTAGGGTAATAGTAGGATATAGTCACGTGCAAAGTTTTGTTAAATTCGCTCGGAAACTGACTGAGTTATTACCAGTGGTTCATGTTTATTTATATTCGGTTCGGATTCGGGAAATTATTAGAAAAATAATAGGTTAAGTATTCGGGTTCGGTTTCGGATCCGGTATTTGGAAAAATATTCGGTTCAGATTCGGGAAAGCATTTGGGAAAACATTCTGTTCAGATTCGGGCAAATATTTTTTCCTGATTTGGGAAAGTATTGGGGTTCGGTTTAGGATCCGGAAAGTATTTGGAAAATTATTCGGTTCAGTTTCGGGAAAACATTCGGTTCAAATTCGGGCAAATATTCTTTCCTAATTTGGGAAAGTATTCGAAAAATCACTTTTTGAAAAAGTATACTTGTGTGACTAGCAAGAATAATTGAATAACGACAAAAATGTATTCATTATACAAAATTATCTCAATAAGGAATAAAAAATTATTCCTATTTTTTTCTAGCTAAACGTTAAAAAATGCTTCTTCGGCCTATATGACAATACGTTTTTTCTCTGGTATATTTGGTTTGAAAAACCCGCCGAAAGTCAAAATACAAAAACAATTCTTGAAAAGAGACAAAACCTGTGTTCAATTACTAAAAATTTTTAACTTATTTTTCATAACAACTGTCATTTTCATATGAAGAGCTGTAATTTTTTACGAAAAATTCGTAACAATTTTTTGTTATTGAACAGAGCTAAATAATAATAGCCGCTTTCGATTCACAATTTCTCTGCTGGTTATAAATTTCCTTCTGTCAAATTTATATGTGAATGATAGCGAGCAGAGGGAAATTTTTATCGACAAGTTAGCGAGTATGGCTACTACTCATTATGGATTCAAACATTTTTGTTCGATCCGACCTCGCTTGTGTGATGGCGAATCGAAAACGACAAATATAATAATACAATGGCGCTAATATAACTCTGACGAGTTTTATGGCTGGGCTTCTCTCCAATTCGAGGTGTGCTCCTTTTGTTTGTCCTACAGTTTTATGCCAGTTCCGAACGGCGAATGCATTTGTTTGAGAAGATTTTTCATGGCAGAAATACACTCGGAGGGTATGCCACTCACCACCGAGAGGTGACCGCTGTTTCTAAAACCCCACACTCAGAAAAAAAATCATCAACACGATTCATGTAAAATTAACACGATCGATCTTTGCACATAGAACAGCAACAATTTTTTCAAATTACATGATGTTTGATACATGATTTTGGCTTTGTAACTGTCATTTGAAAATTTGGTAAATTCAAAAAATTTTATTGTTGATACAACATGAAGAAATTTGAAAATATACAAGATGATTCAAATATAAAATTTTATTCCTAAATGTCATTTGGAATTTGGTTTATTTAACATGATGATAGTGTCAATATAAACTAAAAAAATGTTAGAAAAATGACGTCCCAATTTTAGTGTTAATACAACATGAAAACAAATGTTAAAACAACAAGAACCACAATTAACAATAAAAGTTGGTTGATATAACACGAAACAATGTTGAAACATAAACGTCATTTGTAATTTTGGTTTATTCAACACGATCATAGTGTCAATGTAATCTAAAAAAAAGTGTTAAAAAAGAACGTCAAAACTATTTTGAAGCATACATAATTTTTTTGATCTTTTGAAGTCTGATTTTCGTGCAAAACGCAAATTATTTAAAACAAGTAAGGAAGCCTAAGTTCGAGTGCAATCGAACATTAGATACTCAGCTGTATGCTTTCATTGTTTGTTTGCGTTTGTTCGATATAGGGTGTATTTTATATGAAACGAGTGCTGCATAAACAGGGCGCAGCCACGCCCATTTTCAAAATTTATATCAATCATCCAAATAAGCATACAAATATTATTGTTAGTGCAAAATTTCATCCCTCTATGACTTTTAGTTACAAAGACTTCACGTTACAAATTCCAAAAGGGTGTTCCAGAAATATCTTTGTTAAAAAGTAGGCGTGGTCATAAACCGATTTCAATACATTTTTGCGTGTCTATTAACACATGTTATAAAAGTGTATAAACGAAGTTTCGTCATAATATCTCAATTATTTGTCGAGTTAAAGGCTAAGAAATCTCATATATCCCTTTGTCTAAAAAGAGGCGGTGCCACGCCCATTTTCCAAACTTTTTTATTTTTTGTTTCCGGTCTATTGTAAAACTCATGTCACAAAATTTCAATGAATTATCTTTATATTTCACATAGATATCGCTTAAAATGGTTTTATTAGGTCACTTTATAATACACATATATAAAAGTGGGCGCGGTCGTCAACCGATTTTGGTAATTTTTCGTCCACACATTTGGCTAAGTAAATATATCACGCGTACCAGATTTCATCGATATATCTTTAACGGTTTCTGAGTTATGGCTTATTAAACTTCCAATATTCGCTCCTTAATAAGTGGGCGTGGCACCGCCCATTTTCCAAAATTTTTGTAGTTTTTGTTTTATGTCCATAGTTGGACTCCTGCCACAAAATCTCAGTGATTGATCTTTATATTTGACAGAGATATCGCTTAAAATGTTTTTATTAGGCCCCCTTATATTTCCTATATATAAAAGTGGGCGTGGCCGTCAACCGATTTTGATAATTTTTCGCCAAAACATTTGACTAAGTAATTATATTACGCGTACCGAATTTCATCGATATATCTTCAACGGTTTCTGAGTTATGACTCATAAAACTTTCAATGTCTGCCCCTTAATAAGTGGGCGTGGCACCGCCCATATTCCAAAATTTTTGTGTTTTTTGTTTTATGTCCATAGTTGGACTCATGCGACAAAATTTCAATGATAGATCTTTATATTTGACAGAGATATCGCTTAAAATGGTTTTATTAGGTCACTTTATAATACACATATATAAAAGTGGGCGTGGCCGTAAACCGATTTTGATAATTTTTCGTCAAAACATTTGTCTATGTAAGCAAATTACGCGTACCAAATTTCATCGATATATCTTCAACGGTTTCTGAGTTATGACATATAAAACTTTCAATGTTTGACCCTTAATAAGTGGGCGTGGCACCGCCCATTTTCCAAAACTTCATCAAATTTCTTCATAAGGGCCCGAGCTCAATACGTGGGTAAAATTTTAAAACTCTAGCTATATTAGTGGCTGAGATACCAAATTTCCGATTTTTTCTATATAGGAAAAGTGGGCGTGGTCATGGTCCGATTTCGCCCATTTTCAATACCAACCGTCCCAGTCTCGATACCAACTTGCGTTCCAAATTTCATCAAAATATCTCAATTTTTGCGCGAGTTAGAGTGTTTACAGACGGACGGACGGACGGACGGACGGACAGACGGACGGACGGACGGACGGACGGACGGACGGACGGACGGACGGACATGGCTCAATCGATTTCTCTTTTCACCCTGATCATTTTGATATATATAAGTCTATATCTATCTCGATTATTTCATTCTGTTACAATCCACCGTTATGTGATTAAAACTATAATACTCTGTGTACTAGTACAGCTGAGTATAAAAAAAAAAGGAAAATTTTGTGCCGTGGCAGTGATGCGAGTTTAGCATCATTGTCAGTTCGCGATAGTGGGTTTTCGATTTATATTTTCAGTTTGCAGGTGAGTTAAAAGAGGATTACATTTTTGTTTCTAAAAGTATTTAATGTTCAATATTTTACTTTTCCTCTTCATAGGTTGCAATATCACGAGGAGGTTTTTTAGCTAATGGGGGTTTGCGTACAGCATGCGGTTGTTGGATTTGCGGCCAAACATTAATTGTGGTGATAGTACTATCGCCCATGTATAAACTATCGCCGGTACATTTGTGTTCGTATGAGAAGGACGCCTTCAATTTGGTCAGTTGTGCGGGTGATGTACGAATGTGCTTAATTGAAGTGATGATTATATATTTCATGTTTTATATGTTTTTTTATTTAAAAAAATAAATTGTAAAATCAACAAGACTTTCTAGTTAATTTAACAATAAATTTAATGTAAAATCAAAAAGATGTTATTGTTAATTCAACAGGACCATTTCGTGTTAATTTAACCAGCTTTTATTGTAACATTAACTAGTTAAAATTGTAAAATCAACAGGAAGACTCAATACTTTTTAGTGTTAATTTTACAGTTGTCATCCTGTTAAACTAACACTTGACAGTAGTGTTAAATTTACACGATTACATGATGGCATACATTAAGCATCGTGTTGAAAAAAATTAACCACAAAATTTGTTGATTTTTGGTTGATTTCACACTATTTTTTTTCTGGGTGCAACAATTTAGTTTTAATTAATTAGAAAAATTTTTTTTGCTGTTTGTTCGGACTGGGGTTTGAACCCGAGACCTCTGGTATAGCAGGCGAGCCCTCTACCCACTGCACTACAGCGGCCACGAACAGAGCTAAGTACTCCATTAAAAACAATTTGATTGACATTAAACTTCAAACTAAATGAAAATAACATTTTTTTCAAAAATTAATTTTTTTCGAAATTGGAATTCAAATTACTGAAATAAAAAAATTATGCATCTCAATTGGCAGGGTATATGTGTATTCCATTTTATAAAGAGAAGCCAGTGCGCCGTATAATGTTTCTTCCGGACTTCTTCTTTCCCCTTACGGCCAAAGCAGAAGCTTATAAGAGGCCAATTTAAAACTTGTATTTCCATATATTTTTTATTTTAAACATAATTTATTTTATAGTTGTCAAAAAAGATTTGTATATTTGCCACAATCATTTGTATCCAAGTGGCAAATCAAAATTTGTCCATTTTCATCATTTTTATTTACCTTCTGTATCACATTTGTGTTCACACGATTTGGCTACAAGGGCTGTTTTTGATTTGCCACAAGAGGCTAAATATTTGGCTTTTGTGATTTGTGTCAAATGAAATTTACCGTTCACACGGTGTGCCTATGAATTTGGCCAATTTTTAGCCAAATGTACAAATCGTGTGATCTTAGCTTAATTGTTAACAGTTCTTGCTATAATACATATACGTATATATTGCCGTTAAAGTCAATAAAATCATTACTAGGTTTAGTACTTCCTGTTCTTCATATACATCTTCTTCATATGCATCGCACCCTAAAAAATAAAGGATACAACTCAATTTTTTTCGAAAGCGGGTTTCTTTCAAAACCCGGTATGCTAAAAAATCTTGTCCGTCAGTGTCTCTTTTGACTGAAAAATAATCACTATATGTGGACATTTTTCCTATTATAGTTTGTAAAAAACCAAATTTTGTTTGATTCCCTAAAAAATTTGAATACTAAGTTGTGCCACTTTATGATTTAGGCTGCGATATGTACTACTTGCATTTTACTGTTACTTCATTGTTGATTTTTTTACCTTTCATATTGTTTGTATTAAGTTTTGAATTTATTTTTATTATCAATTTTTTTGAAATTTTATTATGAAATTTTCACATATACTTAAGCACATTAGCACACACAGAATACATTCCCCAACTACCGAACTGACTAGAAAGACATTTTTCAGTCGAAATTGTTTGTCTTTATTATTTCAAACTCCCCCAGTTGCTCTCTACCTCTCTCCTTTTCTTCAACTTCGTATTTTATTTTAGTTTTTCGTTCACATAACACTAATACCTCCCCCTCCCCATCCTCCCTTTCTCGTGCGTACGTAATTTATTAAAGCATAAAATGTGCTAATTTACTCAGTTTTACAAAAATAAAAATAAAAATTTTCAGCGAAAACTATGAAAAACAAAAATTTCCCAGAGAAGGGAAATTTTTCTAATGAGCTTATTAATACATAAAATGGCCTAAGTCATTTTATTTTGCAGAAATGTTAAAATTTTCAGCAAAAAATATGAAAAACAAAAATTTCCCAAAAAAGGGAAATTTTCTTAATGAGTTCATTAATTCATAAAATGGTCCAAGTCATTTTATTTTGCAGAAATGTTAAAATCTTCAGCAAAAAATATGAAAAACAAAAATTTTCCAAAAAGATAAATTTTCCTAATGAGTTTGCTAATGCATAAAATGAACTTATGCAATTTATCTTGCCAAAACTTTAAAATTTTTAGTAAAAAAATATAAAAAATTTCAGCAAAAAATATGAGAAACAAAAATTTCCCAAAAAGGGGAAATTTTTCAAATGAATTTATTTATGCATAAAATGGCCTGTCATTTTATTTTTCAGAAATGTTAAAATCTTCAGCAAAAAATTTGAAAAACAACAATTTCCCAAAAAGGGGAAATTTTTCAAATGAGTTTATTTATGCATAAAATGGCATAAATTGTTTGATTTTGCCAACAATTTTAACATTTGTGGTAAAAAATATAAAAAAAATTCAGCGAACAATATGAAAAACAAAAATTTCCCAAAAGGGAAGTTTTTCAAATCTGTTTATTTACATATGCATAAAATGTACTTACGCATTTTGTTTTGCCAAAACTTTAACATTCTTAATAAATGAGAAACAAAAATTTCCCAAAATAGGGAAATTTTTTAATGAGTTTATTAATACATAAAATGGCCTAAGTCATTTTATTTTGCATTAATGTTGAAATTTTCAGCTAAAAATATGAAAACCAAAAATTTCCCAAAAAAGGGGAGCTGTAATGAGTTGTTTTATGCATAAAATGTAGTTACGCATTTTACTTTGCAATATTTTAAGATGTTCGGTAAAAAAATATTATAAAATAAAATTTCAAAAAAGGGAAATTTTTCAAATTTATTTTTTTAAGACTAGTCTTTGCTTTCTTTCAAAAAAAAACTTCCCCAATAGTTACGTTTAACTCTTTCGCTCATTATTTCGTATGCTTAACTTCATTTCTCCTGCCTTTTCTACACTCGGAATGGTAATCTATGTAGTCATAAAAATGTTTCGCTGCTCGCTTTTTCGCTCCCTTTTTTCGCTCTCTTTTTTCGCTCGTTTTCCGCTCATTTCTGCTCATGCTCGTATTTCGCTCGCTCACTTCTTCATTCATTCATTTATGTATGTATCATTGATTGATTGATTCTAAGTGTTCTACGTGTCTACTGAATAAATAAATGTTATAACAAAATGTCTTGTATATGACTTTATATACCTAAAATAGTTATACGTATATATGCATTAATAAACATATGTATATATTTACTTACTTATATATATTGTGATTGACTTAATGTTTCTACTCTTTTTCGTATGTATATTTTTTCTCTTCTCTCATTCTATGCTCAAAACCACCACCAATAAACACATAAACGCATTGCAAATAACAAAAAAATTTATAAATTTTTATAAAAAAAATTATAAATGCAAATTTTTTTCTTTATTATGCTACACTGCAAAAAAATTAATTAACTAAAAATTCACTTGTTTCTTTTTTAACACAAAAATTTATTTATATTATAATCAATTAAATTTATTTATATGCAATTAAATTTATCTAACTTTAATAATTTATATATATACAATTACATGTATACATACACACTAACAAAAAACACTATAATTTACAAATTTGTTGCAAAAAAAATCATAAAAATACTTTTTTTCTTTTTTGTTTGTTTTGCTTTTGTTATGAATCCAACAAATTCGCAAAAATCAATTCTACAACAACAACAACTTTACTCCTACTTCTTACCAAAAAAAACTACAACAATCGGTCAAAATGAAAAAAAAAATATTGCAAAAAAATATTTTAAAAAAATATTGCAAAAATATATATAAAAAAAATTATTAAAAAAAAATATATATAAAAAAATATTGCAAAAAAATATATAAAAAAAATTATTGAAAAAATACACTAGTGTCTCCAACTATTACGAATTCTCCAAGGAGCAGGACTATATTTGCTCGAAGCCCGAAGACTCTGGCATGCATTTGTGTAAGGATTTGCCGCCGTATCGTGTTGGCGACATGATTTGCACGGGTGAGTAATTAAAAAAAAAATTAAAAAATTAAAAACCAAAATTTTAAAAAACTATATCTGTACTAAAAACACAAAAAAAATAACAACAACAATTTTAATTTTTAAATTTTTCATTTTCAATATTCCTTACGCGCTAATAATGCCACGAGTATGGCACGAGTAAGAAAAGCATAATCTTGGGATCGAAAGTAAAAAAAAGTATGCATTTCAGATCAAGAAATTCTATTAAGGGCGGCATTTAACAGAGACTGGAAACTGATGCCCCCTCCGCCCCCCCCCCCCCCCCCAAAAAAAAAAAACACCAACCACAAAAACATTCACTACACAGAGTTTCTGTGAAAGGTCATTCCTTGGCCAAATATATATACAGTAACTAGATGACCGAGCTTAACTCGAGCTGCAAATGTTTCCAAGAAAGAGCGGAAAAAAACTTGAGTGGATAAATGGAACTTTTCAAGCCAGTTCCGATATCCAGAACTTAAGTAAACCCGACTCGTTTCGCTGCGACACCTCTACCTCTTCATGTCCTTCAACCTTTCTTCTGCGCCTTAGTCTTCCCTTCCCTTTCCCTCTACTTTTCTGTCATCGAAACAACCTCCGACTCGCTGACTCGGAACAATCGCAAAAACATCTCGATTGTGTAGTCGAGGAGCGAGTCAACTTTTGACTCGATTGTGATTTTGCAACGATGGCGATTCTCTCGATGGTCTAAACATCTCGGACTCGCCCATCACTAACATAGAGAAGCAAGTTCAGCATTGCATCGAAGAAAGCTCTATTCCAACTTTCTAAAGCCGCATCTGTGGTAGGATACACCAAGCCTCTTTGCGTGTTTTCCAATAAAGCAGTACCCAGTGAGTACCCTTTTCAAGTAAGAGATCGCCGTCTTTCTTACAGTGCGCGCAAGTGACGAGATCGGTCAAGCTTGTTTTGATATACATACGTACGTCTTCCTGGATATGGTTGCCATCTTTCAACTGCTTGTTAAAAGATAAATATGTATGTAGGTAGATGAGATCTTTAAAGGTGGCATAAGGAGTTTGCTTGCTTATGCCATTGAAAGGAAGGGAGAATTAAAAGAACAAGAGAAAAATCAATTAAAATCGTCAAAACATTTAGACACTTATTTAGTTATCGTTAGCGAGAGAGAGAGAGGGCACAACAGCTTCAATGTTCGAAATAATTCAATTTCCGTGCGCAATTCAATTTCAACTAAATACAAACATATTTATGTCAGACTATGCTTGAACAGCAGCAAGAGTATCTTACAAGCGAGCCAGCAAACCGATGCAACAGGAAGTTGTTGCATAAATTTTGTAATTGTTGCTGCTGCGGCAGTTGTTGTTGTTACTTTTAGAGCGCATTAAAATCAACTGTTATTCGACTATTTCCCTCGCCGTGAGTAAAATATATGCAAGATGAACTTGGCTTGGCCGCTCTAATGGCCGTTGAAATCGCCAAAACCGAGTAAAATACAGAAGAGTTGGGGAAGGTAAGCAGAGAAGGGAAGCTAAGCAGAGAAAAGCCGTGTGAAGGCGCATTCGTTGAAAAATGCAACAAAACTTTTTTAATTGCTACTTGAACAATAAGTATTTCATGTTGTGGCAATTTGCTTGTTTTGTTGGCATATTGTTGCCATATAATAATAATAATAATTGTTGTTGTTATGCTAATGAGAATGTACGGTTACTTAGTACTTACTAAGCCCATTGTTGGTTGAGTTCACTGCTGGTCAGTTTAATGAGATTTGGTGGGTGAGCGTGAAGGTATTTTTTTTTTTTTTTTTTCATATAAATTATACTTGTTGTTGTTATTATTTTTGTGTTTTTATTTTCTGCTGTTGCACATTAGTATGCTAATGTTTAATATTCGTTTGGATTACAAAGCTACTAGGGCAACCATGAAGTGGGTTAGTCATAAATGCAGCACTTCTGGTGCAGTAAATGAGTTTACATAAGTAAATTGTGACAATTAAAATGTCCCAATTATTTCTAATTAGGTTCCAGCTAAATAAAAAAAATTCTCAAAAATTCCCAAAAGGGAAATTTAAAAAAAACTTATGCCAAGTCCAAAATTTTCACAACTACAATGTCCCAACTGTTTCTACTTATGTTCCAGCTAAATAAAATAATTTGACCCAGCTAAATAAAATAATTTCCCGAAAATTTCCCCAAAGGGATATTTTTAAATAACCTATGCCAAGCCGAAAATTTTGACGATTATATTTTTCCATCTATCCCCAATTATGTTTCCGCTAAATAGAATAATTTCCCAAAAAATTCCCAAAAGGGAAATTTCTAAAAAAAAAACCACCGCAAGGCCAAAATGTTGATAATTATATTTTCCCATCTATTTCTAATTATGTTTCAGCTAAATAGGACAATTTCCCAAAAATACCCAATAGGGAAATTTTAAAAAACCCATACCAAGCCCAAAATTTTGACAATTGTAACGTTCCATCCTCCCTAATTATGTTTCATCTTAATAGGATGATTACCCAAAAAATTCCCAAAAGGGAAATTAAAAAAAAAAACATACGCCAAGCCCAAAATTGTGACCATTAAAATGCCCTAACTGTCTGTCATTGTATTTCATCTAAATAAAATAATTTCCCAAGATTTGAAATAAATTTGAGAAATGTTATTAAATAATTTTTATTTATCCCAGGCCATAGGAAAAATTTCCCAAAAGGGGAAATTTTTTATTCTTTACCTACATATTTGCAGTAGAAATTCTCGAAGAAGAAAGTGTAGTTGAAAAAAAGGCACAAAATTAAAAAATCTTTGTAAATTGGTTTTACAAAAATTTTTTTTTAATTTTCTAAAATTTTTTAAATTTTCTAAAAAATACACTAAAAAATGTATGAAAATAAAAAAATTCCGCCAATTGCAGTATCATGTCTGTCTGCAATTTTATTTCATCTAAATAAAATAATTTCCCGAAAATTTTCCAAAAGGGAAATTTTTTAAAAACTTATTACAAGCCCAAAATTATAACAATTACAATGTCCCATATGTCTATAATTATAACCGCTTTCGATTCACAATTTCTCTGCTGGCTATAAATTTCCTTCTGTCAAATTTATATGTGAATGATAGCGAGCAGAGGGAAATTTTTATCGACCAGTTAGCGAGTATGGCTACTACTCATTATGGGTTCAAACATTTTTGTTCGATCCGACCTCGCTTGTGTGATGGCGAATCGAAAACGACAATTGTTATAAATTGCTTGCACCAATTAAAAAAAGTTGAAAAATATTTGAAAAAAAATATTTTTGAGCTTTTTGAGCTTTTAAGCTTAGAAGTGTTTTCAAATGAAATAAACCCAAGCAACTCAAAACATTTTCTGCTGCTTTACAGAACCGGCTTCAATTTATAGCGACAATTTACCAACGAACACTTCCTGCGTTAATTGGAATCAATATTATACGGAATGTCGTGAGGTTGGCAATAATCCATTTCAAGGCACAATATCATTTGATAATATTGGCATGGCATGGGTGGCGATATTTTTGGTAAGTAAAAGAGACAGAGAGAGATGGGAATGAGAAGGAGGGGAAGAGAGTGAAAAAGAGATGCGCGCTTGAAAATTTCTTGTTTAGCCTAAAAGTATGCAATATAATACTAGCGTATTTGATGCATAACAGGATTTGGAAACCCTTAATTGAATTTTTAAAAGAAAACATGATACAAATGATGGCCTTATTACGCATTTGATAAAAGATGAAAAATATGTATGGCTTAGTTCGCATTTCCCAGGCATAAGCGGTTAATTCCATTGAACTTATTGCACCCCAAAACTTGCATAAACATTTTTTAATGCATAAAAAGTTTCAATTTCTGCTAAAAATTTATTGCTGACAAGCAATAAATAATGAAGACTAATAAAACTAACCATTTATAAGTATAAGCTATGTATATGTATAAACATACTTTCAGGCGCGCAAACGTTTTCTCGTAAATTAAAAAAAACTAGTTGACAATGAACAGCAATAAAAAGTAGTGAAATAATAAAATTGTTGACGTAATAAAAAAGCTATATAAGAACTAAACAAACTGCTGCTAAACGTAAGCGCAATTTAATTTCCGTCTGCCCGCCATTCATTTACCAACAACAACAACAACAAAGCGCCAAAAGGTATGCAATAAAATTTATTTTATTACTCAAGCAACTTAACATATTTGCAAATAACAAATTGAGAGAGAGTGAATCTAAAAAGGAAATCGGTGATAAAATAGAAATGCATGTTTGAATGTGTTTGGCTGGCTGTCGGTGTATGTCTCCCAACGACAAATCGCGCTAGTCCAAATTTAGCGCAGAACAATCTCATTAAGATACAGTGTTGGTCCCTAATCTCCCCCTAATGTGGAGAGTTCTGTGATAGTTTAAAAATTAATTGCTCGAAGATAGATTAAAGCTTAAAACTTGTTTTTGTAAGTACTTTTATGCAATTTTATAAAATTTCCCTTTTTGGGAAATTTTAGTAATTAGTAAAATTGCTTTAAATTTATCCTTAGGGCTCACTAAAGTTTAAGGCAAACCAATTTATTAGGTTTTTAAAAAATTTCCCTTTTTGGGAAATTTTGTAAATTAGTATAATTGTATGGAATTTACAGTTTTTGACTCAGTAAACTTTAGGAGAAACGATTTTATTTAATTTAAAAAAAATTCCCTTTTTGGGAAATTTTAATTTAGGACAATTTTTTTCAAATTTGCCACTATCAGCCGTTTAAATGTTTAGGCAAAATATTTTAGTTGACTTTGGAAAATTTCCCTTTTGGGGAAATTTTGTAAATCAGTGAATTTTTTGAAATTTACCATATTTGTACCAATTGTCCCACTCTATATACCTTTGGAACCAGTTCTGCACCAATTATGAACTCTCTATTGTGAGGCTATCGCTTTACTTGACTGTGCCCTAAATTTTCTGCAGGGTTTCTTTGTGTGTGTGAAGGAAGAGGAAGAAGAAGCAGCAGCTAGACAACTGGCGCCGCCGAAGAGGCACACAAACACACAGCTATAGAGCACTCTAAGAGCTACAAGGCAACCTAGCAAGCAAAAAAAAATACTTATCACATCATATTCGTTAAAACGATAGACAAGCTGCTGCTACACACCGACGCCGTGCCGGCTTTGACCTTCGACTCGTCGCCGTTCTTGACAATTAACTACTTGCCTTCCTGCCTCCTGATGCTGTTGCTGTTCATTACTTTATTGCTATCGCATTTGACATTGGCTGGCTACATACATCCGTATATCTATTATCCATAAATATGTAAGAGCATTTTGATATTCGACAAGTAGTGAACTTGAAATGTGAATGCCAAAGCGCGGACGAGAAGCGTTAAGGAGAGCTGAAGCAGGAGGAAGGCAAGAGCCAAACGAAATGCGAAAATGTTGAAGCGGAAGTAAAACTATCATCGTATATTTCCGCTACAAAATGGATTGCAAATAAAGTTGGTTGAGAGCGCTGAGGTAGCATTTAATGGTCGAAGGCTGATGGTTGTTGAAGGGCGATTACACTGTGTAACAAATTAAATGAAGTGGTTCCCAACTTGTTTGCCTTTTTTTATTTGGAAAAAGTTAAAAATGGGTTAAGAAGCAAAGCGCTGCTGGGTATATTTATTATTATTTTGATGGAAAGAATGAGCGAGAGGATACTTCTGTGCTCTTTTTTTTTGTAAAAAAGATGGCCGTTAAAGGGTTAAAATGTCATGAAGAAAGTTAAAAAAATTGGCAGTCGGATATGTCATAGTGAAAAATTTAAGTATTTACTTCTCTTCCAGGCCATAGCAACATTCGGGGCAACTGCATTGCAGATGAGTTGGCAAGGGAAGGCACAAGCTTGCAGGATATCACATCTGCGGCATGGGTTGGCCCCCCGCTTAACTCATGCAAGCATTGGTTGAGATCTCGCTCCATTGAACAGGCTAACGCTAGATGGGCCAAGGAGTCAACTTGTGTGATTTCTAGGCAAATCTGGCCTAGACTGGATGAGGCTAGGTCTGTATCGGTGCTGCATCTTAATCGGCTCTCTATAGGTCCGCTGGTGGGACTTCTAACAGGCCATTGTCTTATGGGCACTCACGCCTCTCGCATGGGCCTATATAAAAACGACTTCTGCCGCAGCTGTAGGGACGTGGAGGAAATAGAGAGTGTCGAGCACTATCTATGCCACTGCCCCGCACTGTCGCTATCCAGGTACCGCTTCCTCCATAAACACTTTTTCGAGTGCCTGGCGGAGATGAAAAATGCAAGGACACTAGATTTTCTGCGCTTCATGAAACAAACGCGCTGGTTTAGCTTCACGGGCATCTAATCTTATCATACTTTTGAATCTAATTTTTCCGGAAAGGTTTGTGAACAGGGATAAGGAAGCTAGGGCTCCCGTGTGGTATCACAATGGGCCACCTCGGCCTAAGTGTGTCCCCGCTTTCATGAATTGCGGAGACAGCCACCTCAACCTAACCTACTTCTCTTTTGTGAAAATGCGTTATAAAAATTACCATTGTAAGGTTAAAAATTCATAGAGAAATTTAAAAAGGGGTCATTGGAGGGTTGGAATAAAACAGTGAAAGGTTAAAAAATTTTCTTCTCTTTTGTAAAAATTCTTTAAAAAATGGCTGCCGCAAGGTTAATTTGTTATATAGGAAGTGAAAAATTGCTAAACTGTCGAAGTAGAAAAGTTTTTTCTGCTCTTTTGTGAAAATACGAAAAATCGGAAGCTGAAGGGTTAAAATGTCATGTTGAAAGTTAAAAAAAAAGTACCGTTGTAGGGTTAAAATGTCAAAGTGAAAAAGTTAAAAGTTTTGTCTACTCTTCTGTGTTTTAAAAACGGCCGTTGGTGGGTTAAAAAGTCATGGAGAAAGTTAAAAAATGGCCTTCGGAGGTTGAAAATGTCATAATGAAATATTAAAGTTTTTCTTCCTTTTTGTGAAAATGCGTAAAAAATGGACGTTGCAGAGTTAAATTTGTTTTGGAGAAATTTAAAAAATTGCCATCGGAGGATTAAAATGTTATGGAGAAATTAAAAAAAAAAATGGCAGTTGAAGGGTTAAAACGACGAAGACAAAAAGTTAAGTTTTTTCTTCTCTTTGTAAAAATGTGTTAAAAAACGTCCGTTTCAGGGTTAAAATGTGATGGAAAAGTTAAAAAAAAATGGCCGTTGGAGGGTTAAACTGTCATAATGAAAAATTTAAAAGTTTGTTTTTTTTCTTTGCGAAAATGTGCAAAAAAGGGCGTTTGGAGGGTTAAAATGTCATTGGGAAAATTAAAAAAGTGGCCTTTGGAGGGTTAAAATTTCGTACTAAAAAAGATAAGTATTTTTTTCTTGAAAATAGTGGAATATTTAGCATTGCTATATTTACAAGGGTTAAAATATCATTTAAAATGTTAAAAAGTGGTGCTTGAAGGGTTAAAATGTCATGGAGAAAGTTAAAAAATAAATGGCCGTTGGAGGGTGGAACTGTCAAAATGAACAATTTAAAAGCTTGTTTTTTTTTCTTTTGTTAAAATTTCATAGTAAAAAGATAAGTTTTTTTTTTTTTCTTGAAAATAGTGGAATAGTTAGCATTGCTCTATTTACAATGGTGAAAATGTCATGGAAAATGTAGGTTAAAAACGTCATGGAGAAAGTTAAAAATATGGCCCTTGAAGGGTTAAAATGTCATGGAGAAAGTTAAAAAAATTTAAGTTGGAGTGTTAAAGTCATAATGGAAAAGGCAAAAGTTTTCTTTTTGAAAACAGTGAGAGAGAGAGAAATTATTTTGAATGATCAAGGTAAATTTTTCATATTTAACCCCTTTCGTCTTAAGCACGAATGTGTCGTTTTGACCCCACCACTTTTTTTTTCAAGTGTGCAGTCTAAGCAATTGTTGGAATATGCGAAAGAATTGTTTAGTTCTTTTTTTTTATAAAAAATTTTGCGGTCAGCATACAGCCTATTAACCCTCTATTGGCTACGCACGTTAATTTATTCCAATTTTTCTCAAATTAGGTGTAAAACAATGACCTTCTTAGTAGCATGGATTATTCCTAAGCACGCCTTGCTAAATAAACATCAGTTTTTTATGATTCTTAACCCTTTATGGCACTAATCCTTCCAAAAAAAAAGTGCCACTCCACACCAAAAAAATGCTGTTGCACTGTGTGCGTGCTGGCTTACAAAAAAAAACCATAGCCAAGCTATACACGGCCATGAAGAGCACACAAAGCATGCGCTAAGCATCCGGCAACGCTTATGTGTATATTTGTAAGTATATGTGGCACCTGTCTATCTGCCTGCCTTGCTGTTTGTCTATATTTGCGTATTTATTGCTGCCAATTTGCATACATTAAGCTGGAGCTGCCGTAGAGTGAGCGCGAGAGTGTGTGCGAGTGAAGTGTCAGGACCTCGAACAGCTTTCAAAAACCTGCTGCTGCCACCTACCTCCACCTACTTCCACCTACTTCCACCTACTTCGGCCTCCTTCTACATTTTTCCACCTCTTGCCTTCACCATAGCGACAGAGCGATTATAACAACGCCGTACGCTTTACGCTTTGCGCTGTTCATACAATTCGTCCCTTGCCCCTCGAATTACGGTTAAAAGGGGGTGTTGAGATGTAGAAATGATGGCAAAATCCAGCCAGCACACACATCCAGCGCATGTCCTCGCTGCATACACTCACATTCCGATGATTTCGCAATTTGAATAATCCCTGCCACCCACCCTTCAACACACATCAGCATTATTTGTGCTTCGTTGCCTTCTCTGCTCCCTTTGGCCGTCGCTTTGCCTGTATTGCCACTTGTATTTATCTGCATCATCATTATATAGATACCCAAATGGCTCTCGGCGCTCTTCAACTTTAATTGAATTTGCGAGCAGAGATAATAGCGCATCGATAAGGTCGCCAACATCATCGCATCACATAACATAAACATGCAGCAACATGTTTTTGGTCGTCGCAAACGTGGTTAAAGTGATACACAAAAGCTATGCACACGTGTAATGTGGTTGCATAGTTTTAGGCGTCGACGCGCCGCAATTAAAGCACGCCGAGGCAAACAAACACGCACATTAAATGGCAAAAGGTGTTTTTTTTGGTTTTTTTCTGTTTTTTTTTTTGCTTTTTTTGTGTTATTCTTTGTTTATACTGTTATTTATTCATTTTGTCGCTTAACATTTGGCGTAAATGTGCGAAAATCTGTTTTGTTGTTATTTAAAATAATTATTTTGTAATTATTACTGTACGCCGAAAAGGTTTAGATAAGAGTTGAACGCGACAAAATATTTTGGTAATTAAAGTAGTAACTGAATACATTTGTACTCAAGCACAGCGTTGAATTTTTAGGCAAAAAAAATATTATTGCATACTTTTGGACGCTTTATTTTACATTCTCACAGCGTAAGGTGCTTAATTAAAATTTTTTCTTTAAGTATTTGAAAAGCTCTTGAGATAGATTAAGGGATTTAAGGGAAGGAAAATTGTGACTACCGTAAGAAAAAAGTCCAATCAAAAATTTTTTGGCATACTTTTAGGTGTTACACATGCAAAATGAAGCGATTTAAACAAAAAAAATAATAAAAATATGACTGCTGCACACCATTAGTCATTTTTTTAGAACGTATCTGTAATAAACGAGTGGATTACAATTTAAGACAATTTTATTGCATACTTTTAGGATTTTTCCATTTTTTTTTTAATTTTTTTTTCGTTTTCCCATGCGTTTTTGGCGTTTAGCTTGCAACTTTACTGCAAATATTTAAAGCACATGTGGCTGCTACGATGATATTTGCTAAATTTTAAGCAAACAATATCAAGCGATTTACAAAAAAAAATTACACAAATATGACTGCTACACAAAATGAGACCTTTCTTTAGAACATATCTGTAATAAGCGAGTGGATTACACTTTAATACATGTTTTTTGCATATTTTTAGGCATTTGAGGCATTTTTTGTTTCTTCCATTTTTCTGCACTTTTCCATGAGTTTTGGCGTTGAGCGTGTAACATTTCTGCTAGTATTTATAGCTCGTCTGCTACCGCGAAATTTGGTAAATTTTAAGTAAAAAAAAATTGTTGCATATTTATGGGCGTCATTTTTTGTGCATGTTTGAGCGATTTACTAAAAAATTGTTATCTTTGTGGTATATTGTCTACTGCACGCTTTCTAAAAGTTATGAGTGCAGCTTTTGTAGCATTTGTCTTGTTTTACTCCATCTGTAGCACAATTTTAGGCATTTAGCTATTTAGTTTTTATTAAAACGTAGGTAGGCTATTTTTGTTTTTTTTGTGTGCTAATAATCAACAATTTGCATATGAAAGCCATAAATAATCTCAGGCTTATCCTATTCGAAGCATGTTGGCATAACTTTGTTGCCTATTTCTAGGCGCCCATTCGATAATTTTTATACAAATGGAAAGATAGTTTTTCCGTTTTTCTTTATGATAAGCAATTTATGGAAAAAATTTTCGCATAAAAAAATTTAAATGAAATAACAAAAAAAAGCTATGGAAATGCTTAGTCAATAAAAGATTTTCTTTTTGCCAAAGAAGAATTTTAATTTTTTTGTACATTTTTCGATATTGTTGCATACATTTAGGCAAAAGCTATTAAAATGTGTTTTTTAGCTTAATTTCTGTGCTTTCTCTTTCTCTAGCTATTCACGTTTTAGTTAATAAGTAGAAGCCATGCGGCGGATAATAGATTTAGTTGAGACAAAAAAATATATTTGATTGCAATGATGATCGTATAAAAGGCATAGATAATGTGTTATAAGACTATTAATTTAAATTAGTTTTAAGTATTTTTTGTAGCATTAAAATGCATTATTCGTAATGGATAAGTGATATTTTGCGTGATTTCTTATTAAAGTATTTATTTTTAAGCGGAAAGTGAGTCACAAAGCTTTAACGGTTTACCTGACAACGCCGGATAAAATTAGATTACGTTGTATAATGCTTGTTGAGCTATTAAAACTTTATATATAAGCATTATTTCATGATCCTGCTAAAGCGGATAAGTCGGATAATGTATGTAACTCAGTTAAATACTCTAGAACGTTAAAAATTCACTTTCTGTTACGGATAAAAGCTATTTTGCATTAGCTGTTATTAAAGTGTTTATTTAAAGCGAAAAGTTGTGGAGAAAGCTTAATTTGTACATCGGATAATGCCAGCCAACACTGGATAACGCTGAATAATGCATCTAAAGCTATTTGAAACATATATAGAAGCTTTACTGCATTATTTCGACAAAGCGGATAAGTCGGATAATGCATGTAACTCACTTATATATGCTAAGGGCCGGTTTCACCACCTCCGGTTAATTTAATCGCTGGTTAGTCTGACGTAAATCGTATGGCGAGCTGTCAAATAAATTGCTTAACCGGGCAAAAATCTCTGGTTAAGTGCTTAACCGGGGATGGTGAAACCGGCCCTAAGATGTTAAATGTTCACTTTTCTATAACGGATAAAAGCTATTTTGCGTCATTTGTGATTGATTTAGGATATATTTTAAGCGAAAAGTTAGTCAGAAAACTTTATTTGTGTGCCGGATAATGCCGGATAACACTGAATAACGCTGAGAATTGCATATATAGTTATTCAAACGATATATAGAAGAGTTACTTATTTATGCAGATAACAAATTACTTCATTATCGGGATTCGGATAAGTCCGATAAATGCATTTAACTCACTGAAATATTACAAAGCCTTAAAAAAATATATTTAAATTTACTTTTAATGAATTCGCATAAAACCAGCAAATCATGTCGTACAACACACATAAATTATTTTAGATGCTACAAAATCTTTATGCCGTTATATTTATAACTTGAATAATTCGGATAATGCATGTAACACACTGAAATTTTGCAATATACTCTAGTTTAATATTTAGTAATGGCGAATAATGCTGTACACGGATTCTAGAATTCGCTCTCGCTAAATGTGATGCCAAAATCTCTAAATTCATATCAGACGCGCGTGACTTTATGTACCTCTTTTATTTATTTATATCGTCTCAAGCTGAAGCGTGCTGGCAGCATTGATCAGCCAGTTTTGTATGTCATACATTTTATCAGATATTGCATATTTTTAGGCGCGTCTGATATAAATTTTGAGATTTTTAGCGATCTCATTTAGCGATAGCGATTTCTAGAATCCGGTTATTGGATAACTTTGTATTATGCCGGACAATACACAAACTGTACTTAAAATTATACCCACGCTTTATTCCAGTATACGGATAAGACGGATAAAGCGAATAATGCATATACGTGAATGTGTTTGATGCAATAAAATTACTAACTGGCATATTTATGGGCAACTAAAAACCTTCGTCTATAATTTTCGCACTTTGGTATTATATAAGCACCACTTTTGCACAACATTCGTGCCACTTTCCTTCCTTGATTTATTAAATTTCAATACCCACTACACTATTCACCTTCCGCCATACCACTCAAACAAAAGACACCATATTTACAAAACACACATTCCCAATATTAGTTGAACAAAAAGCAGAGTATATACTAGGGATTCCAATTTTTCCAATTTTTACTACATACTAGTACAAAAATTTCATTAAAGTTGCATCGCATTGCCAAGAGCACAAATATTTTCGTTATTTCGCTTTGCTTGTCCGCTTTGTCTGCTTTCTTTTTCGAATATTGGGGCTTTTATTCTCATAACAATCGCCTTTGTTTTCACAATGCTTATTCAAATAACGAATTTCTAATTATTTTTATTATGTGGCGCTGTTTTTGTGTGTGCTTTGTTTTTATTTTTTTTTTTCGTTCATTTTTGCGTATCGACTTTCATTTCATCAAATCAATGGTTTTATATTTACATTTGCACCCAGTACGCACTGAAATAAACAGCATACACGCTTTTCGCGTAAGAGCTACTCTCCAGCAAATCGCGCTAGTTCAAAGCTAAGGCACGACGAGTTTATAAAATGACAGGTTTGGTTCTCCATCTACCCCAACTGCCAACTGTCTTTTTAAGAGTGTGAAGTTCTCTTAACTGGCAATTGCTACCTTCCGCAAAGCACTAAAACCTGTTCTGAGCTGGCTGTGGTGTTGGGAGTTATGTGGTATTCTACTCTGAAAAAAATACCCGTAGTTAACTCAACAACTTTCCGTTGTTGAATCTCCGTCTTTGATTCAACAGTAAAAGTATTTGTTTTAACGGCAAAGTTTTTGATTCAACAACTTTCCATAGTTAATTCAAAGACGGGCGTTTTTGATTCAAGAACTCCCTTGCTGTTGAAAAATTTTGAAGTAAATAAAAAATAGAAAATTGTTTTTTTTCAAACTCGTTCAATTAATTTAAATTTTCGGGAAAAATATATGTACATATATATGTACATATATGCAATATATAATTGCAAATAAAGGTAAGTCACAATAATGATATTATTTATATATTATTAGAATATATTAAAATTATATGTACATACATATATACGTTGAAAAATTTATTTTGTATTTTCAGGTTAAATATGTTTGATTATCCCGTTTTTCCGATAGCGAGCAATCGAACGAGCCAAATCTGGTAAACCTTGTCGGCGATGAGAAAATAATCAAGTTATTCTTGTCGTGGGAGTTATGTACAGGTGCATTGATGCAGTTCAATGAATACGGTATCAAAAATATTGAACTGCTTGCAATGATGCACTCCCACGACATCGACGAAATATTAAATAAAAAAGAACTCATCGCCGACAGGATAAAATTCCGCAAACCTACAAATGTGGCGAAAACAATAAAGAATGTGTTATGAAATAATAAAAAAAAATAAGTTGAGTTTATGTGTTTGTGTTTGTGTAAAAAGCCCTGCAGACAGTGATAGTCATTTGGTATATCATTTGAGGCGCACGATTGATGGATAATTCTGTCACACACTGACTACAAGTTTCCATATTTTTATATGGCCGGTGTGAAAAATGTGATGAAAACCTTTGTGTCCGTGTCTCTTTTCATCAATCGCGTTGTTCAAATGATGTATCAAATGACCATCACTGAATGGAAAGTTTGTTTTGTGAAACCGGGCCTTAGTATTAATATTACTATGTAAACATATATATAATATAAAAAAAATTAAATAAAATAAAATAATATCTATTATACTAAAAAAAAAATTACTATTGTTTACAATTGATGTTAACTTAAAAGCGTAAGTATTTGCTTCAATGGTGCCCGTTTTTGGACCAAAAACTTTTGCTGTTAGTTCAAAAGCAAAAATTGTTGGCTTAAATACGAAAAGTATTTAAATCAACGGTGCTCGCTTTTGGACTAAAAAATTTTGCTGTTAATTCAAAAGCAAACACTGTTAACTTAAATGTAAAAGTATTTCATTCAACAGTTTCCGTTGTTAACTTAAATACCAAAAGTATTTGAATCAAAAACGCTCGCATCTTTGAAACAACAACGGAGCGTTGTTGGGCACATTTCAACTGCGGAAAGTTGTTAATTTAACTGCAAAAGTCTTTGTATTTACAACGTTTTTTTTTTTCAGAGTAAAAATTAATAGTTCAAAGAAAGTTTTTACTTTTTTTGTATTTTTATTCAAATTCATAAAATTTCCCTTTTTGGGAAATTTTGATTATTAGTAAAATTGCAATAAATTAATCATAATGACTCACTGAAGTTTAAGGCAACCATTTTATTATGCTTTTAAAAAATTGCTCTTTTGGGAAATTTTTGATATAAGTAAAATTGCGTTAATTTAGTCATTAAAACTAGCTGAAGATTAAGGCAAACCATTTTACTATATTTTTTTTTAATTTCCCTTTTTAGGAAATTCTTATAATTAATAAAATTAATCATAATGACTTACTGAAGTTTTAGCATATTTTTAAAATTTCCTTTTTTGGGAAATTTTGGATATTAGTAAAATTGCGTTCAATTAATCATTTAAACTCACTGAAGATTAAGTCAAACCATTTTATAACATTTAAAAAAAATTTCCTTTTTGGGAAATTTTGTAAATTATTATAATTAAATTACCTACCATTTTGGGTTAATAAGGTTTAAGAGAAATGGTTTTACATATCTCAAATTCACTTCTTGGGACATTAATTTCAAGTATTTATTTTCTTTTTTTTAATTTCGGCACTGTGAACCGTTTTAAACAATTTTAGTTGATTTTTTGAAAAATTTCCCTTTTTGGGTAATTTTGTAAATTAGTATAATCGCGTGGAATTTACCATTTTGACTCTGTAAAGCTTATGGTAAACGAGTTTATCTAATTTAACAAAAAATTCCCTTTTGGGAAATTTTAATTTCATAGATTTTTTTTCCACTTTTGCCACTATGCCTCGTTTAGGCTCTTAGGAAAACCATTTTATAACGTTTTTTGTTAAATTTCCCTTTTTGGGAAATTTTGTAAATTAGTATAATTGTGTGAATGTAGCATATTTACTCAGTAAAATTTAAGAGCAACGATTTTATTTAATTATAATAAATTCCTTCTTTTGAGAAATTTTTGTCAATTGGCATAAATGTGTAAAATTTACTATTTTGACTGAGTAAAGTTTAAGATAAACGATTTTATCTATTTTGAAAAAAAATCCCTTTTTGGGAAATTTTAATTTGAGGTATGTAATTTTTTTTAATTTCGTTACTAGAACTTGTTTAGACGTTTGAACAAACAATTTGAGTTGATTTTATAAAAATTTACCATTTTGGGAAATTTTGTAAATTAGTATAATTTTGCGAAATTTAACATTTTGACTCAGTAAAGTTTAAGAGAAAGGATTTTGTCTGTTTTGAAAAAAATTTCTTTTTTGGGAAATTTTAGTTTAAGGTAATTTTTTCAATTTTGGCACTATGACTCGTTTAGACGTTTAGGCAAACAATTTTAGTTGATTTTAGAAAAATCTCCCTCTGTGGCAAGTTTTGTGAATTAGTATCATTGTGCGAAATTTACCGTATTTATACCAACTGTGCCGCTATATATCATTATAGAACTAGTTCTGTACCAGTTATGAGCTCTCTATAGTGCGAGACTATAGCTTTGCATGACTGTCCCCTATATTTGCTGCAGGATAACTTTTTCGTTGTTTTGTAGGTATGTGTGTGTGTCATTGTATGCTTTTAGGCGTAAATGCAAATAGATCTTCGGTGTCTGGGAAATGGTAAATTAAAATGCGAACAACAAAAACTAAAACATCAAAAATTGGATTGCTTTTGATAGCAGCCCAGCTACAACTCTCTATCTGTGCGAAAATGCAGATGGATGGGCGTAGTCGATTGGCGCCAAATTATGCAAATAAGCGTATGTGTGTGTGTGTGTGTGGCTGAACTCTAAATACATATGCACATGGCGTATGTGAGTAAAAGTGTATCTGAGCTCACGAAGTCTTTTTGTAAGTCAAGCATAAGCGTGAGTATCACGTAGCAAATATGCGGAAATTAGAACACCTGTCATTAAATGGGTATGTAAATAAATGTAGTATATGCGTGCCGTTTGCTTTGTGCATAGCTTACTTTGAGGCTGGCGTGAAGTTCTTTGAAAGCGGAGTGCTTTCATTTCAACAACGTGTCATATATAATTACATATGGATATGCATGTAAATGCACTGAAGGCAATGAATGCAGCGTATTTATTAGTGCGAGCTTTGAAAGCCTTGAAGCATAATTTTAGGCGCTTTTTGGTGTATTTTAAGAAATTGTGCGCCTATTAATAGAGAACGGGTTTTATGCAAAAATGGATATCTACAAATAGTTATATGCCGTTTTGGCGTTATTTCTTACGGCTACATTGCACCCCCACGGTTTATGCGCCTAAAAGTATATTTATAATTCACTGAGTCTAGCTTGAAAGCGTATGATTATTTGGCTTAAATGCCAGTAAACTTTTTTCGCATATTTTAAGCATAAATAAATATAATAAAAGCTGGTAAAAAGCGTGTTCACTTTCAAAAAATAACAAACAAGAATTGAGTTTGCGCCTAAAAATATGCGTTTTTAAAAATATATTAGCTACATACGAAAAACTTACACAAATTATGTACATACACATGTACATACATATAAGTACCATATTTTCCTGAGCTACGCCGGAAGTCTCGCGTTCAATTATTGCGCCTAAAAGTATGCAATAATATTTACAGTTATTCTTTAGCCGCTCATCTGCAACAAATTCGCTTCATTTTGACTCCTTTACATAACCACTGCACAATTTTACCAAAAAGCACCAGCAAGCTATTGCGGGACCACAATTTTGACGCCAAAAATTACATTAGATTACATCCCTACATAATTGTTTGTTTTGCAAGTAAAAGTATGCAACAAATATCAATGTTTAACAAAAATAAATCATTACAAAGCCAGTTAACAGCTAAATTTTAGAAAAATTAATTAAAACAACCAAATTTGTAACAATTCTATCTACCAACGCCCAAAAGTATGCTGTGAAAATGCACAAAATCAATTCTTCGATGTTTGTAACTTAATTAAAACTTTCCGTGCTGCTTGTTGCAAGCCAGCGCATTGCAGTTATGCACACTTTGCCATATTGAGTGCTAGATTATGCAATATCAATTAGAAGCGCCTAAAAGTATGCAACATTGCAGCGCCAAGCAGCAGCAGCAGCAACAATACAAACAGTGGGGAATTGAATTGGCTTGAACGGCTTTAATGGCATTCACGTAATTGTAGTGTTGTTATTTTAGGCAGTTATTATTAATTAAATCTTACAACGCCTAAAAGTATGCAATGAAATTATTTTAACCTTTTTTGTTCGGTACACAAAACTTTATGATATCACAAAACTAGCTTAAAGCTCACTATCTACGAAATAAATATGTAGAAATTGAAAAGAATAATAAAAAAAGTTAAAACTTTTCCATTTCACATAACGCACCGCAGTTCACTGCGACTGTTGCCCATAACTTGTACAACTTTTTGCATTGCATTAAATTAACTGAATGTCAAGCGTATGATTTCCACTTCAATTCCACAAAAATTTCTACCGCCAGCCAACAACATTCAATCTAGTAAATTTCCAAGATTACACTAACACACAGACTCAAACGCCAAAAAGTATGCAATGATCAATTTCCGTAAGCACTTAAATAACGCCCAAAAGATCAATTGATAGCGAGCCGTTGCATATAAAAATAGGTATTTGCCAACTTCTTCTAATGTGCAGCGCAAATACGTGAGTTGTACAATAACAAAACCACCTAAAAGTATGCAACGAAATAACATAAAATATTTGTAATCTTGTCACACGCATTTCAGGCAAATCTTGTTGACATTAAACTTTGAACTAAACTTCTATATGAATTTGCGCGCGTGTGTGTGTGTGTGTAAGTTAGCGCAAGGTAACCGACACGCCTGAAAGTATGCTGCTCTGAACAGCATATAACATTTGCCATTATGCCATTGTGAATGAAGCTAAGTAAAATTAAATTTCCAACTTGGAAAGTTTTGGCGGCGCAGCAGCATGTGCAGCTGTGTGTAAAGGGTGGAGAATAGACGAGAGGGATATAGAATAGAGGGTAGAATGGCAGCAATAGTTAGCGAGTTCTGCGACAGGTTGCACCGTTTGCTGTGTGTGGGTGTAAGTGTATGTCAATTATTTGTTGTTGGTTTGTTGTTGCATATAACAAAGTCGTTAAAAATATCTTGCTTATTGCCGAAAAGTTTGCGCTAAACAAACTGGGCAACTAGAAGGCTGAGTGCTCAATGAACGGTGGGTCGGTGAAGTGAGAACAAGATATAGTGAGGCAAAATGAAATAGAGAAAAGGAAATGAATTAAAAAAGGACAGGGAGAGGTTATAGTGGTGCCGAAGGATGAGTTAGAGGTTAGATAGTGGGGGGAAAGAGTAGACAAGGAAAGGGAAGGCGAAGAAATTAGACAAAATGTAGCTAAACAGCGAGTGGATGAACAGGGAATAAGCAGAAAATAGTTGGGAAGTAGTTTGGGACGAGTTGAGAGAAAGTTAGAAAGTCAGTTAAAGGAACGATGAACTTTGGAAAGACTAAGAAAGGGAAAGAAGTGAAGTGGTTAGAAGAGTAGTTGTAAGAATAGTTAGAAGAGTGGTTGGAAGAGTACTTAGGAGAGTAGTTAGAAGAGTGATTGGTAGAATAGTTAGAAGAGTGTTTGGAAGAGTTCTTAGGATAGAAGTTAGAAGAGTGGTTGGAAGAATAGTTAGAAGAGTATTTGGAAGAGTACTTAGGAGAGTAGTAAGAAGAGAAATGGGAAAAGTGGTTAGAAGAAAAGTTAAAAGAATAGGTAGATGAGTGATTAGAAAAGTAGTCAGGAGAGTAATAAGAATAATAGTTAGAGGAGCAGTAATAAGAGTGGTTAGAAGAGTAATTAGGAGAGTGGTATGAATAGTAGTGGAAAAATAGTTAGAAGAATAGTTTTAAGAGTATTTAGAAAAATAGTTGAGAGAGTAGTAAGAAGACTAGTTAGAGGGGTAGTAAGAAGACTAGTTAGAGGATTAGTCAGAAGAGTGATTAGACGAGCAATTAGGAGAGTGGTATGAAGAGTACTTGGAAAAGTGGTTAAAGTGGTGGAATAGTTAGAAGAGTAGGTGGAAGAGTACTTAGGAAAGTAGTTAGTAAATGTAGTCGGAAAGTGGTTAGAAGAGGGTCTATGAAATAACTCCCACTTTTAAAAACGAAATAGGTCCCACCAAAAATTGCTATTTTCAAAGTGGGAGTTATTTCGTTTTTAAAAGTAGGACTTATTTCGTCAATTGGTGGGACTTATTTCGTTACGCGTTTTTATTTTAAGTGGGACTTATTTTGTTTTGAGTGGGAATAAATTCGTTTTGCAAAGTGGGAGTTATTTTTTATACCCCTTCAAATATTTATCTGATAATTAAATGATTTTTTATGGAGGGGTGCGATAGAGCCATGAAATATAAGGCCATTATGGCTTTATTTCTCATTTTTTTCTTATGGAAAAGTTATATATTTGACATTTCGTAAAAGGGACAACCATAATTTTTTGTCCTTATCTCTTTATTATTCCTCTGCTTTGATTATTCATATTATTCGACGTGTGTTTTTTTTTTTCGAAGAGCCAAATACTTCTTATTTGAAATCGCATTAAACAGTGAAAAAGTGGAACTTATTTCGTTTATGAAAGTGGGACTTATCTCATTTAAGAAATATATTATTCAAGGGGGAGTTATCTCATTTTGAGTGGGAGTTATTTCATTACAAGTAAATTTTTAAATCATTTCATTTTGGTGGGACTTATTTCGTTTTCAAAAGTGGGACTTATTTCGTGGGAGTTATTTCATTTTTTAAGCAATTTTTGGTGGAACTTATTTCGCTTTTAAAAGTGGGACTTATTTCGTGGGAGTTATTTCATAGACCCGTTAGAAGAATATTTAGAAGAGTAGCGAGAATAGTAGTGCAGGAAGCGTAGTTAGAGGAGTAGTCAGAAGAGTGGTTAGAGAGCATTAGAAGAGTGGTATGAAGAGTAGTTGGAAAAGTGGTTAGAATAATAGTTTGAAGAGTATTTAGAAAAACAGTTGGAAGCTTAGTTACGAGAGTAGTAAGAAGACTAGTTAGAGGAGTATTCAGAAGAGTGGTTAGAGAGCATTAGAAGAGTGGTATGAAGAGTAATTGGAAAAGTGGTTAAAAGAGTGGTTAAGAGGGTAATAAGAAGAGCAATTAGGAAAGTGTTAAGAGATAAGTTGGAAATTTAGTTAGTAGAATGAGTGAGAGAGGGAGATGTGCGAGTGGTAAGGAGTGAAAATCTAAACAATAAAGGCTCTTGAAAAAGGTGATGAAGAAGCCGATGATGAAGTTAAGTAATCTAGAAGGAGAAGAAAAATGCAATGTGTAGGCAAACAGAACTAAGTAACTGGAAGTAGTAACTTTCGTGTAAAAGTAAAAATAGCAACAAAGCACACACAGCTGGCATTAATGCTTTAAAACCACAAAAAATTAAAAAAAATTAAACTTAAAACTTTATTCAACAAGTTAGAAATTAAATGCATAAATATGAATGCATTTACCTGTAGGAGAGTGAAAAAGTAGTAGGGAAGGCAAACGAAGGCACACAACTTTGACTCAAATTACATTTCAGCGCACACTTTTCACTTCATACATACATACACAGTTTAGTACACACATATGTATGTACATATAATTTCGCGGCCACATTAACAATAACCATAACCAAATAGGTATTTACTTACTATAACGATGTAATCAACATCAGCCATCATCAGGCCGCATTGTATTTTATTTATTTAATTTGCTACGCATAAACGTTATGGCAACAAAAAGGCAATTGACTGTGCCGCAGTTACAATGTACTTATATAGTGAAACATAACATACTTTCAGGGGCAACAAAGTTGTTGGTAACTGAAATTTATAACTTTTGCAACTGTAAAGCGGTAATTGAATGGGAAACAAGCTGGAGAAAGTTTATTTTTAATGCAAACAGAGAGTTTAAAGGGACAAATTTGCTAAAAAAAATGTTTTTTTGTTTTTTTTTTTTTTTACGAGGAGGAAGCATCGAAAGCCTTTACCCCGTCAGTGTGGGACTCTAACCCGAACTAAACCTCCTACTGTCATCGTACCGAACCCCCCGGTACTACCGTCAAGCTACCGTCGGGAGGTGGGTTGAGCACTAGGCTCACAGTCCGTAATGGTCGCGTTATTGCCCTCAGTCTGCCTTAAAAGGCTTCACCCATATATTTTTATAAAAGTGGTCAGTGTTAGGTGGTCTACGGAGGCCAAAGCTCCGTACCACGCGCATTGACGGATGCAGGAGGCCTAGCTCCTGTACGTATCCGTAACGGATGCAAGAGGCCGAGCTCCTGTACGTATCCGTTTCATTCAAAGTTCACAATATTAGGTGGTCTGCGGAGGCCAAAGATCCGCACCACACGCGATGACGGATGCAGGAGGCCTAGCTCCTGTACGTATCCGTAACGGATGCAGGAGGCCGAGCTCCTGTACGTATCCGTTCCACTCGAAGTGGTTAATGTTAGGTGGTCTGCGGAGGCCAAAGCTCCGCACCACGCGCGTAACGGATGCAGGAGGACTAGCTCCTGTACGTATCCGTAACGGATGCAGGAGGCAGAGCTCCTGTGCGTATCCGTTCCACACAGGGTGGTCATTGTTAGACGTGCCTATGATTAGAAGGACACAATTAGTGCTCATTTAGTCGCCGTTTGCTCGCCGTCTTCTCTCTAGGCTTCTCAGTGTTTTCATGGTGTCTGCTATTACGTTACTCGCTGCAGTCCATTTTGCCTTGCTTTCTAGCATATGCTTCACGAACGACTCAGGTGTATAGTCACCTCCAAATATTCTACGGAGTTTGTTTCTAGATTCGTAAAATCTCGCACACTCAAAGAATACGTGGTATGCATCCTCTATTGCTTGCCCCCCGCAGTGATCGCACGTTGGGTTCGACTCGTGCTTAAAGCGAAAGAGATAGGCCTTAAAACAACCGTGCCCAGATAGGAACTGCGTCAGGTAGAAATCGACTTCGCCGTGTGCTCGTTCCAACCAGCATTTCAAATCTGATATGCATCTATGTGTCCAGCGTCCCTTCGTGGAGTTACTCCATCTAAACTGCCAGCTATGCATGCTGGCTTCTCTCGCCTTGGAACGCTGGACATCGTTCTGTGCAATAATTGCAGCTTCTTTTGCTAGTATGTCTATAGGGTATAGACTGGCAATTACTAGTGCGGCCTCATCCGATACGGTTTTAAACGCACAGCATACTCTCAGCGCGCACAGACGGTAAGTCGACTTGATGCAGCGAAAATACGACTGATGTTCTATAGCGTGGTGCCACACAGGAGCGCCGTAGAGAATTTGGCTCCTTACGACGCACGCAAGTAGTTGTCGCCGCCGTTGCTTTGGACCACGTGAGTTCAGCATTATGCGTGATAATGCTGTCACAGTCGCTGATGCCTTTTCGTTTGCGTATTCAATATGATTTTTAAACGACAGTCTTCGATCTATCATAATCCCCAGGTACTTTATTGCTTGTAGTGTGACGATATCGTGACTACCGCTTCTTATTATAGTGTGCTCCACTTTTTTCCTGTTTGATATCAGCACTGACTCTGTCTTCTGCTCCGCTAGCTGCAAGCCATTTTTGTCCAGCCATCTTTTCACGCTGCTTATACTTTCGTTTGTTTTTGTGCGTATATCGTCTAGTTGCTTAGCAGTAACAACCAGGGCTATGTCATCAGCAAAGCCAAATATTTTTACACCTTCCGGGAATCTAAGGCGTAGAATGCCGTCATACATAATGTTCCATAGCAGGGGGCCTAGCCTAGCCTAAAAAAAAATGTACGTGCTCTTGTGTGCGTATTTATGCTTGTAGTATCTAGAATTCTTGTAGTATTGAAGATTCTTGCAGTTTTTCAAACTCTTGCAGTTTCGAAATTCCTGCAGTTTTTAAAATTCTTGCATTTTTTTGTGATTTTTTAAATTCTTGCAGTTTTTTAAATTTTTGCAGTTTTGAAATTTCCTGCAGTTTTAAAACATCCTGCTGTCTTTTGAAATTATTGTGGTTTTTGAAATTTTTTTACCTTTTAAATTCCTGCGGTTTTTAAAATTCTTGCAATTTTCTGGTGATTTTTAAAACTCTAGCAGTTTTCAAAATTTTTATAATTTTTAAATTCTTACACTTTTTAAAATTTTTGCAGTTTTGAAATTTCCTGCAGTTTTAAAAATTCCTGCTGTCTTTTGAAATTATTGTGGTTTTTGAAATGTTTTTACCTTTTAAATTCCTGCAGTTTGTAAAATTCTTGCAATTTTCTTATGATTTTTAAAATTCTGGCAGTTTCTAAAATTTTTATAATTTTTAAATTCTTACAGTTGAAAATTTTTGCAGTTTTGAAATTTCCTGCAGTTTTAAAAATTCCTGCTGTCTTTTGAAGTTATTGTGGTTTTTGAAATTTTTTTACCTTTTAAATTCTTGCAGTTTTTAAAATTCTTGCAATTTTTTTGTGATTTTTAAAATTCTTGCAGTTTCCAAAATTATTGTAGTTTTAAAAATTGCTGCAAATATGAAAATTCTTGTAGTTTTTTAAGTTTTTTACGTTTCAAAATTCCCGTAATATTTAAAATTCTTGAAGTTTTTAAGATTATTGTATTGTTTAAAATTTATGCAGTTTTACACGGTATGCTTTTAAGGTTCCTACAGTTTTATAATTCTTGCAAGCTCCTGCAGTTTTTAAAATTCTGGCAGTGTTTTGAAATTGTTATAGTTTTTTTAAATTCTTTTATTTTTTAAAATTCCAATATTTTTTTAAATTGCAATATTTTTAAAAATTCGTTTCCTGCCGTTTTCTAAATTTTTGGGGGTTTGAGATTCCTGCAGTTTAAAAAATTCTGGCAGTTTTTAATATTCTGGCTTTCAAAACTGTGGCTCTTAAACTTCTTGAAACTGACAGCTTTTAAAATTCTTGCGGTTTTTTTTTTATTTTTACAGTTTTGAAATTCTTATTTACGAAATTCTTGTAGTTTCAAAAATTTTTGCAGTTTTCAAAATTTCCGCAGTTTTTAAAATTTTTGCAGTTTTTAATAATCTTGTTTTCAAACTTGTTGAAACTAAAAAATCTAGCAGCTTTAAAAATTCTTGTAATTTCTAAAAATTCCCGCAGTTTTTAATTTTTACAATTTTTATATTCTTTTAGTTTTCAAAGTTCCTTAAATTTTTAAAATTCTTGCAGTTTTTGGAATTCTTGTAGTAGTTAGAAGAAACCGTGGCTTACTTATTTTTTTAGAGAAAAAAATCAATTTTAGACGTGTTATCCTGTCGTTGATGCCAAAAAGTGCCACAACACAACAACAAAATCATACAGCAACAGAAACAACAACATAAACCACAAAACAAAAAATATTTGCAATAGGTAAGGCACAGAAATAGCAGAAACAATAACAACAACAACAAATGCTATTCAATTAACAGCCATGCCACGAATATCAACGACTATACGGCGACCCACTTGCCAATAAAATGCATTTCGCTTGCGCCAGCGCCCACAAAATGGGAGGAAAATAAAGCAAACAACAACAAAAGCAACTACAAAATTTATATTGTAATTGATATCAGAGAGAGAGCATTTGTGCAGCGTTGCGGGTGTCCAATGCTATACCAAACCCAAAAAGCCACAAACCGCTAATTTCGAAAGCAAATCAATGCAGTGGCGATGATGATGACCGATGAACGCCACGTCCGCCACGACCGCCAGCCAAAAACGCCAACAATAACATAAATTTAAATACAAACACGAACACAACCAACAATAACACCAACACCACCAATAACACAAGCACCAACACCAACGTCAGCATCAACATCATCGCCCAATCTCCACAGGCTATCTCCTATGGCTTTATTAATTTTATGCCCGCTGTTGCCGTTGTTGCTGACCTCGTAACCGCCCAGATTGAAAAAAATTTATTATAGACTAACATAATAATTACCGTTGAAACTTTGCTTAGCAGCACAGCCCATAAAACCACAAACAACTGCCTACTGCATTTGCCGCTTTGCCGGCTCTGCACACTTCAATCAACTCCAGCAACCCGCAGCTGAATTAATTAAACAACGCCTGCTTGCTATGCTGACGCATAATTATTGCTGCATACTTTTGGGGTTATGCAATAAATGCGATACATATTTGATTGTATATACAAAAAATGCAAATTAAGGCAATTACAAATAGCACAAAAAAAACTGAAAAAAGTTGACCACACAAATTTCAATAGTAAATTAGCGTTGATAACAAACATTGTGTAGCATAATTATAGGCGTATGCGCGCATTCACTAAACGCAATTAGACCGAGCTTTTGTGGTAATGTGTTATTAAGGCCAGCAAACACGCTGAAAACACACTAAAATCGTTATTTTTTGTTGCTTAAAATTGCTTAAAGTGGCTGAAAATGCAATGAATGTTCATAAAATTATTTTAAAGAAAATGTGTATATCATACTTTTAGGCGCACATTACACTAAATCACAAAAATATGCTTGCATGACAACATCTACGCAGCCAGCCGAAAGACCAAACTGCTGATTTTTTTAAATGAAGGAAAATAAAATAAAAACAAAATTATAGCATATATTTAGGCGTGCGTGAAGCTAAAATTATTAATGGCTTACCTGCTATGCTTCAAATATGTCACATACATACAAGCTTGTAAACATGCCTAAGTTTGGTTTTAATGCTGCAAACAATAAAAAATAAAATAGTTAAAAAATAAACATAGCATAATTTTAGGCACGCAAGCAAAGTTTATATATAAAAAAGCAGTTATAGCAAAGTTTTACGCGCGTCATATGAAAAACTGCGTGTAATATACATATCGTTACCTTAATTCACAAAGGCCCTAATTGACACTTTTTTCGAAACCGCGTTTTTCGCAGATTATAGTAGGATATATTAAAATACACCTTCCCTCAAAATTTGATAGCGATAGTTACAAAAGTAACGAAGTTATACGACTTTTTAAAAAGCTCTATCTGCATATGCTGAAGATCTATAAATTAAAAGGCCCTAACTACATTTGCTACAATATGCAGTAGTACAAGGTAAAAGTGTTTGGCAGGCTTTGAGTTGTATATTTTGGACTCCATGCATGCTTAGATGGTTATTTTTACCAAAATCGTAGCACTGTGTTATCAAATGCTTTGCTAAACTTTTGTATGGAAAATAATGTAACTATAGAACATAAATATTTAGTAAAAGGACATACACAAATGGAATGCGAGGCTACACATTCTCTACCTCAGAGAGCCAGCAAAAATTTTGAAATAGTAAACCCCACCTTATTACATAATCAACAACTTCCAATCTCTAAGAAGAAATGGGAAAATCTACAGGGTCTAGAAATATCATTACCTAAAGATTGCCATTCTTTTTATACAAACTTGCCCTTTAAAAATTAATGAAATATTCCTATATTATGTAATTATGTATGTATGTGTATTGAAATTAATATATTAATTTTACGATATATGATGTACATATATATTTACAGTCTGAAATGTTATTTATAATGCGCTTTGAAGTTATTGGAATCAATTGCAGCTGAAAATTTGAATAAATATTCAAACCACAAAAAGCCCTAACTACAGTTTTTTTCTAAATTCGTAGTGTAAAAAAGCCCTATCTGACACAAAATTTCCAAAATCCAATATATCTAAAATTTTTCACCAAGATCTACTTCAGGGCCTTGTTTTTGCAGAAACTGCATTTTTACAAACTCACAAAAGTCTTTTATTTTCATTTTAGCACGTTTTTTGGCTCTCCTGTAAAAAAATTTTTTGTCAGTTAGGGCCTTTGTGAATTAAGGTAACGATATAATGCTTTAATTAAATACATAACACAAGTAAACAACACTCAAATTAATTCCAACACTACAAACAACAATAATAAAATATTTGAAATGCAAACATAGCATACATTTAGGCACGCAATTCAACCAATTTACATACTTACGTTTGTGCCACAAATGTTTTGCTAAGCAACTAGTAGTTTTTATATTATGCGCAATTCCTTAAGTGAAATCTGCATAATTCGTGCAAACAGCAAATTATGTAAGAATAATAACTAAATAAACTGCGCTATAATACCTTAATCGCCTCAAAGTATACTACTGCAATAACAACGAAAATTACTAAAATATGCGTAAACGCAAAAGTTTTAATTTCGTGTTTGAAACTTATTTTATTTATCTATGAAAGTCAATCAACGAGTTTTGGTTGTTTGATTTTTTCGGCTCAGACGCCAAAAAGTATGCAAAGAAACTTTTATTAATGAGCCATAACTTTGGCAATTATAGTCGGATCTTTAAGTTTGATACATTAATATTTTTGTCTCGGAAAGGCAATTGTTTTGTGGTATTTCATTAACACTTAGTATACCATTAACCCTTAGTGCAGCATTAACCCTTAGTGCAACATTAACCCTAAGTGCACCAAAATCTGCGATAATTAAAAAAAACTCAGCGCACAACAGCTCATATACCTAAAATATTTTTGAGACATTTCCAAACAAAAAAAATTCAAGACCACCCTAATAGTCGCTTATTTATATTTTGTCACATTTTCGGCAATTATTTGCGAATTTTTAAGTTTGATACATCAATATTTTGTCCTGGGAATAGAATTTTCTGATGGAAGTTCATTAACCCTTACTGAACCATTAACCCTCAGTGCACCATTAACCCTAATTACATCAAAGTCGCAGATAACATCAAAGAAAAGTAAACCGGACATATAATGTGATTTTATAAATTTTTTTTTCATTTTAAAGTGCCCTTTTGTTAATTTTATTTCTTTTCTTCTTTTCCAGGTAATATCGCTCGAAGGCTGGACCGATATTATGTATTACGTACAAGATGCTCACAGCTTTTGGGATTGGATCTATTTTGTCCTATTGATTGTGGTAAGTCTGAATTACTTTTATGTATGTATGTAAAAAGATTAGAATAAAAAAAATAATAATCACTGGAACTTATGAAACCCGCTTTTAAGAACTTTAAGTAATACAGAAAAAGCCTCAGAAATTCTCTACAAAAGTATGACTAACTAAGGAAAGTGCATATTGGCTAAAGCGTCATTGAATAAAAACCTTTTCGGTCTAGGTTATACATATTTGGTATATAAGGGGCCTTAGGAACCACTACCAATGCTGCACTTAGCACTATCTTTCACGCTTGATCTGCGTTCGCCTAATGATCAAGAACATAGCTTAAATGACTGCAAAGAGATTTAAGGTGACTAATGAAATCCTGGCGCAGCTCAAGTGCAGACACAGCAGAGACACAGTAACATAGCGTCTCATCCTTTTGTGCATAAACTGACTAATATTGCGCCGCACACTGGGTGATAGCGGCCAAAAATAAAATCGAAATTAAAGTATTAGCAAATCAAATTTTTTTGAAAGTGATTGACAGATATAACAATTTGTAAAAAAAAAGCTTATATAAAATTTTTTGAGTCTCGTTTTGTTTAGCCGTACAGGGTGTTAAAAACTGAGCAAAAAATAGGTCCTTTTATTTCTCAACAATTACACCTTATACAAAATGCTGTAACTCATTCAATTATTAACGTATGTAATCGAGTGATACACCATTACATAGATATTGATTTGGCCTTTTAGAAACAATAAGCCTTTTGTAACCAGCGGTAACTCTTAGATTTATATGAACTTTCAAATATTGACAAAAAAAGTCGTAAAAAAAATTTTTTGCTCAACTTTAAACAAAAAAATAAAAAAAATAAAAAATATGACCTCCCCAATTTTTTCATATGTTTTGAAATGATATATTTTTAATCAAACTGCATTTTAATTCTTGAAATCCACCTGCGCTTTTCGCTTAAATGATCTTTTTCCCATTTGACTAAAAGTGCCTTTTTCAAAACGCAATAATTAGGCTACTTTTGACATTATGAAAAATCTTATTCTTAGGCGATTAATCGAATAGTTTGTTCACCGTGTTGTAGGCAATGGTTCACACTTTCAAATTATGGAAGAATTTTTTTTATCAGCGTTATCATTATTTTTTTGCAGCCTTTTTCTTTTCGAACAGAAAAAAAAATTGTGTAAAAATTGGAAAATTTCAACATGAAATAAAAAAAAAATACAAAATATGACCTCTCCAAATTTTTAATATTTGGTGCTAGTGAACGTGCTTTATAAACAGGTGAAGAAATCTTAAAAATTCGTTCGCGCTTTTTTGTTTTATGAACTTTTTTATGGAGTGAGTTTTTCTAAGTTTTCATACATTTTTCCCATACAAATCCCCAAAAGTATGCTTCAAAAAGTATTAATAATTTTGTATGGGGAAAATTTGCCAAGTTAATGAAACTTAAACAACAATTTCTCCAATTCTAATAAAGATATCTGAAAAATTTAAACGCCATGTTCAGGGGGATGGTTTATGCTTTCTAACGGTGTATTTGATTTTGAATAAAAAAATACTACATACAAGATATTAAGCAGGGAATATAGTCAAAAACGTGTTTTTTTGCCTAATTGGACATGAATATCTCAAAAACTAGAACCAATTTGAAAATTCTGACTTCAGATTCAGATTCAGCACACTGAAATCCTTTAGAAAAGTATATTTGGTACGCGTGATTTACTTACTTAGGCAAACGTTTGGACGGAAAATAGTTAAAATCGGTTGACGGCCACGCCCACTTTTATATATGTGTATTATAAAGTGGCCTAATAAAAACATTTTAAGCGATATCTCTGTCAAATATAAAGATAATTCATTGAAATTTTATAGCAGGAGTCCAACTGCGGACATAAAACGAAAAACACAAAAATTTTGGAAAATGGGCGTGGTACCGCCTCTTTTTAGAAACAGGAATATACGAGATTTCTGAGCCCATAACTCGACAAATAATTGATATATAATGACGAAACTTGGTGTGTACACTTTTATTACTTGTGGTAATACATGTCGAAAATTTTAGCGAAATCGGTTGACGACCACGCCCACTTTTATATATTTGTATTATAAAGTGACCTAATAAAAACATTTTAAGCCATATCTCTGTCAAATATAAAGATCTATCATTGAAATTTTGTCGCATGAGTCCAACCATAGACGTAAAACAAAAAACACAAAAATTTTGGAAAACGGGCGGTGCCACGCCCACTTATTAAGGGGCAAACATTGAAAGTTTTATGAGTCAGAACTCAGAAACCGTTGAAGATATATCGATGAAATTTGGTACGCGTGATTTACTTACTTAGGCAAATGTTTGAACGAAAAATTTCCAAAATCGGTTGAGGGCCACGCCCACTTTTATATATGGGAACTATAAAGGGGCCTAATAAAAACATTTTAAGCGATATCTCTGTCAAATATAAATATAATTCATTGAAATTTTGTGGCATGAGTTCCACAATAGACTGGAAAAAAAATAGAAAAATTTTGGAAAATGGGCGTGGCACCGCCTCTTTTTAGACAAAGGAATATACGAGATTTCTTAGCCTTTAACTCGACAAATAATTGAGATATTATGACGAAACTTGGTTTATACACTTTTATAACTTGTGTTAATAGACACGCAGAAATTTATTGAAATCGGTTTATGACCACGCCTACTTTTTAACAAAAATATTTCTGGAACACCCTTTGGGAATTTGTAACGTGACATCTTTGTAACTAGAAGTCAAAAAGGAATGAAATCTTGTACAAAGAATAATATTCATATGCTTAGTTGGATGACTGATAAAAATGTTAAAAATGGGCGTGGCTACGCCCACTTTATGCGGCACTCGCTTTATATAAAATACGCCGTGTTTCCATCAAACGCAAACAAACAATGAAAGCATACAGCTGAGTATCTAATGTTCGATTCCACTCGAACTTAGGCTTCCTTACTTGTTAATATTACGCTTAAAATGTTTGCAATAAAACAGAATAATTTTAAAAAGAATAAAACTTTCCTAATTTTTACAACTTCTTATAAAAACCCCAATAAAAACCATTTTTTTTTTTTCAATAATCGCAAAAAATCAAAAAATGGTGACTTTCCAAAGTTAGTATTGAAAATATGTAGGTGAAATCGGACTACATATAAAAACGCACACATCCCATATATGGGATCATTCGAAAAACACACAAAATGTTATAATTCAGAAACTAATATAACCCGAGTAATGAATTTTCAGCCATGACTTTATGAAGTTATAAGGAAATATGCTAAAATTTTAGAAATGTAACATAATTTAGGGTATGTTAGTGTCCAGCACGAAATTATTATTTTTAAATTTTAATTTTTATACTTTGGAATAAGCGGAAAAATCCAATTAGCTCATACAGCGATGGTAGATGTGATAGCTATTTCGAAGAAAAACCACTTTCTTCATCATCAGACATCTTCTCGGGAGCACACCGCTGTCCGTCAGCTGCCAACCATTATTCAACACTTGTATAGCAGATGTACGAAAATCGTACACTAAGTGAGGTTAGATTGAATAGAGCACTGGCATATATAAGTGAAAAATCCAACAGCTCAGCAGGACCATCGGTAGCCGCAGTGCTTAGCGTTTCGCTAATAGCGTTTTCGATTCTGAACCAAAATGCTGCATTATTACAAGGCAACATTATCAACATGCGCCCTGAGCCCTAAGAAAATGTTGCACTTTTCATGTGATGTATGAAACAAAAATAATGCAACCCCTTGGTCATATTAAGGGCAGAAAATGCTGCCCTGTGGTCGGGCAGAGGGCGACATTTTTGTCAATAAAACAAGCAACCCTGAAAAAATGTGTGGAATCTATGTGGAATAGAAAAAACAGATTTGACAGCCCGATAAAAATGCAGAATGAGTGCGACATTTTTGCCAGAATCGAAAACGCCATAATATTCGATTACTGATGGTTGGAGCGTAGGTTCAAAGCCTGGTGTGCTCCCGAGAAGATGTCTGATGATGAAGAAAGTGGTTTTTCTTCGAAATAGCTATCACATCCACCATCGCTGTATGAGCTAATTGGATTTTTCCGCTTATTCCAAAGTAACATAATTTAATTTATAAGTGGTATGTCGTTAGAAGCGTACTTTAATTATCTTTCGAACGGAGTAGATACGGTTTGCGGGTATTTGTAACTTCAGCGAAAAGAATTTTTGATTGAAGTTGTAACCAAAAAAACTCAAAATTACGTTATCTCAAAACCCTAACCATAAGAAAATGGTTTTGATCTCAGCAGGTTCATACCAGCCCTCCCCTATACCTGAAATTCTTGGTATTTTCTCAAATTAATTATTCGTAAACTAGTGTTTTCAACATATAGCTTTGAATATGATAGAAGTAAATTTTATCTACCAGAATTTCGTGGGGGGTTCAAACACCCAAAACCCTTCCCCCCCCCCTAAATACGGCTTTGCATACTTGTATGGGAATGAGAAAGCTGAAGAGCTGGCAGAGAAGGGTGTGCGGGCCTCGCAGTAGAACACTCGATGGACGGACGACCTTCTGATGCCACTCAGTGAAATTAGGCATTTGTATCATGTACGTGCTACAGCTCGGAGGCCTACAAGGCTCTACTTGCAGAGGAAAATGCCGGTGTCGGAAACAGGAAGGGAATTTTCTCGGATAGTCAGTCGGCTCTAAAGGCTCTGGGATCTGCAACGGTATCATTAAGCCTGGTCAGAGAGAGTAGAGAGTGGACCATGGGCTTAGCAAGCCGACATAGCGTATAACTGGCCTAGGTGTCGGGGCACCGCGATATCCGGGGGGAAACGAAATGGCTGATGAGCTAGCCAGTAAGGCTTGGCTCTTGATATCGCAGAGGCGGAGAAAGTTCTTGCGCCCCATTTGCTATTAAAGAGATTTTCGTTAAAATGAGCTCAAAATACCTTAACAACTGCCATTCACCTGCTTGCTGCTCCCTTGTCCGTTAGACCCGCACCCCTATTATTTATTTAGCTCCACTTTACAGGCATCAAAGAGCGACAGTTTTCTGTACGCTGACTTATTGATTTATTTCATATTTCCGTTTAAATTGACTTTAATTGACTGTTAACATTTCACATTTGCAGCGACTTGCTGCCGGCAAGCCAAAAATGGGCGGAATCTAATTTTGCATGCTTTTTGGCGCGTTGCCTTTATAAATATACATATGTATATCTACAAAAATACAATTTACAGGAAATTAGCAGTAAAAGAAATATTGCCTACGCTGGCAGGGTGCTAAGAAGTTCAATAAGAGCCAATTAGTTGAAACCAACTTTTTGGGTTTGTGTGCCTAAAAGTATGTAATAAATTTTTTTCCGCAAATAAAATTTTATTGTATAAATGTATGTATGTTTGCAAGAAGCAGAGGCCAATGGAGCGCAATATTTTAGGTTTATTTAGATTTTTTTAAAATGCAGGTGTTAAGGCGGTATCATCCGTCTATACAAAAATGTGCCTAAAGTTATGCTAAGTTGTTACAGTTTTTTACTTTTTGCAAACATAAAATCCCACCTACGCCACTTGTTTGCCGTCTATCGTCATGAAACAACTGCGTGCGCGATCATGTGCGTGAAACAAACTTGCACAAATATTTCAAAACCATTAACTTGCCTACTTAAGCGCCATAAAGTATGCTTTATTTTATGCAAACTCGAGCAAAGCTGTCATGTTGACAATTTTCTTCGTTTCGTTTCACATGCCAGCAGCCTTGCTGTAAGAAAGCTACACGTACGAATTTCAAAAGAAAAACTCTAGCAAGCATATTTTTAGGCGCGCACACATGCCCACTTATTTTTAGCTACACAGCAACAACGGCTGCCACAACACGCTTCCATACACGCTGACATATGTACATACACCTATTGTTAAAAATAACATACACAGCATACGTGTTTTTGTCTGGGCAAACGGTTGCCTGTAGCATTTGCCTAAAAGTATGCAAATTTATGTGACAACCATTTACGCTTTTGTGGTAAATTAAATAGAGATTTATGTATGTTTGTGAGTGTGTACGTATTTTGGATGGCTGCTGAGATATGTGTGCATATTTAAAATAACAAAGCGACAGGCAATTAACTTAGAAGTTATATATGAGTAAAATATTTAGCATACTGTTAGGCGCATAGACAAAATAAATGCGTGAAAATAAGCTAGAAAATATTTTAAAGGAATTTCAAAGTCTAAGTAAAAGTAAATTGTTATAGAATAAAAATTAACGCAAAAATGAAAACTCTCAACTGATATGGCGCCAAAAAGTACGCACCCTTTTTTTCAAAATATTTAAAAGCGAAATTTGTGCAGATTCAAAGGTGAAAATAAAGCTAGCAATTCATTTCAAAGTCTGGTTTAAACAAGAAGTGAGATTTAGCAGTAAATTCGCCTAAAAGTATGCTGCAACTATAAATATGCAATGCTTTAGAAAATGACCTGAATAAAAATGAGCAAAAGCATAAAGTATGTAAGTAATTTTTTTTATGGTTTGCGTAATTTTTTTTTATGAAATTAAATTATATTAATTTTTTTTTCAGTACGCCAAAAAGTATGCAACAAAAAAATTTTAAACATAAAATTGCCACCAAATAATATGCAACGCAAAATGCTGCGGTTTTTTCTTATGCTCAAGCTCAGCTATTCTAACTTTATACATTTCAGATTGACGCAAATAAAAACAAACAAAAATACTGCGCTGTCATCTGCCATCATCTCTCTTACTTCTTAGATCTTACAACATTCCCGTTTACATATACTTTGCTGTTTTTTCACACACACATATGCATTCCGTCTGACCTCAAACTGTCATAACCTGGCTTAAATGCCACTCGAAGCGAGTACACAAAAGAAAAAGAAAAGGCAACAACAACAACCTCCGCTAGATAAAGAAAAATTCCTTTCTGCTCTGATTCAGCACAATAACACAGTGCAAACGCCTTAAAGTATACACCTTTGTTTTTTGGTGGCATGACACAGCACAGACACTGCGACTGACAGTGTTTGAACTTTTTTTTTCTCAAGTTATTTTTTATCTCATTCACTCACGCTCTTGGCTCTTGGCTTTTGTTTTTTTTTTGTTTGTTTATTTGTTTTTCTTTATTTTTTTTTCTACCCAATAGACCAAAGGGCTTGAGAATAATATTATAACAAGCTTACAAATATAAGCGTTAAGCTTGAGGAAAGCTTGTGTAAAGTATTGAAAAAGTCTTAAGAACAATTGTAGAGAAATCAAAACGGCACCCTTTTTATAAGCTTACAAATGTAATTGTAGAAAAATATTACTTGTGAAAGCTTGTTGTAAGCTTATAAATATAATTGTATGTATAAATAGTAAAAAAAAAAAAATAAATTTTTATTTGCATTTTTTTTCTTTTTCTTTCCTTCTTCACCTTTACTGCAATGTTCTTTATTTTATATTCTCCTCCTGTTTCGGACCATAACACCAACCTGAAATTCAATCCAACGGTATCATATAGTGGTACATTCAACATTATATCGAACATTATTGAGGCTTTTATATTTCCCTTTTCGACGAAGGAATCAATGAATTATATGAATCATTGTAAAACCAAAATTTAAAAAAATTTTACAGCAAGCTTATACAATATTATTATTAATATTTTTTCAAGCATTCATTGCAAGTGTAAAGTAAGCTTATTGTAATATTGTTTTCAAGCTTGTGTTCCTCAATTATTACAATCATGCTTGTGAATAAGCTTACAATTAAGCTTATAAAAACTGTATTGCAATAAGCTTATAATGGACAATTGTTATAAGCTTGTTCTCAAGTCCTATTACATTTCGCTTACATCCTGGTCTGTTGGGTACTGTTTATTTGTTTCGTCGGCAGCAGCTGCTTTATGCTGAATTTTGATTTCAAACTTTCATATTTTTCATACTCACAAATATGCCACAATCGGCAATGGGGCAGATATTTTTGCTGTGGTTTTATGTGCTTCTCTTGCTTCGTTTCTTTAAAAATTTTATGTATGTATGTTTTCATTTTATTGTTTCTTTACGTGGTGTTTTTTTATCTTTTGTTATCTGTGTCACATGCAACAAGCGAAGAGTGTACCTAAGAGTACATACACATATAGCAGGGAGCAGGGGCAGCAGGGATATGGGCTGTTACCAGCCAGCCAGCTGAGCTCAGACACTACAGGCTTTGTGTGCTTCGCGCCTTTTTATAATAACTTTTGGGAGTTTTAGGCGGAGAAGCATTGAATAAAGCATTATTAAAATGTTTTTCACACCATTTCTGTTTTCAATTTTTGTGACATACGTACATACATACAAACAGAAAACTTAGTTGACGTTAACTTTGTTTGTTCAGCAGCAAGTCAAAAAATATCAAAAGTTATTTTATGAAAATTGTTTTAAACATAAAATATTATTTATGTTTGTATTTATATGGCCGTTTTAATTCTAATAATTATTTTATGTGAATTTAAATGAGCTATTGGCCATTTTTTAATGAAGAAAAATTGAAAAAAAAAATTTTTTTGGTAGAAGTTATGGATCCATTTCGGAGACCACCACATCCCCTCATCAGACTTCTTCAAGCGGCCTCAACCGAGAATCGAACTTAAGTCGTTCGATTGGTAGTCCATTGTCTATACCCTTGAGCTACCACCGCCGTCAGCTTTGTTTCGCTTAAATTTAAATTTTCCTTCCATTACAATCCACATACCAACAACAGTAGCTTAATGACACTCTGCCTTTGCTACCTAGTATGTTGGTGCGATTGTGTGTTTGGTTTGTACAAAGTTCTAAAGCTATTAACAAGCAAAGCTTTTGTACAGGCAATGCTTGTTATTGTTTTCAGACTTTTGTTTTTCGGCAGGCTCTCCGATATACATATTTATGTTTGTATTTTGTGATGAGGGGATGTGGTGGTCTCCGAAATGGATCCATAACTTCTACCAAAAAAATTTTTTTTTCAATTTTTCTTCATTAAAAAATGGCCAATAGCTCATTTAAATTCACATAAAATAATTATAAAATATTATTATTATTAGTATTAATAGGATGGTTTCTTACATCGTTTTCCAATTGTGGTAAGAGATACAGGGTGCCACAAGCGTTTGAGAAAGCTATTAAAGATATTTTTGCAACGATACGCAAATAGTAAATAAGACGGAAACATGTTCTCCTAAACGGATTGCTATTGCTAGACAAGGCAATAACATTTAAATTAGCATAATTATATATTAAAACTGTAATTAGAAAACAAGGTGGCAACTCTATTGGCATTTTTTTTTAATTTTTCATTAATGTAATTTTTAAAATGTTTTTTTTTTAATAAGATAAGAAAATTTTTAGAATTTTTTTAAATTTAAACTTTAATTTTATCTAACGTGAAAAATTTGGCAATTTCTATTAAATTTTTTCTTGTTTAATTTTTTGTTAATGTAACTTTTAATTTTTTTTTTGCTTGATTAACACAAAGAAAGTGTCAAATCTCTTGAGTTTTTTTTTTAATTTTTTGCTAATATAACTTAGCTTTTTTACTTAAACAATGAAAGGTGAAAAATATTTATTTTTTTTATTAATGTAACTTAACAGTTTTCATGACTTGAGCGAAAAATTTTTTTCTTGTTTAATTTTTTGTTAATGTAACTTTTAATTTTTTTTTTGCTTGATTGACACAAAGAAAGTGGCAACTCTGCTGAGTTTTTTTTTTATTTTTTGCTTATATAACTAAGTTTTTTTACTAAAGCAATAAAAGGTAAATTTTTTTTTTTCATTAATGTAACTTATAAAGTTTTCATGACTTGAGCGAAAAAGTTGGCAACTCTATTGAAATTTTTTTGTTTATAAATTTTACAAAGCTTTTTTTGACTAATGTGAAAAAAGTGGCAATTCTACTGATTTTTATTTCTAATTTTTTGTTAAAATAACGTAAAAAATAATACAATTTTTTGTGAATTTAAATGAGCTATTGGCCATTTTTTTTTTTTTTGTTGGCCAATAGCTCATTTAAATTCACATAAAATAATTATTAGAATTAAAAACGGCCATATAAATACAAACGTAAATATAAATTTTTTTTTTTCTAAAGCGCAAACAGGTGACAACTCCACTGAATTTATTTTCTGGTTTTTTGTTTATGTAACTGAAAAAAACATCTGTTTTTTACTAAAGCGAAAAAATGTGGCAAGTCTATTCCATTTTTTCTTCTAATTTTTTGTTATGGCAACTTTTAATTTTTTTTACTAACGCATTTCTATTGATTGATTTTTTTTTTTTTTAAGAATTTTTTAATTTCATTTGGCTAACATGAAAAAACTTGGCATCTCAAACGAAATTGTTTTAAATTTGTTCTTAACGTAAATTTCTTTTTTTTTTTTGATTAATATAAAAAATTAGCAAGTATTTTATTTATTTATTTATTTGTATTTATTTATAAGAAATATTAGTACAAGAAGATCACTGGGAGATCTTTTATAGTACAACAGTTAAGAACATAATAGTAAGAAATTAAATCAATTAAATAAAATTTAAATTTTCATTTCAGAATCAAGTTAAAAACAGAAGAAGAAAAGAAAGAATAAGTAAATAAAATAAATGAATAATTAAAAAAATACATATCTAACAGTAGCTTAAAGTATTAAGTTAAGCGTAGTTTGCAAGCCCCAATGCCAGTTTTTATGTACACATCAAAAAGTAAATAAAATAAAATAAACATGAAAAAAAAATAAAAAATAAATAAAAATAAAAATATACATATATTTATATATATAAGTATTTATATATATAAATATATTTATTGTCGAAAATACGAATATAAAATGTTCCTAAAGTTGCTTTTGTTTAAACTATTACGGACCGAAACAGGAATGGAATTCCAAATTCGAATAGCATTGACAAAAAATAGCCTTGCAGAGGGTAGGAGATTGTAGCTAGGCATGATCAGGTTAATTATGCGGGTGGATTTTGGAAATTGTAGTTTTTCGTGAAGATAGCTGGGCACTCTGTCTGTCATTAGACGGAAAAGGAAAATACAGTTTCTCGCCTTCAAGTACTCGAATATCTCACAGCCTAGCAGACTCGACCTCCATTCGGTGATATGTGCATATTTGTGTAAGCCAAAAACATAGCGGGTTACGTGATTAAAAGCAACTTCAATCTTACGCGCCGACTGAGCGTCAAGTTTGCTATAAACTAGCTCCGAATAACAGATTATTGGCATTATAAGTTGTATGGCGAGTTTTCGTCTGATGGTAGGCGGCGTGTATGTAGCAGAGAATTTAAGGTTTCTTAGTATGTAGAAAACTTTGCTAACAACGGAATTAACGTGGTCAGTGCAGGTCAACCCAGAATTGATTACATAACCAAGACTAGTCACTTTGTTCACGGGTTTAACGATTTCGTCGCCTATATAAAGGGAGGGAATAGTTGAGAGATTCAACCGTTTATTGCATATTGGCAGAACATATGACTTCTCACAATTTAGACTGAGACCATTTATGAGAGCCCAGTCTTTTATGCGCGTTAGGTCGCTATTAAATTTCGAACACAATTCGGCTGAGTTTACCAGAGATCGCGACATGTATAATTGGATATCATCCGCATATGCATGAACTTTTGCATGCTGACATGTACCAAAAATGTCATTAACAAACAAACAAAATAGCAGTGGGCCCAAAATAGAGCCTTGTGGTACACCTGCCAGGAGTGGTCGAAGCTGAGAGAATTCACAACCAACTTTTACCCGCTGAGCCCTTCCATCCAGATAGCTCCTCATAAAACGCACCGCAGATCCACTAAACCGAAAGAGTTTCTCTAGCTTGGAACACAAAAGTTCGTGGTTGATAGATTCAAATGCTTTGGAGAAATCTAATAAGCATAATAGGGTTAAATCATTTTTATCAAATGGAACGCGTATGTCGTCAAGAATTTTAATCATAACTGTCGAACAGCTATGCTTTGCTCTGAAACCAGACTGGAATGGTGATAGCAAGTTGGTGCTATTAACATGGAAGTAAATTTGTTCGGACATCAGAGATTCAAGGACTTTAGACAATGCTGGTAGAATACTAATTGGACGGAAGTCTTTGGGGCTACATGCAGTTTTTATTTTGGCGACAGGAACCACGGTTGAGACTTTCCACGCATCAGGGAAACACGAAGTTGTAAAACAGTGATTAATTATGTGCGTAAGAACCGGTAAGATAACTGGTAGAATAATTTTTATAAATTTAATGGGAATACCATCCTCTCCAACTGCATTGAACCGTATCTTATAGACACACCTTTCCACGTCTAATTCGGACACTGCACGAAACTCAAACATCTGATTTGTATGATCGATTGTACGATCGATTGTACTTGGATAGATCGGAAGGGAAGAAGAACAAGAAGATGCACGATTGGCAAACGCATCATTCAAAGCATCAGGCTTTAAAGGACAGTCAGCATTGTCACCACCATGGACACGGAGGTTCCTTAAGTTCTTCCATAGAACACCACATGGCAAAGAAGGGTTCAATTTCGCGTCGTTCGTTTCTCGCGTCTGATGGTCAAAGTAGCGCAATTTCTGGCGACCTTAAACGCACACCAATTTTCCTCAGTTGAATTTTTCTTCCAAGCGGAGTAATGCTTATTACGTTTTTTAATTGCAATCTGTACCATTCTATTAAACCAGGGAGTCGAAGAGGTTCTGAAATTTCTAGCAATAACTGGGACATGAGCTTTAAAGGAACTTATGATAATAGAGTTCAAGAAGCTAAGCTTCTCATTAACTGAGCTCATACCCCAGCAAAGAGTCCAACTAATTTGCGAAAGTTCATCAAAAAGCCTTTCCACATTTAACTTGCGGTAATCAAAATGGGTGCATACTTTTTCCACTAGACTGTGACTTTTGAGGTCAATATCAAAGGAGCAGAAAATCAAGTCGTGATCCGATACAAACGACAACTGATCGAACTTCAAGACAAGATTTTGGTCAGATACCATAAAGTAATCAATCAGACTCGGACGACAATTGCTGCCATATCGGGTAGGTATACTTACATTAACAAGCGACAGACCAACACTGGAGACATTATCGACTAAGCTTGACGTATATGTATCATTGCACAGTAAATTTATATTAAAGTCTCCGCAAACAATAATATTTTCGTAGTCAACTGCGTACGAAGATAAAACATTAAAAAAGTCGCTTACACTGCAGTTTTTATTTGGACTATAGACACAGGATAAGAGCGTTGAGGTAGACAATTCAATCAACAGATATTCAACACTATTTCCAACTGAGTGCGAGATCACCTTAGTTTTTAAATATTTCTGACAGTAGACAGCCACCCCACCCCCTTTTCTGCCTACTCTATCATTCCGAAATATGTTGTAATTTTGTATATCAACTTGGGAGTCATTAAGTTCACAGCTGAGCCAAGTCTCAGAAACACAGATTACGTCTACAGCGGAAAATTGAAAGGTATTTCGTACCATATCCACCTTCTCGGAGTTGAGGCTACGAGCATTGAAATGTACAACATTAAATCCTTTCTGGCGAGCGCACAAAATATTTATCATAGCACTACTACAATTATCAATGCTATTCGATTTTTTGTTAACCGCAATCATAATAAAATAGTAGCCGAAAAGCAACTTTAGGAAAGGAACGATAAGGAGTGAGACATAACAACAGAGAGGGACTTGCCAACTTTACATATCTATGATAACTAAAAAACAAATATAACAATAAGCGATTGAATCCCGTGTTAGCGAAACTGCAGCAGGTCTTGATCACACGTTACTTTTACGGCGGGGTTTGTACATGCGCCTTTCTTGACGTGGACCTGGCCTCTAACTGTGTGTACCGACAAAAGCTTCCCCTCTCGCCTAAGCTTGATTGCCTCTTGCAATAAACGCCTATTTTCAGACGTAAGACTTTCATAGATGTGAAAGTAGCCTACTATGCCAATAGTGCCGAGGGACACAGCTGATTTCATTCGCCGCCGATATTCCCTGAAAGCATTTAGGGTTCGGTTGCGGTCAATCGGTGAAGTGTACTAATTTTTTTTCTAATTTTTTGTTAAAATAACGTAAAAAATAATAAAAAATTTTTAACTAAAGCGCCAAAGGTGGCAACTCTACGGGATTTTTTTCTGATTTTTTGTTTATGTAACTGAAAAAAAAAACATTTTTTTTTACTAAAGCGAAGTCTATTCATTTTTTTCTCATTTTTTGTTAATGTCATCTCTATTGATTGATTTTTTTTTATAACTTTTTTTAAAGCATTTTTTTAATTTTTTTGAATAACGTAGAAAAAGTTGGCAACTCAAAAGATTTTTTTTAATTTGTTCTTAACATAAATTTCAAAGGTCTCTTTTTATTAATACTAAAAGAGGTGGCAACTCTACTGATTTTTTTTTTATTTTTTGTTGATATAACTTAAAATTTCTTCTTACTAACGCAAAAAATGTGGTAAATCAATTAATTTTTTTTTTTAGGTTTTTGTTAATGTAAATTTAAAAAAGTTCTTTCAACTAACGTGAAAAAATTGGCAACTCTACTGAATTTTTTTCTCATTTTTTGTTAATGTAAATTTAAAAAAGTTCTTTCAACTAACGTGAAAAAATTGGCAACTCTACTGAATTTTTTTCTCATTTTTTGTTAATGTAAATTTAAAAAAGTTCTTTCAACTAACGTGAAAAATTTGGCAACTCTACTGAATTTTTTTCTCATTTTTTGTTAATGTAAATTTAAAAAGTTCTTTCAACCAACGTGAAAAAAGGCGGCAACTTTGTTCTTAACGTAAAATTTCAAAGGTCTTTTTTATTAATACGAAAAAAGGTGGCAACTCTATTGATTTTTTTTTTCTTTTTTCTTAACGTAAAGTTGAAAGGTTTTTTATTAATACGAGAAAAGGTGGCAACTCTATTGATTTTTTTTTTTTTAATTTTTCGTTAATGTAAATTTAAAAAAGGTCTTTCAACTAATGTGAAAAAAGGTGGCAACTATTGATATTTTTTTTAAATTTGTTCTTAACGTTAATTTCAAAGGTTGTTTTTTTATTAATATGAAAAAATGTTAAACACGAAAAACTCTAAAGCAAACTATGTTTTATGCAAAAGTCACTCTCACTCTGAAAAACACACACACACACACACATAAATCTAAAATAAAGCAAAGAAGTATGTAACCGCTATAAAGCGCAATGCATAAAATGAAACGCATCACTTGCGCAATTCAGTTTGTTTTGTGTGTGTGCGTGTGTGTATGTGTGTGCAATTCTTCATTGCTAATGCAAATCTTGTGTTTTGTGAAGTAAGTTTGTCGCTTTTGCCATAGAAAAAAACATAAAAAACGAGTGCAATGTGAAAGAATTTATTATTCTATTCTTTTTCTTATTATTTATTTTGGTGTTATAATCTATTTGGAATGTGAAAAGTTTTAAAAGAAATCATGGCGGTTTTGCTGTCAATAGTTTTTGAAAGTAAGCGGAAATAAAAAAAAAATTGTTTGGTACATTTATTGGTCTCGATTTTTGTTTTTTAATTTTTTGGTTTCATATTTTTATACTCAGCTGTACTAGTACACAGAGTATTATAGTTTTAATCACATAACGGTGGATTGTAACAGAATGAAATAATCGAGATAGATATAGACTTATATATATCAAAATGATCAGGGTGAAAAGAGAAATCGATTGAGCCATGTCCGTCCGTCCGTCCGTCCGTCCGTCCGTCCGTCCGTCCGTCCGTCTGTCCGTCCGTCCGTCCGTCCGTCCGTCTGTAAACACTCTAACTCGCGCAAAAATTGAGATATTTTGATGAAATTTGGAACGCAAGTTGGTATCGAGACTGGGACGGTTGGTATTGAAAATGGGCGAAATCGGACCATGACCACGCCCACTTTTCCTATATAGAAAAAATCGGAAATTTGGTATCTCAGCCACTAATATAGCTAGAGTTTTAAAATTTTACCCACGTATTGAGCTCGGGCCCTTATGAAGAAATTTGATGAAGTTTTGGAAAATGGGCGGTGCCACGCCCACTTATTAAGGGTCAAACATTGAAAGTTTTATATGTCATAACTCAGAAACCGTTGAAGATATATCGATGAAATTTGGTACGCGTAATTTGCTTACATAGACAAATGTTTTGACGAAAAATTATCAAAATCGGTTTACGGCCACGCCCACTTTTATATATGTGTATTATAAAGTGACCTAATAAAACCATTTTAAGCGATATCTCTGTCAAATATAAAGATCTATCATTGAAATTTTGTCGCATGAGTCCAACTATGGACATAAAACAAAAAACACAAAAATTTTGGAATATGGGCGGTGCCACGCCCACTTATTAAGGGGCAGACATTGAAAGTTTTATGAGTCATAACTCAGAAACCGTTGAAGATATATCGATGAAATTCGGTACGCGTAATATAATTACTTAGTCAAATGTTTTGGCGAAAAATTATCAAAATCGGTTGACGGCCACGCCCACTTTTATATATAGGAAATATAAGGGGGCCTAATAAAAACATTTTAAGCGATATCTCTGTCAAATATAAAGATCAATCACTGAGATTTTGTGGCAGGAGTCCAACTATGGACATAAAACAAAAACTACAAAAATTTTGGAAAATGGGCGGTGCCACGCCCACTTATTAAGGAGCGAATATTGAAAGTTTAATAAGCCATAACTCAGAAACCGTTAAAGATATATCGATGAAATCTGGTACGCGTGATATATTTACTTAGCCAAATGTGTGGACGAAAAATTACCAAAATCGGTTGACGACCGCGCCCACTTTTATATATGTGTATTATAAAGTGACCTAATAAAACCATTTTAAGCGATATCTATGTGAAATATAAAGATAATTCATTGAAATTTTGTGACATGAGTTTTACAATAGACCGGAAACAAAAAATAAAAAAGTTTGGAAAATGGGCGTGGCACCGCCTCTTTTTAGACAAAGGGATATATGAGATTTCTTAGCCTTTAACTCGACAAATAATTGAGATATTATGACGAAACTTGGTTTATACACTTTTATAACATGTGTTAATAGACACGCAAAAATGTATTGAAATCGGTTTATGACCACGCCTACTTTTTAACAAAGATATTTCTGGAACACCCTTTTGGAATTTGTAACGTGAAGTCTTTGTAACTAAAAGTCATAGAGGGATGAAATTTTGCACTAACAATAATATTTGTATGCTTATTTGGATGATTGATATAAATTTTGAAAATGGGCGTGGCTGCGCCCTGTTTATGCAGCACTCGTTTCATATAAAATACACCCTATATCGAACAAACGCAAACAAACAATGAAAGCATACAGCTGAGTATCTAATGTTCGATTGCACTCGAACTTAGGCTTCCTTACTTGTTCAAAATTAATTTCCTTTTAAACCATTAAAAAAAACTTTCATTCAAACTAAACTTTGTAATTCGCAAAAACCTCACAAATCTGCTGTTGCCGGCTGATAAAAACTTAGAAAATGCAATGCATTTATTTATTGGATTTTTTAAATGTTAATGATTAATTTAATTCTCTTACATTAAACTGAAAATTAATAATCAATTAAATTAAAAAATTATAAAAAAGTACTCATGATTAAGTCATTAAAAATAATCAGAAATAGTCATGATTAATAGCCATTAAAACAAATGAATCAAAAATAATGATGGGTATGTTCAGAAACGCAGCATGAAGCGCAACAGCGGCAGTAATTATTTTTTTGATGATTGTGATGAGCGACGCTGCATGCAAAATTTACGTTTATGAACGCTCTGCTTGTACTACAAAATCATAATGCGCTTCAAACTGAGTTTCTGAACAAAGCCCATATAATCAAATATTTTTTTTTTATTGTATGATTATTTTTAATTCTTTGATCATTTTTAATTGTTTGATTATTACTAGGGCAACAGAAGATATGCAAATGCATATTTTTCTGTTGCAGTCCTATTTACATATGATAAATATATATAGGCGTTTTAGCTCAAGACGAAGAGAATAAGCCTAACTTGTTAGGGCATATTTTCGCATATTTAGGTCAAAAGGCTTATTTTTGCATATTTTGACTTATTTGCATATTTTTGGCATATTTTGCTTTAAATTCATATTTTAGCATAGTATTTCGTCATATTTTTCCATCTCACTCGTAAAATTGTTTTTATTTACATTTTTTACTCTGGCAACTTTGTTTTGTATATGCGCATACTATTTGCCATTCCTCTTTTTCTGACAAGTTCAAGGCGAATTTAATAATTTTCGCAATGCTTCATTCAAATGTGTTACACGAATCAGCTGTGTATCTACATATGTACATAGGCATACGTCAGACGGTCAATATATATTGATGAAATCTGTGGATCGCGATTCATATTGACAGTGTAGCATCGAGTATTGATGGATCGCGATTCTGGATCGCAGAATGTTTAGAAATTTTGAAATCCGCGATTCGGATCGCAATATTGGCAATAAGCGAATTGAAAGTGAAAGTGCGAAAAGGACGGAAGTAAAATATCTTGTACCTCAGAGCGAGAAAAATATCGCAATATGCATATTGAACGTGTAGCACTACACGCTACATAGTGACTGAAATTCTTACTTTTAAATACGCCCCGATAACTTCAGTTGACGTGGAAAGATCTTTTTCTACGCTTAAAAACTTACCGCGACAATCGACATAGTTTTCTATTTGAAAATTTATCGCAAAATTTTGTAGTTGACAGCAATTTGAATAAATAAGTATTCAAGTTTTGCACTGGAATTTTGATTTCCATCCACACATAAAATTTTAAATTCATGCACATAAATATATGTATGTATGTATATATTTTCGTAAGTACAAATACTTGTTTTCTTTTTGTAACGAAGATGTGTTTCGCAAATGTGAATTTTTTTATTTCGTCTTTTGAACCTATAAAATGTACCTTTAATAAACATAATTTTTTGTTACAAAGTGTTCTAATTTTATTTAAAACTAATTTTTGATATTTGTTCGAGTTTGAATCTGGAACCTCTTACATGAAAGGTGGGCACACAACCTACCATGCCGTATATCTTTTTCTTAAGTACTAGCAAATACACGTCCCGCTTCGCAGCGACGAACAAAAGTTTTCTGTTATGATGGGTCTTTACCTTTACCTTTACATTTACCTCTACCTTTACCTTTACCTTTACTTTTACCTTTACCTTTACCTTTACCTTTACCTTTACCTTTACCTTTACCTTTACCTTTACCTTTACCTTTACCTTTACCTTTACCTTTACCTTTACCTCTACCTTTACCTTTACCTTTACATTTACCTTTACCTTTACCTTTACCTTTACCTTTACCTTTACCTTTACCTTTACCTTTACCTTTACCTTTACCTTTACCTTTACCTTTACCTTTACCTTTACCTTTACCTTTACCTTTACCTTTACCTTTACCTTTACCTTTACCTTTACCTTTACCTTTACCTTTACCTTTACCTTTACCTTTACCTTTACCTTTACCTTTACCTTTACCTTTACCTTTACCTTTACCTTTACCATTACCTTTACCTTTACCCTTACCTTTACCTTTACCTTTACCTTTACCTTTACCTTTACCTTTACCTTTACCTTTACCTTTACCTTTACCTTTACCTTTACCTTTACCTTTACCTTTACCTTTACCTTTACCTTTACCTTTACCTTTACCTTTACCTTTACCTTTACCTTTACCTTTACCTTTACCTTTACCTTTACCTTTACCTTTACCTTTACCTTTACCTTTACCTTTACCTTTACCTTTACCTTTACCTTTACCTTTACCTTTACCTTTACCTTTGCCTTTACCTTTACCTTTACCTTTACCTTTACCTTTACCTTTACCTTTACCTTTACCTTTGCCTTTGCCTTTGCCTTTACCTTTACCGGGACCATCCATCACCATCCGGGCTCACTACTTGAACCATCTCTGGGAAACCGACTTAAAAAATAAAAATGACAATATCAGTATGTTGAAGCCCTGCTCGACACCTTTCATTTGATACCAATATCGTTTAGAAACATTCGAGGGTCATCTGGGTCCACGTTTTGACCCATATTTGGGGACCCGGCCTAGGCGTTGCAATGAAAATAACTTTATGTTAAAGGCCTGCTCAGTACCTTTCATTTGATACCCATATTGCTCAAACACTTGCTGGGTCACTCTGGGTCCACATTTGGGCCTATATTCCGGGAAGTTCCCTATTATGTGCGCTAATACCATATGAATCCACTGTGAAAATTTCATAAAGATCGGTTGATTACTTTGGGAGTCCATAAAGGACACACACACACATTCATTTTTATATAATAGATATAAACAAAATTTTAAGGGCATATTTTCAGTGCTTAAACTAAGTTTTAAGAGCATATTTTTAGCGCTTAAACCATATTTTTAAGGACATATTTTTAGCGCTAAAAACGAGTTTTTTAGGGCATATTTTCTGTTGCCCTAATTATTACTAATTGCTTAGTTGTTTTTATTTTTTTTTTGATTATTTTTAATTGTTTGATTATTGTTAATTGCTTAGTTGTTTTTAATTTTGTGATTAATTTTAATTGCTTAATTATTTTAACCTTTTGATTATTTTTAATTGTTTGATTATTTGATTGTATGATTATTTTTAATTTTTTGATTATTTTTAATTGCTTAATTGTTTTTAATCGTTTGATTATTTTAATTTGTTTAATTGGTTGATTATTTGTAATTGTTTGATTGTTTTGAATTGTATGATTAAGTTTAATTGCTTAATTATTTTTAATTGTTTGATTACTTTTAATTGCTTAATTTTTATAATTGTTTGATTACATTTAATTGCTTAATTGTTTTTAATTATTTGATTATTTTTAATTAATATTATTATTTTTGATTAATTTTAATTGCTTAATTGTTTGATTATTTTCAACTGTTTGATTATTTGCAATGGCACTTGAGATGGCACTTGGAGTATTCGAGAGAAAAGTTCTTGGTAAGATTTATGGACCTTTGCGCGTTGGCGTGGGCGAGTATCGACGGAGATTTAACGATGAGCTGTACGAGCTTTACACAGACATCGACATTATTCAGCGAATAAAGATCCAGCGGCTGCGTTGGGCAGGTCATGTCGTGAGAATGGACGAAGGCGCTCCGGCCAAGAAAGCATTTCTATCGAAACCCGCTGAACGCAAAAGAAAAGGGAGACCTCCACTGCGTTGGGAAAATCAGGTGGACAGCGATGCTGCCTCCCTAGGTGTTCCCAAGTGGCGCCATGCTGCACGAAACAGAAGCAATTGGCGCGCTCTGTTGGACTCGGCCAGAATCGTCTAGACGGTTAAGCGCCAATCAAGAAGAAGAAGAAGATTATTTGCAATTGTTTGATTATTTGTTATTGTACGATTATTTTTAATTGTTTGATTATTTTTAATCGTATGATTATTTTATCTACTAATTGTTTTTAATTGTATGATAACTTTTAATTGCTTAATTGTTTGATTATTTTTAGTCGTATGATTATTTTTAATTACTAATTGTTTTTAATTGTATGATTATTTTTAATTTCTTAATAGTTTTAATTTTTAGATTATTTTTAATTGTAATTGTGGCCGCTGTGGTGCAGTGGGTAGAGTGCTCGCCTGTTGTGCCAGAGTTCTCGGGTTCAAACCACGGTCCGAGCAAAACACCAAAACAATTTTTCTAATTAGTAAAAATCCAATTATTGGGTTTTTTAAGAGCAGCGGTCACCTGTCGGCAGTGGGCGGCATACCCTCCGAGTGTATTTCTGCCATGAAAAAGCTTCTCACAAAAAATGCATTCGCCGTTCGGAGTCGGCATAAAACTGTAGGTCCACCCAATTAGTTGGAAAAAACAAAAAAGGAGCACACCTCGAATTGGGAGAGAAGCTCGGCCATAAAACTCGTCAGAGTTATAATAGCGCCATTGTATTATATATATTATGATTATTTTTAATTACTAATTGTTTTTAATTGTATGATTATTTTTAATTTCTTAATAGTTTTAATTTTTAGATTATTTTTAATTGCTTAATTGTTTCTAATATTATTTGTAATTGCTTGATTATTTTCAATTATGTGATTATTTCTTTTTATACAATTGTTTTTAATTATTTTTTTCGTACGAAACAACTGTACGCCATGGCGTATGAGTAGCATTTTTTAAGACAAAAATAAAAATAATTAATCGATTAATTAATTAATTAATTAATCACTCAATTAAAAAAAAATCAGAAATTGAAAATAATCAAATAATTGTAACATGCAATTAACGAAACAAAAGTAATTGAAAACAATCCAGATAATCATGCAATTAAAATTTATTAATCGACTAATTAATTAATCACTCAATTAAAAAAAAATCAGAAATTGAAAGTAATCAAATAATTGTAACATGCAATCAAAGAATCGAAAAGTAATTGAAAACAATCCAAACAATTATGCAATTAAAATTAATTAATCGATTAATGCGCTTTTAATTTAACTAACATTTAATCATTAAAAAGGTGAAAGTAATTTATTTAATCGTATAAAAGAGCATCAAAGACAAAACCCTACACCACGGCGTATGAGTGACATTTTTCAGGCAAGAATAAAAATAGATAATCGATGAATTAATTTAATCACGCAATTAAAAAAATCAGAAATAATTGAATATAATCAAATAATTATTTTAAGCAATTGCAAAAAACCCTAAAATAATTACAAACAATCGAAATAATAATGCGATTAAAATTAATTAATCGATTAATTATTGTATTTTTTTTTAATTTAATTAACATTTAATCATTAAAAAGGTTGAAAGTAATCGTATTTAATCATTAAATTGATTACAAAAACAAAACATGCTTTAACTAATAATCATTAAAGATTTTAATCATTAAATAACAGGTGTGATTAAAATAAAATGTTTTTTTTTTGTTTTGGGTTCTACTGTATTAATCGAAATGCCGCCTTTCTGAAAGCTTAATAATTTTTAACAGTGTTTAATATGCTTGCATAAAAAATATACTTTAGTGTGGTAGCAAATCAGATATGTGTCAAAAGTAAGAGGATGGTGCACTAAGGGTTAATCAGCTGCAACGTAAGAAATATAGTGCACTGAGGGTTAATGAGCTGCAGCGTAAGAAATCTAGTGTTTGGGGTAGAAACATTGTTGTGTCAAAGTTTAAGCTGCGACGGTAAATGGCGAAAATATACTAAGGAAAATTGTATATGAGCGACTAATAGGGTGGTCCTAAGAATATAATTTTTTCTGAGAAATGTCTCCCAAAAAGTGTATAATTGCGAGGAAGTACGAAGAACTTTTTTTTATGATACGGTCTAATGGAGATGCACACACATGCACCACCTACATGCACGAACATGGAAAATACAACTAGCCCAGGCATTCTTTATATATACATATATACGTACACAGTTAAGTCTAACTAAATATTTGACTGTTGCATTGTAAATTAAAAAGTTTTCTTTATCGTTTTTTTATCGTTTTTCTGTGGCTTGCATGCATAAACAGGCTTGCCAAAGCCAACAAGAACTTTTGGTCACACATAACAAACACTTCGGTAACAATTGTCCATTATTCCTTTTTGGGCATGTCAACAAGTTAGGCACATGTGTGCATGCATGTGCGTGTTTGTGCATGAAATATTCATATATGCATATGAATATCAAGGATAAAATGTAAATTTAATAACTTAAAAAGTGCGGTTGTGTGTGTTATTAGAAAATCTGTTGCAAAGTGTTTTCGCCAAGTTAGTCAGTGCAGTAGTCAGGCAGACAGTCAGTCAGTCAGCAGTTGAAGGGCAAAGTTTTCATATTTAAAATTCGTTATGCATTGCAGGACATGTATGCACTTCCTATGTACACAAGTATATGCATATCGTCGTTTAAAGTGCATTTTTGCGTAAGAGGTATTTTCATTTTCGCGTAGCGGACATTGGTTGAACTTTACAGGAGAGCAAAAAAACTGTTTCATTTCAAAACCGTTACTTCTTTCTGCGTACAAACATAAATTTAAATAGTTACGTAGATCATTTTGTTAGCTAAAACATCAACTTAGTGTTAAAAAAGAAACAAATTGAATTATTAGGACTCTTTTTCTTGATGTGCGGTTGTGCAATTTTTATTTGGCACAAAAATCACGCACAAGCGGTTATGAAATGGCAAAATGTTCAATATAATTTTTGTTTTTTTGGTATTTTATAAAGAAAAAAAGTAACAAAACTTAAACTTATATTAAATTTAAAGCTAAAATTAATATTTTTAATTAAGAAAAACGTAATTTTTTTTACACATTGCTGGAGAAGTCGTAAGGTAAATGTGGTAAATTGTCATAAAAGCTATGACAATCGTAGGACATCACTCGTTTTAAGTGTTTTAAATGTTGATATTTACTTTTTGTAATTTTGAGGTGACTTTTGTGGATTGGATTAGGAACATCCGTGTTCTATCTGGTTTATAACCTGACTTGAATGTCTTATAAATTTTCGCAAAACAATCATGGCCTACAAAAAACATGTTTTTATCGGAATGTAATACATTAATTTTTATACACAGCTGTAATAGTACACAGATTTAAATATTTTTATGAAATTTCGTATACAGGTTCCTATCCAGACTGGGACGGTTGAAAATGGGCGAAATCGGACCATGACCACGCCCACTTTTATATATGGGTATTACAAAGGAGTCCAATAAAAACATTTTGAGCGATATCTTGGTCAATTATAAAGATAATTCAATGAAATTTTGTGGCACAAGTACCACGATATATAGAAAATCATAAACAGAAAAATTTTGGAAAATGGGCGTGGCACCGCCTCTTATTAGACAAAGGAATATACGAGATTTCGGAGCCCATAACTCGAAAAATAATTGAGATATTATGATGAAAATTGGTGGACTTATTTCTACCACTTGCGGTAGTATATGTGCAAAATTTTAGCGAATTCAGTTTATAACCACGCCTACTTTTTAGTAAAAATATTTCTCGAATGCCCTTCAGAAATTTGTAACGTGACATCTTTGTAACTAAAAGTCATAAAGGGATGAAATTTTATAAAAACAAGAATATTTATACGTTTAGTCGGATTATTGATACGAATTTTCAAAATGGGTGTGGCTGCGCCCACTTTATGCGGCACGGGCTTTATATAAATTGCACCGTGTTTCCAGCAAACGTAAAACTATGAAAGCTTATAATATTTGATTCCACTCGAACTGAGGCTTCCTTTCTTGTTTTGTTTTTTAATTTTTGATACCTTTAGTCATAAGTTGGTTGGGAAAATTGTAAAGATTGTAGCAAAAAAACGTAGTATCAGAGCTTACCAATTAGCAACTTCATTTAATTTGTTTAAAATAATACCTGCTTGATATTTACCTGACATTATTTGTTTAAAATATTTAACTTTTGCTCCCTTTCATATAAATTCGCCATTTAATTTATTTATCTAATAACATATAACTTCGCTTTTATGAATGAACTGAAATCATACGCGGTAATGCTGCCAAATTTTAACAATACCCTTCATAAGCGATTATGAAATTTACTGTTATTATGCGTTTTTGTTGTTAGAATTGCAAAGTTTTGGTATGGATCGATAGAGCTGAGCGTCAGGAACTCAGGGTTGGAAAATCTCATTTTTGGCAAAAATGTCCCTTACTCGAAAATGAAAATACCTCTTACGCAAAAATGCACTTTAAACGACGATATGTATGTATTTGTTGCGCTGCACAAGAAAGGACATGCACTGGCGTGCCAACTCACACCTTCGCTTCTGCTGAGTGACGCCCACAACCAAAGGCTACCCTTGTACTTTTGTTGCCTTTTAGTGGCAAGTTATAGCTCGTTGTTAAAAAATTATATTTATAGCAACACATTGCATTCTACTTATAACAACAAAAGCAACAGCGAAACCACAACAACAGCAATACAAATTTGTTAGAACAAACGACTTTATGTTAGTAAATATACCGAATGCAGATTTCAGCTATTAAAAGTCTTGTAATATTTTTTTTTTGTTTTTTTTAGCAATTGTGCGTGTGTGTTAAAAAATTTTTAGGGTAATTTGTTTTACAAGCATGCTTTTATAGATACTAGTTACACAAGCTTTAAAAGTTTAAAACCCCGCAAGGTATGCAAAAGAAATTGTAGCTTAAGGAAAGTGGACATTTTGTGGCTTAAGGAAAATTTAAAAGCATGTGAACGGTTGTAAGCAATTCTTAAAATGCTTTTTGGAATGCTTGGAGTACATTTTCTGTTTCAGCGCCTAAAAGTATGCAACAATTTTTTTCTTGCAACAATTTTTTTTCTTGCAACAATAAATTTAAACAGAAACGTTAGGCCAGTGTTAATAAAAATATGTATCAGACGCGAAGCTACTGCATACATTGTAAGCAGCGCTCTGACTTTAGCATTCCTTGCTGTACAACTTTCAGCCTAAGATTATGCTAAAAAGTCACAATTTAATTAAAGCAAAGCTAACAAAATATTTAAATGCATGGCATTTAGTTTAAAAGTTGTTTGTGGCAGTGCATTTGAAAATTTTTCTGTTAAAGCGCCTAAAAGTATGCAATAAATTTTGCCTTTATATTTATCAAATTAATTAAAATGAAAATGACAACGCCAGAAGATAAAACAAGAAATTTTAGCAGTCGTTAAGCTTCTAATAAACAAATTCATAACTTTCGAAAGTAATAAATATAAATAAAATCCTAAAAGTATGCAAAAAATAATGCAGTTTCACAAAAGTGCAGCTTTTAAGCCTTTTGAAACACTTAAATAAATATTAGTGTGTTTAAAATGTTTAGTTGAAGTGTATTAGAACTTGTTCTGTCTAAGCGCCTGAAAGTATGAAACATTTTTTTTTTATTAAAATGGGGGAAAACACAATGCAGTTTAGCGCATTCGCATACTAAACAGCAAAAGACCATGCAACTTAGTTAAATTTTACCTTAAGCTAAACTATAATTGACTTTAACCCTAAAAGTATGCAAAAATACTGTCTTCAGTATACTGAACGTCTCACAGAACAACAAAAAGTCATCTAGTTTGTAAAACGCACACATACAAAGTATCAAACTGTTTTTACTATTAATATTACTTATGCTCTATCTCACTTTCTCTTTTGTTTTCTCTCCCTCTCTCTCTCTCTCTCTCTTCCAATCAAACAGATCGGCTCCTTCTTCATGATCAATCTCTGTCTCGTCGTTATCGCCACACAATTTTCGGAAACCAAGAAACGCGAAATGGAACGTATGCGCCAGGAGCGTGCACGCTACACATCCACCTCAACGCTGGCATCGAGCACCAACAATTCAGAGCCGGCAACATGCTATGCAGAGATCGTTAAATATATAGCACATTTGTGGCGGCGTTTCAAGCGACGCATGTTAAAGAAGTACAGATTATATAAGTATGATTATTTATGTTTTAATTTTCGATTATGTTTATTGTTATTTATTTAATTTCGAATATAATTTCAGTTGAGTAGAGAGTACAGTAATGTCTCCCACCAAACCCCCATTTACTAATACAAAAATTAAAAAGTTAGTTTGAGAGTATGAACGTAAGAAAAACCCAAGTCCAAAAGGTTTATCTACTAACAAAATCCCTTTAGTATGTAGATAAATTATAGAAAATATAGTTTATTGCTAATAAATGCAGTAAAATTATCATTACAGCATTCCCTAGAGACCAATTCTAGCTTAACATAATCAACATTGAGCATAATGTATCATTTTCCAGCTCAAAAGCACTAAAAGCACAAAAAATTAGCATATGCGCCCAAAAGTATGAAATTAAAATTGCACTTACTACAAAAAATCCGAAAACATATTTTACAATTGTGCAAACAACAACATTTCAGAGTAAACAATAAACTACAGCTGCACATTAGCGCCCAACTGTATGCAAAAAAAAAATTTTCAGCGCCTAAAAGTATGTTACAATATAGTAAACTGACTTACAAAGTTTCATGTGCTAAGTTCTCTTATACGCTTGGTTGATAGTATATAGAAAGTTTCGATTCACTTTAGCGCTACGAATCTCATATTGTTGTGCAAAATAGCTATTAGCGCCTAAATGCGCACTAAAGTTCTAGTTGGCATAATCGTGAAGATCTCGAGCCTTTAAAATCTTTTGCATAAGCTAATTTTATGCAGCAGCAGAAATAAAGTGTGCTTGAGAATTGCAAAATCATGCAAACTCTAAGCTGCTGCGCCTGAAATTATGCAAAATATACTGAACATCAAAATCCCCAACAACACTGCACCTAAATATTTCAGTATTCAATAGCTAGTAAAGAAAAAGGAATAAATAGAACGATTTTTGCGACTTTTACCAAAAATTTAAGCGACCAAAATTAGGCTAGGTATATCAGTATACGCCTGAAAATATGCAATATAATTTTAAAAGCGAGCTTTTCGTAATTCACAAGCAAACTAACTAGGTATTGGCAAACAAGGTGCATATTTTGTACAGAAGAAGCGTATTTGTTGCAATAAAAAAATTTAAGCGCCCAAAAGTATGCTACGTTTAGAAGAACTTTCTGCAGAAATTAGCATTTGAGGCAGTCTGTTTCTTTTAACATGTTTTCTTCAAATGAAAATTAATATTGGTTGCTTCACTAACGCTTTTTTATTACCTAGGCCTCAAAGTAGGCAACATACATGTAATATTTTACAGCGCAAATTTCACAATTTTCTGCTAAGCGCAGCAAATTTCCACAAGCAAGCAAGCAAATTTCACTGCAGCTTACGTTAAAATTTTACACTGAAGTTGCGTTATAATTTTGTTAATGCTCTGCGCCTAAAAATATGTCACAATAAATTTTGCTTTTGCAGCGCTTTCAGCTGAATATCGCGCGAAATATGCATAAACGAAATATGTAATTAAAAATGCAAATTACGCAAAAAATTTATGGCTTTGCGCAGCAGTTGCCTATATTGCATTTTTTTTTTGTTTTTTTTTTTTTTTAATTTTCGAGTTAAAATTTTTTTTTATTATTTTTTTATTTTTTTTTTTACCTTGCAATTTTATTACTTTGTTAGATTGGCTGTTGCCAGCTAATTAAGGCAATTTGCATTTTTGCTGCAGTAAACACTTTTTCCGATTTTAATTTGATTTTTATTTTTGCGTTGAACTTTTTTTATTTACTTTTTTTATTTACTTTTTTATTTACTTTTTTTTTACTTTTACTTTGTTTTACTAGGTATGTACACATATTTTTCTAAACAAGCGCATATTGCATGTATATTTTATAAATTTATTTGTTTATTTCGTAATCCTTAGTTAGTGAGTTTGATTAGTTAGTTATCTGTTTATATAAAATATTGATTTAGTGCAATATTGAGCGCAAAATATTTTTGAAAACAAATACATGTTTTTGACTAGGATTTTTGAGTAACAAACAAACTAGTTCGTACACACACACAAACACATTTGCTGCATTAATATAAAATTATTCAAAACATGCAAAATGTTCACTCAAAGTTAGCGCATATCTGTATATATGTGTGTCAGTGTGTTGCAATATTCATTGGGTAATTTAGAGTAAATGCATTTTTGGCCAAAAAAGAGAAAAAAAAAATTACGAAAATTAAAAAAAAAATTTTTAATAAAAAAAAATGTTTAAATTACTTCTAGCTAAATTTTTGTTGACAAATTTGCTCCTGCATAAATATTTACATTTTTTTCACTTAACTATGAATTGCGGCTATCCAATAAAATTTGCATTTGCTTTGCTGAATATAATTTTTGTTTTCAATGTATCTAGGAGTGTATAAATATTTATAAACAAAAAAACATTCAAACACATCATGCGAGCCATTGAATGTTTGTGTACATTTTCATTTATAAATTATAAATTTTTTTTCATCCAAGCAAATATCCAAACAGTGTGTAGTTCAAGCAGCCAAATGCACCACCCACTCCAACATGCAGCTTCACCACCTACCACTAACTAATCATTCACTTAACGCATCCCACCATACTCACACTTGCAGCAAATTCACTAAGGAGACACACGCATACGGTTTCATCACCTACCGCTTAAGGCGGATTCATCGTTCGAGTTCAGAACTTTTTTGCCATGTGGTTGTTGTTGTGTTTTCGGAGTGTGAGAGGAATTACGAAAAGTTCTGAACTCTTTTTATTAGTTAACTCAAATTCAACTTTAGTTCTGAACTCGAACGATAAATCCGCCTTTACCATTCACTCCATATCTCTCATCATACTCACACTTGCAGCTAATTCACTATGAAGATGTTTACCACTTCATTCAACCTCACCACCCAGCAAACATTCTAGGAGCTCTCATAATTTTGGAGGTTGGGGATATGAGTCCGAAATATGTGCCTACACTCTTGGAATCCCAATTAGTCCGAAAAATGTGAGAAACATGACCCTCCGCATTTTGGAGTCCGATATGAATCCGTAATACGTGTATGTGTGAAACATGAGCTCAAGAAAATTTTTTTTATAATTTTTTTGTTTGTTTTTGAAAGTGATAATTGTAATTAGTAGATGTTGTTTCGAAAAAGGGGAAGTATAAAATTATCACTTAAGTTCTAGTGTTAGTTCTAGTTTAGTGTTCCACTATGATGGCGCTGGATTGAAGTTCAGGTTGATATCAGATTCGAATCCGGAGGAGAGTACAAAATAAGCAACACTATAAAGCAGGCGAGAATGTTCAACAATGAAAGAAGAGCAGAACAAGCGTGGGTGAAGTTACATACGTATTTGTACTTGGCAGCCGAACGTAGAGGATAAAAAAACTGTGTCGGGGAAGAAAGGAGCAAAAAAAATATTTTTTGGTCATAGAAGAAGAAAAAGAAAGAGTCATAAATATGAGTCATATATGAGTCTTTTATGATTCTTATTCAGGCTCATATCGACAACTGAGAATAAAATCGCCCTATTTCAAAAATTGTTTCAAAAACGCCCTATTCCAAAAATTGTTTGAATAACGTCCTATTTCAGATTTTGCTTCAAAAACGCCCTATTTCAGAATTTGTTTCAAGAACGTCCTATTTCAGACAATTATTCAAAAACGTCCTATTTGAGAGAAATATATATGGAATTTTCTCTGAAATAGGGCATTTTTGAAGCAAAATCTGAAATAGGACGTTATTGAAACAATTTTTCAAATAGGGCGTTTTTGAAACAAAATCTGAAATAGGACGTTATTGAAACATTTTTTCAAATAGGGCGTTTCTGAAACAATTTTTGAAATAGGGCGATCTTATTCTCAGCCGTCGATATAATATATGAAATTAGGCCTATAAAGCAACTTTTCAAGTCAAGCAAACTTTTTTCAAGTCAAGTGAAACTTTTTTTAAGTCAAGTGAAACATTTTTCAAGTCAAGTGAAACCTTTATCAATTGAAATTAAACTTTTTTCAATTGAAATTTAACTTTTTTCAATTTCATTTCCATTGAAAAAGGTTTCTATTCAATTGAAAAAGGTTTCACTTGACTTGAAAAATGTTTCACTTGAGCTGAAAAAAGTTTCACTTGAGTTGAAAAAGGTTTCATTTGACCTGAAAATGCTATATCGGCCAACCACTTTAGAAACAGAGATACATACATATATACATTTCGGACACCAAAATTAGCTCATAATGAGTGCGAACGTCCCGTTTTAGGATTGCTCTCTGACTCTTTAATGTTTGCTGGGTATCCACATCGTTCATTCTCATCCTCTCTCATCACTCTTACTATAAATACAACATAAAGACTTTGATCATTGCACACAATTTCACCACCAATCACTTACCGTTTACCTCATCTCAGACACCATATTCAACTAAACTATTTAACTCATTCGCCACCGTAGAAAACTCACCACACATAACCTAACTTTCACTTAGCCCTTTAGCACGGCCAATAAAGGGTTATTTTGACCCATTTCTTTAGAAAATCAGGATAGAGGGTTAAAATGTTCTAGACAATTATTTGGCATAAAATTTCATTAGGGGCCTCCTCAGAAAATTTTTCTGTAAAATTAACCTAAAAGACCAAAGGAACCGAAAAACCTATATTCCGCTGAACTTTGAACGTTTTTTATTTCGGGTTCTGCTCAAACGATAGAAATACTTATTTTGCAAAAGATTAATGACTTTTGACTACGTTTAACATGCAGGCATAAAAAAGATACATTAGGGTGGTATAAACTAAGTACTGGGTGGTAGTAAACCCAATGGCGCATATAGGGTTAATAATATTCCATAGCATAAGCCGCCCTTTCAAGCTGAAAGCATTAAGGTTTTTCTCTCTGTCTAATCTTTTTGCCGAGATATCATGATATCTTGAGAAATTTCTCACACAGAGAGAGCGCACCTTTAGAGCGCTTTCACATTACTCGGTGTGGTATCGGATCGACATTTTTGGTTTTTACCGAAAGTATACCGAAACCTTACTGACCACATGTATTTCAATTGGCACTTTCACATTAGTGTTGCATACAGGAAATCGGAGCGGATTAATTTCGGAATACCGCAACGCGGTAAGACCGGTCAGTAAAATTTGAGGAAATACTGCATACATTTTTGCGGCGTGATAAAAGAAGAAGAACAAAGTCAGTAAAAAACTCGTTTCGGTAATAAATGTAGCAAGTTATAATGTCTTCGTCTTCACTAGAAGACATTATTGTTATTATTGAGTGATTTGTTGAAGTTAAAAAATTTGTTTTGCAAATTTCGATGTTTGTTTTCCAATTTTCTGCCGATTACGCACCGAAAGTATTCCCACAAGAGTGAAAAACACAGCAACGCGGAATCGTTTCGGTAAGCCGAAAATACCGAGCAAAAAATGTCGATCCGATGTCGTACCGAGTAATGTGAAAAGGCCCTTAAGAAAATAAAATTCGAACTGACTTCATTGTGAACTAGCATGTTAGCCATATTCTTTCCACTCTTTATATGACTGTTGTCGCTTTGCTTTGCTTGCTTCAATTTCGAATTAATAAATTTTTTAACTGAATAAAATAAAATACTTAAAAAAAAAGAACTAGAAACATAAATTTAAACTCACTTCTCATAGAAGACTATTGTGAACGTAATAACATGGTTGCATTTCCCGTGATATTTTTCTCATGATATCAAATATCACGGGTTGGGGTATGAGAAATTTGCCGAAGCTCCAAATTTGACAAGACGTGTATTTTGTTGTTGTGCTCGGCAAATTTTTCACACTTATGTCATCTCGGCAAATTTGCCAGGCCAAAATCACACAGAGAGAACAACCTTATTGGTGTATTAAACTTATAGATCGGAATATAATTACCGAAGATATGAGAAAAATATATTTTAGCGACATCTAGCGGCGTCAAAAAAAAATAAAAAACTTTTCCGGAAATGTTTTCCAAAAAGACATCATATGCGGGGGCGTACGGCGAACTTTATTCTTGCGTCCCTATAAGGCGAGACGGCCTAATGTACATACGTTTCAATTAACATCATCCAACACACTAACGAATTATCTAGCACTTTCCACCATACACACTGCAACAATACTATGAACACATTCAACATTGCCGACAAGCTCACCAGCCACCACCCACTACGCACCACATACCGTTCGACTAACACCGCTCACCACTCTCAGTAGCAAACGCACAAGCGCTGACAACAACAATGCACGCCATTGCAATTAACGCTCTTCTTCTTCTTGATTGGCGCTTAACCGTCTAGACGATTCTGGCCGAGTCCAACAGAGCGCGCCAATTGCTTCTGTTTCGTGCAGCATGGCGCCACTTGGGAACACCTAGGGAGGCAGCATCGCTGTCCACCTGATTTTCCCAACGCAGTGGAGGTCTGCCTTTTCTTTTGCGTTCAGCGGGTTTCGATAGAAATGCTTTCTTGGCCGGAGCGCCTTCGTCCATTCTCACGACATGACCTGCCCAACGCAGCCGCTGGATCTTTATTCGCTGAACAATGTCGATGTCTGTGTAAAGCTCGTACAGCTCATCGTTAAATCTCCGTCGATACTCGCCCACGCCAACGCGCAAAGGTCCATAAATCTTACGAAGATCTTTTCTCTCGAATATTCCAAGTGCCATCTCATCTGATTTTGAAATTGTCCATGCTTCTGCGCCGTACATGAGGACTGGAACGATGAGCGTCCTGTAGAGTGTGATTTTTGTTTGTCGAGAGAAGACTTTACTTTTCAGTTGCCTACTTAGTCCGAAGTAGCATTTATTGGCAAGCGTGATTCTTCGTTGGATCTCCGTGCTGACATCATTCTTGGTGTTAATGCTGGTTCCCAAATAGACGAAGTCCTTAACCGTTTCGAATTTGTAGCTATCCACATTGACGTGGCTGCCAAGGCGTGCTGTTTCTTTATGTGATGACAGGAGGTACTTCGTCTTGTCCTCGTTAACCGCCAAACCCATTTTCTTAGCCTCTTTATCCAGCTTGGAGAAGGCAGAACATACGGCGCGAGTATTAGTGCCAATGATGTCGATATCATCGGCGTACGCCAGCAGTTGTACACTCTTGTGGTATAGAATGCTTCCTGTATGGTTCTGCAGCTCGTATTATCTTTTCCAGCATCAAATTGAAGAAGCCACACGAAAGGGAGTCACCTTGTCTGAAACCTCGTTTGGTCTCGAACGGTTCGGAGAGGTCCTTCCCAATTCTGACAGAGCTGGTGGTGTTAGTCAACGTCAATTGGCATAGCCGTATAAGTTTTGCAGGGAAACCAAATTCAGACATTGCGGCATATAGGCAATTCCTATTCGTGCTATCAAAAGCGGCTTTAAAATCGACAAAGAGATGGAGTGTCGGTTCTTTTTTCATGGGTTTTTTCCAGTATTTGGCGTATTGTGAATATCTGGTCGATGGTAGATTTACCAGGTCTGAAGCCACACTGATAAGGTCCAATCAGCTTCTGTTGACGGTGGGCTTCAGTCTTTCGCACAATACACTTGCTAAGACCTTATATGCGATGTTCAGGAGGCTTATCCATCGAGCATCGTTCCTACCCGCCAGCATCTCAAGCTCTTCACACTCGCGCCTTTCAGCCTCCCTTTTCTTTTTTCGAAAATGGCGCCTCTCTTCCTTCCTCGCCGTTCGATAACGCTCCCATACGCTTCGCGTTGCGCCCGCACACAATGTAGCCCTATAGGCGGCGTTCTTTCTTTCCGAGGTATCGCGACATTCCTTGTCGTACCAGGTGTTTTTGCGGGCTCGATTGTATCCTATAGATTCCTCAGTGGCGATACGAAGTGAACGAGCGATGTGTTCCCATTCCTCCATACACCGTTTGGTGAAGGATTGCTCTCAGAAAGCAGTAGTGAGAGCCGAGTGGTGTATTCATTGGCTGTCTGCGTCATGTGCAGCCTTTCGACTTCAAACTTTCCTTGCTGTCCTGTTGGCACATCCTTTGCTGCACAGAGGCGAGTGCGTACCTTGGAGGCTACAAGATAGTGGTCGGAGTCGACATTGGGACCACGGATTGTGCGCACATCTAGGATGCTGGAGCTGTGTCTGCCATCTATCATGACGTGATCAATTTGATTTCGCGTTTTTCGATCAGGGGACAGCCATGTGGCTTGGTGTATTTTTTTGTGCTGGAATCTGGTACTGCTAATGACCATGTTTCGTGACCCGGCGAAGTCGATCAGCCTCGTCCCATTGGGACTGGTTACGTCGTGGAGACTGAATTTTCCGACTGTGCTGCCAAAGATACCTTCCTTACCCACCCTGGCATTAAAATCGCCAAGCACAATCTTAATGTCGTGATGGGGCAGCGGTCATAGGCATGCTCCAACTGCCCATAGAAAGTGTCTTTGATCGCATCGTCCTTCTCTTCCGTCGGGGCGTGGGCGCAGATGAGAGATATGTTGAAAAATCTCGCTTTGATGCGGATGGTGGCTAGACGCTCGTTCACTGGCGTGAACGACAGTACTCGGCGGCTGAGTCTCTTTCCCACCACAAAACCAACATCAAATATACGCTCCTCTGCATGGCCACTGTAATATATAGCGCAAGGCCCGCATTTCTTCTTGCCTTGCCCCTTCCAACGCATCTCTTGTATGGCGGTGATGTCAGCTTTCACTCTTCCGAGGACATCAACCAGCTGGGCAGAGGCACCTTCCCAATTAAGGGTCCGGACGTTCCAGGTGCATACCCTCAAATCATAGTCCTTTAAACGTTTGCCATGGTCGTCAATAAAAAGAGGTGGTCTCATCCGAGGCATTGTTGGATTTTTCATTGGATAGAATTTTTTACGTCGTCGGTCCCAAGCCCGACGCACAACCCGCCCTGCGGGAGTTGTATATTGTTACACGTTTATATAGCGAGCCGCTTGCTCCAAGACAGACGCCCGCTCGCAGCCGCAGTTATTCCCCTCAACAAGCCCTTAAACCGAATATGTCGGAGTGGCCTTGTCGAGTTGTCGCCTTCTCACTTTAGTTCACCACCAAACGGGTGTTCGGTGGCTATCCAGAGGACACTGCGCGGAAGTCGTGAGCTGCTTGCTCCGCATGCAAAAGAATCACTCTGGCCACCCCCAGGTGGATGGCAGTCTGAAGCTTTCCCCACTTACGTGGACTTCTACACACGGAGCCATCCGCTCACCAAACAATAAAGACATTCAACACAATATACAACATTAGTTATAGCGACAGTCAGTCAGTCAGCCAAGCAGCCAATCAATCAGTCAGTCTTCTAGTCAGGCATGTTGACAATTTATGACACACACAATTAGAAATAGAAAAACAAATAGCATTTTATGTATAAATCTAATAGAAATTCAACACTAATGTAACAATTGCTGTTTGCTCTCTATTTATGTACCTTTCAACACACGTGAAAAATATGAAATGACATGAAATGAACTTGTTGCATTATGAATATGCGAAACAATAACATGTAATGACATATCTGGCGCTCAACACATGTTTCGTCACGCGACGTCTCTCAAAATTGCAATGCGTCAACACTTGTCGACTGTCACTGTTTATATTTGGTCAACTGTGTCAAATTGCGCGCACTGTCAACGCCAACTTGTCAAATATGCTATAAATATGTGTGCTACAACAATTAACATCAATCAAAAACCACAACAACAACTTCAAATACAAAAACAAAAACACACATGCACATATAGATACCAAAAGCAACAACGCAAAGAAGGTCTACTACCAAATGACAACAATTTGACATTCTCACCATCGCGCATCAAATGTCATCACCCGAAATGCCCCAAATATGGCCATCGGAAGCCATCGAGTATACAGGATCAAATGATCACTGTTATGGTGCCATTGAATTCGAATAATAATATGAACAGCAGCAGCAGCAACAACAACAATAACAATAATCACAATGGTAGTGGTAGTGGTAGTGGTAGCGGTAACGGTGCTGGTATCGTTTCCGCGCCAAATGGCATGCGAAATCATCAAATGGCAACAACAATAGCGTCAGCAACAACAAATGCCAATACAAATACAATAGCAACAACAACAGTAACAGCAACAGCGCTCACGCTGACGCTTAACAGTGCCGGCGCGTCGCCGACAGCGCCAGCAGCAGCAACAACGCCACTAGTCAATGGCAATACCAGCACCGGCTATCCAAATAATATCATAAATAATAGTGGTAATGGTCAACAACAACAACAACAACAACAGCAACAACAACATTCCTCTTCTGAAAATTCGGTACAATCTTTGGAACAAGCGACGCGCAATTCAAATTTGAAGAAATCATCAAATCACTTGATGCCGGATGGCGGCAAAGCACAGCAATCACAATCGCCGCAGCAGGCGCCAGGCCAACAGAAGACGATTCTATTGAAATTTCCAGCGAATTTGGATTCAGAGCAATTGATTGTGAGTTTGTTTTTAGTTAAAATTAACTTTCATACTTAAGGCGCGATGATTCGAGTGTGTAGCTTTTATAGGCTCTATATGCGGCACCACATTTTTCTTTGTTACATCACAATTCAAAGCATCAAATGACATAACAACTAGATCACCTAACAGCAGCGACCATCGCATAATCCAAATGATAAAACTTCCTATAATATTGCTAATAGGAATTTCCTATCATACCATTTCCAACTGCATCACATGATATTACATGACATCACATCACATTTCCACAATCGTTATATCAGCTAATATTAGATATCACACCATAAAGCCATCACATATCGACCCCTTTGTGCGACTTTATCGTAAGGGACAATGGCAAATTTTACAGCAGAACATTTTTTTGTTTTTTGTTTTTTTTTTTTTTACTGTTTTTTATTGAAATATTTAAATGAAATTGAACACGCGATTAAATAGTTAATTAATATACTGAACCTGATATTTTTCTGCTTGAAAAAATTTGTAGTTTGTGAAAAAATCATAATTTTGTCCCTTACGATAATTTCGCTCTCAATGTTTTATGACCGTATTTGAATGAATGTCCCTTACGATAATATTTAAAAAAGGTTGCATATGACAAATACAAGTGTCTTCGTGCATACTTTTGCATTTTTAATGATGGAGTCATCGTAATATACTTAGTGGGTGAGTTTCCACCTTCGATTTCCTGCTAGCTAGATTCAAAATATTTTTTATATGGGCGATACGATCAATTCGAGCTCAAGAAAAAAGTGCAAAAATGGATTTATCGATTTACGGTTGAAAATATATGAAAAGGAATGGTGGAATGTATGTGGAATATATGTGGAATATATGTGGATTGTATGTGGATGATATGTGGAACATGCATGATATTTTGCAAAATTGCATATGCAATGCAAATTTGTAATTTTTACTAGTAATTTTGTTGAAAAAGTGTGGAACTTATGCGCAAGCAGCAGATTTCTAAAAAATTAATATGAGTAATGTATGCAGAATGCTTTTGTTAACAAGTCAACTTTTTTAAATTTAAACAAGTAAAAGCGCGGCTGTCTTCGGCCGTACCGAAGACTTCATACCTTTCATGAGTGGGGAAATGAAAAGCTACCTATGTATGTACATTAAGCCGTATCACGAAAAAAAGTTTTGCGTGTGTCAGTTTTATTTGAACACTTATGTCGAAAAAATATTTTTGGTGTAAAAATTTTTTTTTTAGGCCCGCGTTAAAAACAGCTAAATCGCGTTTTTTGTAATAACTTCCTTATTTGATGTCGGATCTCTATGATCTTAATGTCGCAGAAAAGGTCTCGCTCAGCACTATATTTGGCCCATATAAAGTTTCGTCCTCAAAGGTTGTCCTGAGTTTTACCTTTAAAAATTTTGGAGTTACTATCCCCAGATTTTTTTATTTTTATCACTAATACAAAGCTCTCAAAAAACCATGAAGAATCCCCCAAAAAAATTCTAGCCTTCATTCACAAACAAAAAAGTTATAACGTTGTAAAATGAAACACTTGTTTTTTTTTTATAAAAAATTACCACAGATAAACGGTGAATCACGTCAGCTTAATTTTTGGCTCCAGATTACGATGGCGTTTTTAGAAAATCCGGATTAGCTCCCATCTTCGAGATATTTAAGAAAACATTTTCAGTTTTCACATACAAAGCGATCCGATGGGGGGGGGGGCGTATGAGTAACTATTGTTGAGGTAATAAAAATAAAGAAAAGGGAAAAAAAACTATACGTACATATATGTCTATAAAGTGCATATGAGAGGAAAGAGAATACCCTGCACATAAATTCCAATTTGTTTTAAACGTTTGAAACCTGAATGTTTTAAAGAAAATTGTATTCAAAACAATGAAAAGATGTCTTTAGCGGCGAATCATTACCATTTTTCCATAATCTGAGTATTTGTTTTTTTTTTTGAGTGTGAGAAAAGTAATATAAGCGACGAAGAACTCACTTTCAGAGCTCTGAAACTTCTTTCATAAATATCTCAAAATTTGGAGGACATCGTCATTTTCGGTCTCGGTTCTCATAGATAAGAAGATGTTTTCGGGATTAAAGTAAAGTGCGTTGTTTTCGATTGTAGGCTGAATAATTAACTGCATTTCTGGGGCAGACGACGCATCCAGCGCAAGTATTGATAATACATTTAGACTTCCATTGTCTCTTTAGGCGCGTATAATTTTACAACGAACTCTAGCAGTTTTTCTAAACAACTTGGATGATTTTACGATACGCACGGATGCAGAAATCTTGAAGCCGTTGTAAGCCAGCGCGCTGTGCTTAGAGGTCCCACTTGAATACATGCAAAATCTTCACTACAGCCATTATCATTCAATATAAATAACGTTGTTCAGCACGAATAGTCCAATCATCAAGAATTTTTTGCATATCAGTACCAGTATTGGTAGCTGTTCCATCGCGGTATAACATTCTCAAGTCAAGCGAGGACTTAGAATAGTTTTTAATCAAAAACTCATACTATATGGCGTTACTGCCTCATATAAATAAGAACTTGGTATAATTTTTCAAAAAACCGGTTCTCTGATTTTAAAACGGTATAACTTTTTTGTTTGTGAATAAAGGCTAGAATTTTTTTGGGGGATTCCTCATGGTTGTTTGAGAGCTTTGTATTAGTGATAAAAATAAAAAAATCTAGGGATAGTAACTCCAAAATTTTTAAAGGTAAAACTCAGGACAACCTTTGAGGACGAAACTTTATATGGGCCAAATATAGTGCTGAGCGAGACCTTTTCTGCGACATTAAGATCATAGAGATCCGACATCAAATAAGGAAGTTATTACAAAAAACGCGATTTAGCTGTTTTTAACGCGGACCTAAAAAAAAATTTTTTACACCACAAATATTTTTTCGACGTAAGTGTTCAAATAAAACTGACACACGCAAACTTTATTTTCGTGATACGGCTTAATGTACATAGCCGGATTAAGTTTAATTTATAATTTTAATTTTGTGGGTTATTTATGGAAAGATGTATTAGACAAAAATGGTGTCTTGACTATTTAAATGGAGGAGTTATACACCAAAATGTCCATATCTGAACAATCGGTTGTATGGGAGCTATATGTTATAATCGTCCGATCTTAACAATTTTCGGTAACCCCGTTTGGGCCAATTTGGGTAAAAATACTTCAAAATTTCACGCCGTTAGCTGTTAAAATGGAGGAGTTATACACCAAAATGTCCATATCTGAACAATCGGTTGTATGGGAGCTATATGTTATAATGGTCCGATCTTGACAATTTTCGGTAACCCCGTTTGGGCCCATTTGGGTACAAATACTTCAAAATTTCACGCCGTTAGCTGTTAAAATGGAGGAGTTATACACCAAAATGTCCATATCTGAACAATCGGTTGTATGGGAGCTATATGTTATAAAGGTCCGATCTTGACAATTTTCGGTAACCCCATTTGGGCCCATTTGGGTACAAATACTTCAAAATTTCACGCCGTTAGCTGTAAAAATGGAGGAGTTATACACCAAAATGTCCATATCTGAACAATCGGTTGTAGGGGAGCTATATGTTATAGTGGTCCGATCTTGACAATTTTCGCTAAACCTATTTGGGCCCATATGGGTACAAAACTTCAAAATTTCACGCCGTTAGCTGTTAAAATGGAGGAGTTATACACCAAAATGTCCATATCTGAACAATCGGTTGTAGGGGAGCTATATGCTATAGTGGTCCGATCTTGACAATTTTCGGTAACCCCGTTTGGGCCCATTTGGGTACAAATACTTCAAAATTTCACGCCGTTAGCTGTTAAAATGGAGGAGTTATACACCAAAATGTCCATATCTGAACAATCGGTTGTATGGGAGCTATATGTTATAATGGTCCGATCTTGACAATTTTCGGTAACCCCGTTTGGGCCCATTTGGGTACAAATACTTCAAAATTTCACCGCGTTAGCTGTAAAAATGGAGGAGTTATACACCAAAATGTCCATATCTGAACAATCGGTTGTAGGGGAGCTATATGTTATAGTGGTCCGATCTTGACAATTTTCGGTAAACCTGTTTGGGCCCATATGGGTACAAATACTTCAAAATTTCACGCCGTTAGCTGTTAAAATGGAGGAGTTATACACCAAAATGTCCATATCTGAATAATCGGATGTTGTGGAACTATATGTTATAGTGGTCCGATCTTGACAATTTTCGGTAACCTTGTTTGGGCCAAAATGGTCACGTCTACTTCAAAGTTTCATGTCCTTAGCTGTTTAAATGGGGAAGCTATGCACAAATTACATCCAGAAATTTCATGTGCATCTGAATAATCGGTTGTTTTCTATATGTTATAGTGGTCCGATTCGGCCGGTTCCGACAAATGATCAGCTGCATATAACAACATACCTGTATTCCGAATTTCATTCAGATATCTCAAAAACTGAGGAACTAGTTTGCGTTCACACAGACGGACGGACGGACAGACGGACATGACTTAATCGACTCAGCTCGTGATTCTGATCATATCGGTATATATTTTGGTAGGTCCCCCACGCTTCCTTCTGGTACTTTCGACAAAACTTTTTTGGCACTAAGTTATAATACCATTTCATTCTCATGAAAGGTATAAAAAAGGTGTGGAACGTATGTGGAACATGCATAATTTTAAATGAAATTGCATATGCAATGAAAACATAAAATTTTTACTAGTAGTTTTTTGAAATTAGTGTGGAACGTATGTGGAACTAGCAGATGTTTAGGAAATTAATCATGCCTATTACGGTATCCGGCGGATGCCTTTCGCAGGGAATGCGAATCGTTTTGATAAAATTTGGTATTCTCATAACCGATCGGCAATTCAGTCCGGGAATAAAAAAAAAACATGTTGATAAAGCAGTTCGGCGATTCACCGCATTCCTATAACCGTAATCGAAACGCAGTAGCTGTAATTTGTTTTGATTTCGATTCGTCATAAAATTGGTGCGGATTCCAAAGAAATTTAAAAAATTGCACAATGAAATTCGTTTATTTTAAGTAAAAATATATGAGTTAATGTTATTTTTAAACAGAATTCGTACCAAAAACCGTGGGCAGTTTTCTTTTTTGGTTGAGCGAAAGAAGCTTAACGAAAACATCGGAAAAAACATGAGCAAGCAGTCTCCAGAAGTTGTATCTGAGTTTTGGTTAACATTAAGCACGGATTTGAATGCTTTGGCACCACCATCAAAATCACTTCGTCTGAATCCAAATCCTGTATTAAGAATAAGCTAACAAATAACCGCTTCCAAATGCAAGTTAATGGTGGAGGGCAAAGCGTGGAAGTTCACTGGAAAAGACATTTTGGTAGGCTCTGTACCGCGATGATCAAAACATAAGCGTTGATTGCGAACCATCCGTTAATAATTCGAGACCAAATGCATAAATACAAAATTTAGCGAGTACTTCGCAATAAATGAGAGCTGCTTCAATCCGCAAATACAACAAAGAGTGCTTAAAAGAAGTAACCAAATTAAGTTATTGAAAACGCAAATAGATTTCCAAAAAAAGTTAAATTTTTCTTCAATTTATTAAATTTTATTTTTTCCAAATACAAATAAATCACAACTGACAATGTAGTGTAATGTTAAAAACAGTGGCGGACCTAGAATAAATTGCCTGGGCAAGCCTATGTGTGAAGCATAACCATTAGCCATTTATGTAATTTCCTTTAGCCTATATGACACTACATTTTTTTCTTGGTTTTTTTGGTTTGGAAAACCCACCGAAAGTCAAAATACAAAAACAATTATTCTGTAGGTTGAAAAGAGACAAATACTCCCTCAAAAACAATTTGATTGACATTAAACTTCAAACTAAATGAAAATAATATTTATTTCAAAAATTATTTTTTTTTGGAAATTTGTATTTAAATTATTGAAATAAAAAAGTTATGAAACCCAAAGGGCAGGATAGCTGTGCATTCCATGTTATAAAGGGAAGCCAGTACGCAATATAATTTTTCTTCCGGACTTCTTCTTTACCCTTACGGCCAAAGCAGAAGCTTATAAGAGGCCAATTTAAAACTTGTATTTCCATACATTTTTTTATTTTAAATATAATTTATTTTCTAGTTGCCAAATTGAAACAATTGTCAGAAAAAATGACCGAATGCCAAAAAACCTACCGAAATACAAGCTGGCTCGTTGGTTTTTAATCGCCTAGATGGTATTTTGTTTGGTTTTTTCAATATAGCTTGCTCGCTTGCACCAATGCAAAACTGTATTTGACCATCTCCTTCACACAAAAAAACTGGTAGAATACCAGAAAAAAATGTAGTGCCATATGGGCTTTTGCTGTATTATTTAAAAGTCTGATTCCGTCATTGACTTTGATTTAGAGTTCTCGATTTCTTTTTAACATTTTCGAGTGGCCCGAATAAATGCTTTTCAATGCTCGAACGCTCGTTTGTTTGTTTATTGCGCGTATGTTTGTACGGGCATTTGAACAATTCGGGTATTTGAAGATCGTTTTTTCTCGTTCATTTTTTTTTTTTTGTTTTTTTTTTTCATATGTATTTTTTATTTTTGTTTTTTTCCTGATACACATTCTTTTGTTTGTATACTCAGAGAAAAGGAATCAAAAATAAAATTTTTATTTTTATAATGCACGTTTTAAACCAAGTCATTTTTATTTTATAAATGAAAATTTTTAAATTAAAAATTAAATTTTTTAAATTAAAATGTATTTAGGATTTAAAAAGAAATATTTTTAAATTAAAAATTAAAATTAATGGAATAAAATCGAAAGTTTTTCCTTCAAAATCTCATAGTGCTTAAAATAAAAATAAACATTTTTAAATTAAAATTGTTTTTTCTTGATTTTGCAATTTAACTCTGAACATTTTTAAAATAAAAAATTTCGTATTTACATAATTCTTAAATAAAAAAACGTGCGCTAGGGAAATCTTACACGAATGCGCAGAGGTATTTTTAGTTTCCTTATACCGACGGAAATTTCAGCAGTAGCAAGTGTATTTGCTTATTGCCTAAAAAATGGGTGCTTTAGTGTTTGAAAAACTGAGGTCCAATTTGATTTCCACCGCTTTTTAAAATTATCTTGATATTGTGCCAATAGTCGCCAAAAATCACAATCAACCCTTTTATAATCTGGTATTTGATGTTTATGTTTGCATGCACATGCAGATGTAAGAAATTATGTGGATAAGTATGTACCTACATGCAAACGAAAATCAAATCAAATATGCATATGGCTGTGAATACTGAGCTACAATTTAAGTCTGAAAATAAGCAATTGGTTTCTCCTTAGCGAAAGCGAGAAAACAAGCTATGTTATTCTGTTTTGAAAGCCACGTAAAAGCTAATGTGTGGAAACGTTGAAGCATGCTCACTGTGCTGTGATTGGCTGTACAAACAAAATACACATTGTGAGGTGGATTGGTGGTGTATTTGCGCTATTTTCTTAGCAGGCTTTTAGGGGCATGTTACAGTGGGGGCTATATTATTGAGAACTTAAATAGTAAACACATTTAAAACGTAAAATAACCAGATTTTAAAGAATTTCGTATGAAATGAACGAAAATGTGTACGCAAGCCGGGCTTCTCGGCTTGTATGAAGCGACCGCCTCTGGTTAAATAGCTTTTGACACGATACGTAGGGTTTATCGATAAAGCAGTAATCCGACGGTTATGGTAATAGCGTGAAATTTGACCAGCGAGGGGAGTGCGAATCGGGTGGCATTCGCGGGAGTGGCATCCGTCGGATACCGTAATTGGCATGAATATGAGAAAAGTGCGAAAAAAAAATGCACGTGGTCTATCGAAAACCATAAAAGTCGCATAGTCAACTAGAAAGCAGCTAATTTATGGCATTTGGTGATAGATTGCTGTAGCAGGTTGTATTGAAAAGTACAAATATGTATGTATGTATGTATATCACATCTCCTTATATCACATCACCTTATATTGATATCACCTCTACTCAAATCACATCTTAGATCTATTAAGTACGCAAACAGTCTTTAAATCAAATCATATTAAAGAACTTCACATACATATATCACATCATATCATAATATACATATCATATCACAACATGTTATTGCCATCACTGTGGCTTTTTGATGTGTTAAAAGTCGGATTGAATTAAATCATCGTGCCTTTTTACTAAATAGCTTTAATACAGAATAAGCGTTTGCTTAACAACAATAAATATAGCAATTATGTAGAACATACATACATACATACCCTGTAGGGAAAATCTCTAGTTCCGAACTAGGTCGCTTCTAGTGCATTTTTCGACACTACTAGTGCCAGCTAAATCTCTTTTGCAGGTTATCAACTGGCGAATTTAACACGGCGATGTCCTAGGCGGTGTCAATTGTCACCCTCTGCACTACGTTTTCGATAGTTCCGAACTAGTACTAAATTCTACAATTTACACTAGTTCGTTTATTGGCACATTTTCGATAGTTCTGAACTAGCTACAAGTACCTACAAATTCTACAGTTTTACATCTGCCGCTTAAGTGCAGACTTTGACACACTTCATGCAAGTGGCGCGATGGCCGACTGGCTAACGCATGTGCCTTTCAATCTGAGGGGCGCGGGTTCGAATCCTGTCGGTGTCAAGGTGGATGATAATTTTTTTTTAAATTTTTTTTTTTTTGACTAATATTTTTTTATTTATTTATTTAATAAAATTTACAGTAATTAGGGATGGCAACTATAACCGGAAAAACGATTATAATCGGTTAGTTTCTTTCGGTTAACGGTTAAAATGTGTCGGTTTTTTTCTTTTGATTATTTTTTCGATTAACCTTTTTCCTCTCAAGTCGAAAATAATCAAAAGGAAATAATCGAAGTTGAGAATTACCGCCTTTTCATTCGAGTACGAATTCGGTTACCTACGGTTTTGTGAGTATATCCAAAAAACCGCAATAAACGTTCCCTCCAGCCAGTGTTGCCGAATTGAGGATTTTATCGTCATTTTGACGATTTTGCTAAGCAATGATTTGACGATTTTTCCCAATAAATGACGATTTTTTCGTTTATTATATTTTTTTAAGGAAAGTGGCATTATTAAAAATTTAAACCATCTCAGTACAATAATTAAAGGGTTGTCTGCAGGAAATAAATCTTAATATTTTGTAAATTATTTTTCAAGGTAAAATGTTATGAATTAGTATTAATGAATGATTGATGATGTTATTTATGTATTTATTTTATTATATAAGTAAGCGCAACGTGTATATAAATGTGCACAGCTTTTTTTAATATGATTTCATTTTTATACGAATTTGTATGAATTCGTACCTCTTTAAAATTGTTTTTGGGAAAATTTTCCATTAAGGAACAACGCCCCGAAATAAATGACTATTTCAGGGGGGTAGAGGGGCTCTCACAGGACTTGGAACTGAAATCAAAAATTTCCGGAGGCCTGTAGTTTACAAGAAATTTGTTGTTAAAATTTTAAAATTTACCAAACAAAACACGAAATCTGCGATCTATTGCCGAGATAAAAGCACGTATTAAAACGAGCGAATGCATATATGTATGTGTGTAGAACAACATTTTGCGTTGGCGGCCTTCAGCCACGCTTTAAAAAAAAAAATTCTCAGCCGACATAATTCTCTTTCTGGGCTAATATCTATGGACCCATCCAACCTTAACGACAATTATCTCGTAAACTGTAAACTTCCTACAAGTTTTGATTTCAGTTTTGAGATATATGAGAGCCCCTGAAAAGGTAATTTTTTTTCGTGGTGCGCTTTCTTAGTGGAAAGCCGACACTTTATTTTTGTTTATAACGTGTTTTTAGTAAAGATGAGATAGCAACAAAATATTAACGATTTTTTCGCTGAAATTACGATTTTTTATTATTATAAAAGCCGCAGATGAATATGCGCTTAAATAAAAACACGGCTAATAAAAACGAACACACATACATAGTATGTATAAAAAATTAGCTTGTTTGTCCTCTTGGGGTACTACGTATTAATTTGTCAGTAATTGTAATCGAAAAACGGTTATAATCGGTTAGTTCCCTACGATTATTCGCGATTAATAACACTGGATCACAAAATGAAATTTTTTGTCTGTACTTTCAACGTGACTATCCTACCTATATGTAAAATCGGTCGCTGATTCCGAAAATCGGGTTCATTTTTAATTCTATGGGAAGGTTTTTGAGATATCGGCAATTTACCGTTATTTGGCCAATTGCTCCACTTAATCCTGTATACCTCTTTAACGCAGTGAGCTATCTTCTTTGGAGTGACACCATACGAAAGAAAATTAAATTTCCTTTTCATGGCTGCTATAACATTTTTCCCTAACTCTTATAGTCTCTGAAATATTAACGATTCAATTTGATTTTTTTCGATTTTTTACGATTTTTTGAAGAAAAAATTGACTTTGTCAGGCAATATCTTTAAAACCAATGTTTTCACCTTCGGTTTTACTCCTTTACGTGAAGCTCCATTCTATTGGGAAAAAGATAAGCTATCAACGAAGAAAATCCATGGTAAAATGGAAAAGTTATAGGCGATCAAGTAAATACACCCAAGTCGCGCAATGCCTCTGCACGGGTATATTCTATGCATATTATACCAATACCTACACATCTGCAGTAGCAGCACATTGGCAGCGCAGTAGGTAACAGCGCATTTACGGGTATAACATGCATAGAATATACCCGTGCAGAGGCATTGCGCGACCTGGCTGTATTTACTTGATCGCCTATAACTTTTCCATTTTACCATGGATTTTCTTCGTTGATAGCTTATCTTTTTCCCAATAGAATGGAGCTTCACGTAAAGGAGTAAAACCGAAGGTGAAAACATTGGTTTTAAAGATATTGCCTGACAAAGTCAATTTTTTCTTCAAAGAATCGTAAAAAATCGAAAAAATTCAAATTGAATCGTTAATATTTCAGAAACTATAAGAGTTAGGGAAAAATGTTATAGCAGCCATGAAAAGGAAATTTAATTTTCTTTCGTTTGGTGTCACTCCAAGGAAGATAGCTTACTGCGCTAAAGAGGTATAAAGGATTAAGTGGAGCAATTAGCCAAATAACGGTAAATTGCCGATATCTCAAAAACCTTCCCATAGAATTAAAAATGAACCCGATTTTCGGAATCAGCGACCGATTTTACATATAAATAGGATGGTCGCGTTCAGAGTATTTTTTGGCTGTAGAGCAGTGTAATCGGACCCTTTCGATTAACCTAAAAAACGGTTAATCGATTATTAAATTTTTTTTGCCATCCCTAACAGTAATATTTAAAAAGTAATAAAATAAAAAAAATTAAAAATAAGCCTGAGGGATCGGGAAAGCATAATTAGGGGAACATTTCATTTCATACAAGTTAAGATGCAAATAGAAAACTCTTTATATGAAACGCTTCACTAAACATCTGAGAATTGCAGAAATATACAAAGCCGACGGAAATTGAACGAACGAAAAATTTTCATAGAATTTTTGTCACTTCGAAATTGCATACAAATCAAAGTGTGTCTTATAATGGTCACTCAATTCACTCCTTCTGTACTGGTGAGGGTCTACCTACAATTGATCTAGTTCCCTTTTGACACCTTTTCGGTAGTTCGGAACTAGAAATTTTGCTCACTAGTTATTGAGTTCCCTGCAGGGTATCTACACGGCCACAGAGACGCACTTACACACTGCTAAGTAAGACACTGCAACAACAAACACGCCACTAACTATTTGCACACAATAAACACATACTTTTAACAATATACATATATATGTATGTACATAAATAAATGTACTTTTATCTGTATTTACGCGATTTCTAAATATTTTCTATATATGTAACTATTTGCCACCAATATGCATATCTATTAATTTAGCTGCAGTTGGGAAACTTGGGCAAGGTATAGTTGTTATTTTTTTTAGGCGTAAAATTTTATTTGAGTTTAAATTGCGTAATTAAATTAATTTTCATATTCGCTTACATTTTTAAGAAAAAAAAATAGTAATTAAATTCCAATGTAAATAAACATAAATGTAGCTTCTTATTACTTTAACGCATATAAATAAATATTTTTTTTAGTATTATTTTTGTATACCAGTTTTTTTTTTCAAATGTTTGTTTCACGCAATTAATACAAAAATACCTTTGATTTGCGCTTAAAATTGGTTTTGATGAAAATTGAAAAAAAAAACACCTCACAACGCACTCAACCACACTCTTAACACATTCGCCGCCACCCATCACTTACCGTTCATTTAAGATCTGTCACCACACACCTTTATAAGCCACATTATAAGGACTTTTACGAGTACAATTTAACACAATCTCACCACCTCAGCACCTGCTTACTAGAGGTCGGAAACTATCGATAGTCAGCACCATCGATAGTGTACGATAGTTTTTTGCAAATTATCGATAGTATACCGATAGTTGACGATAGTTTCGGGTGATTTGGGAGAGTCTACGGCTACGCTCACACTGTAGCCGCCTTTTGCCGTCCGGCAGCAAACACAACCACAAACACATCTGTTTTAAATGAGCTCACCCGATTTCACCCGAATGTAAGCAAACTTTGCCCACCTGTCCTGGTCTTATTCTTACCAATATATGAAAGTAATAGAAGATGATCCAATAAAACTTTTTTCAGTACATTGTTTTGTTTTATTTATTTATTAGCCATTTATTCTTGTTCAAAAAAATTAATACATATATTAACCAGAGACCATAACAATTATAAGAAATAAATATAAAAATCACTTGATAACAATTATTGAGCAATGGAAAAATTTTTCCATCATCAATAACAATTACTCAAAGATCGATAGTTTTTCGTTCAGATCATAATTGTTATGAGCAATTGATATTTTTTTCGATCTTCCATAACAATTTCTGGATGATGGATATTTTTTAGATCATCCCATAATTGTTATGGGCAATTTATATTTTTTCGATCTTCCAAATGAAACCTGGGGCTATCCCCTTTCGTTTGATACCCATATTGTAGTGTAATTTTAATGTTTTTGGGCGATCACATTTTGACCGATAACTCAGTTATCGATAAGTTTATCGAAACATATCGAAGTCCAAATGAAACCTGGGGCCATCCCCTTTTGTTTGATACCCATATTGTAGTGTAATTTTAATGTTTTTGGGCAATCACATTTTGACCGATAACTCAGTTATCGATAAATTTATCGAAATATATCGAAGTCCAAATGAAACCTGGGGTCATCCCCTTTCGTTTGACACCCATATTGTAGTGTAATTTTAATGTTTTTGGGTAATCACATTTTAAACGACCATGCGACTAGAATGCATAGTCGTATTTATGTTGCTTTGACTACTTGCTAGTCAGCAATTCAAACCCTACATGGAATAGTTACCGTTTGTTTTGTGCCTAGTGGTCACATTTCAAATTTTCAATAAACTATCTATAGTTCAAACGATAGTCGAAAACCATCGATAGTGTAAACGATGTTCAGAAACCATCGATAGTGACGATAGTGCCATCGATAGTTTCCGACCACTACTGCTTACGTTTCACTCACCACACTCACGGTTTACATAGCAACTTCCACCATACTCACAGCAATCACAATCACGGTTGCCACAAGCCTAAACAAAAAAATGACCAAAAAGTTGGAAGAAAATAATTAAAAAATTACCAAGAACTTGAAAAAAAATATTTAAAAAATTAGGAAGAGTCTCAAAAGTCGAACTTTTTCTAACCGAAATTCTTTGTTCAAACTATTAATAATTCTAGTAATATAGCACAAAAAAATATATACTTTATATACTTATACATATACCAAATATCAAACAGATATCTGAAGAACTGAGCGACTACTTTCCAACAGTAAAATTTTCAACTGTAAGAAAATTCAACATTGCTCATACGCCATGACTGGCAGTAAAAAAAAAAATGCCAAAAATCATGTCTACGTTTTGGGGAATAACTCTTCCATTTAAGCAGCTAAAATTCTAAAATTTTGTATTTAGAGCATTTATTGCACGCAAAACGCTGTCAGCGAAAAGCATCAATATGGCATGCCTATAACATAAAGATCTCATAGCATGATATTGGGCTAAAGAAAGAGGGCATGCACTCAGGGAAAAACAGCATTTTAAAATCAAAAATAAAATTTTTGTATGCACGTTTTGAACCAAACCATTTTTATTTTAACAATGAAAATTTTTAAATTTAAAAGTAAATTTTTGAATGAAGAATGAAATTTTTAAAGTAAAAATGCATTTTGGATTTAAAAAGAAACATACGTAAATTAAAAATGAAACTGAATGTTGATTCAAAAACTCGCTCTTTGCTAAAATTTTTTTTGTGAGAAAATATTTTTTTGTTAGAAATCCAACAAAAACAATAATGAGAATCTATTTTTTTTTTAATTTTGTTTCTACAATGATTCATATAATTCATGGATTCTTTTTTAGGAAAAGGGAAATATAAATAGGTTACATTTCAATATAATGTTTAATGTTCCACTACTTAAGTGATACCATTCGACTGAATTTTAGGTTGATGTCATGGTTCGAATCCAGAGGAGAATATGAAATGAAGAAGAAACAGAGGAATAAGGAGTGTAAGAAATAAAGATAGCAAACAGTTCAGGCGAAGTAGAAAGGAAGAGAGGTTATATTTTTGTAGTTGGGACTCGGATTGAGATACAGTTTCGAATCCGGAAGAGAAAATGATATAGAGAACACTGCAGCGTTTTTTTTTCTAATAGTGCTTAAAATAAAAATAAACATTTTTAAATTTAAAATGTTTTTTCTTGATTTAAAATTTTACAATGAACATTTTTAAAATAAAAATGTTGGTATTTACATCACACTTGCAAATACGTTTTTGCCTATTTTAAGCACGTTTTCATATATTTTTATAATTTTTTTTCCCCGAGTGTGCTAGTTTTACTGTACCGAAAGATAAATTCTAATTTTAAAATATTGTTACTATATTGAATTTATTTAATTTTAAGTAATTTGCAAGAAAATTTAAAATAAATTATACACAGCATGAGATAATTGCAAAAAAGCCTTTGAGCATTCGGCCTCCAAAACTCGAAAACAGGCTATATGTATCTCGAAAACGACTCATCCGATTTTACTTATTTCATATTTCGATTGAGAATAAAATTGTCATTAGATTTGATGTGCTTGGATATTTTTGGTCGATATCTCATTTTCTGAAATTCATCTTGATCCATAAAAATCGATTCCCGGAACATCAAAATTAATGTTAGACAAATTTCGTGGAAGATTTTTTACCCGGAAATATTATAGGATATCAACTAATTTCCCACCATACAAATCGGCCCGGCATAACATGTGTGTATCGAAGCAAGACTATTTCCTTTTTTAAACGATTTTATTAGATTCACCCGGATTCTAAAACCGCCACCGCTAAATGAGATCGCCAAAAATCGATAATTTATATCAAACGCGCCTAAAAATAGCGATGGTGATTTCTAGAATCCGGCTACTGTATGTATGTATGTATCTATATATGTAATTTCATCCCAGCCTAAAAGTATGCAACTTATCAACTAACATTGACGTGGGAATTAAAAAAGTCTAAGGGTTGTTTACTCCACCTCCGGTTAAGCACTTAACAACAGATTTTTGTCCGGTTAAGCAATTTATTTGACAGCTCACCATACAATTTACGTCAAACTAACCAGCGACGGCGCTAAGCGTGTTTTTATATTTTTAAAATATTTCCCTTTTTTAATCAGATATATGCTCTTCTTCATTTCATCTGTGCATATTCACCATGTTCCAAAATATTTTCATTGTCATGTAATCATTTCCATATTTTCTTGTATACCAAAATTAAATAGATAAAAAATCTTGAAAATAACCAAACACATGTGAAAGTTACCAAGTAACCGACGGCGAAAAAAATAACCTATTTTGTTAATTAATTAGCAAGCTCCGCAACCATATGTATACTAACACTTCTCACCACTCTCAAAAACAACTCCACCATTCAGCATGACATTTAAATCTCACCACAACAATGAAGATATTCATCCACAATATAAAAAAAATTTGTTGTGTTGACTGTCAGCCAGTAAAATTTTAAATTTCTTTTAAATTTTTGTTGAAATCAAAACAAAAAAAAATAAAAAATAAAAAAAAACTCAAAACAAACCCGCTTTAGAACTATTTTAATCTAATTTGCTTATAAAGTGGTATATACATATATTTGCATCCTTTTACGAAATAGCTTAAATTATAAATTAACCTGCCTTGCATAACCTTTAAAAGCTGCATATTATACCTGAAAACTATTTTTATGTATTTATAAGTAATTATTAAATTTCATTAACCTTTTTCTTCTTCTTTTTCTTCGCTTTTGTTTCATGTACCTTGTGCACTTACTTTGTTTTTTTTTTTTATTTTCTTCAAATTACCTTTCCCTCATTCTTCTTTGTATACTTTCGCTTTTGGTTCTGCAGAGTAATCCTTGCACCTCGGGCTTTCTCAGTCCACCCACTTCGTCCAGCCGCCGCCCATCGGTTATGTTCAATGAATATGTGCTGCTACACACACCGCCAGCTATAAGCGAACCGTTAACTATTGCCAGCACAACAACAACAACAAATGTAGCCGAACGCAATGCGGTGTGTTCAACCGAGAAGATGACACAAGCGGGCGATGGCAGTATATGGCAGGTGAGCTTGAGTGTGGTGAATTTCTTTTACATTTGCTTTTTTTTTTCTTTTAAATTCGCATTTCTGCTAATACAAAACTCTTTTCGCTTCTTCTCTATTTTTTTCTTTATTGCTCTCTTGCTTTCTCTCCCCTTGGCGCACAGGTCAATCTACCGCCCACAATCAACACCAACGCCAACAGCGGCGGGAGCAGCGGTAACGGCAACGGTAGCGGCAACGGTAGCGGCAATACTATCGCTAATCCTTACACCACCGATTGCTCGGAATTGGGTATACACGATGCGATGACATGTCAAGAGCTTTTGGCATTTTCTGTGGCCTTTTCAGCGGCCCTGCCAACCGGTCAAAGCACTTTGGAATCGTTTTACACATCGTTGGCGCGTTGTGATCCGCATACAGCTGAAGCACTGAAAAATCAACACAATCGCCAACAGTCACAGCTCATCAAACAGCAACAACAGCAACAACACGCAAATTCACTAGTCATCAAAAGTAAGCAACAGCGTCGCAGCGACCACACCAACAATCGAGCTGGAACCGGCCATCACCAGAACAACAACACCAATGCCACAGATGGCCGCATCGCTTCAACGACCGGCAATTACATTGAAGACTATTCCTGCTGCTACGATTTGTATCAGAACGCTTTGTCGCCGTTGGGCGAACAAAAACAACGTTCCAAAGCGATGCGTACGCTAATTAGCACTTATCGTTTTGTGATGCACGTTTGCGGTGTAATGCGTCGTTATATTAAGCTGCTGGTGGAACATAAATACTTTCAGCAAGGCATTCTATTGGCCATTTTAATTAATACTCTCTCCATGGGCATTGAATATCACGATCAACCGCCGGAATTGACTGCAATTGTGGAGAAGAGTAATATTGTCTTTTCGGCAATATTCGCTGTGGAAATGTTGTTGAAAGTGATTGCCGAGGGCCCATTTCGTTACATAGCGAATGGCTTTAATGTGTTCGATGGTGTGATTGTGATATTGAGGTGAGTTTGGTGGGATATTTTTTGCTGTTTTATAACCAAAATTAGCAAATACTCTTATTAAAGCATTTTTAACTTGACTAAAATGGATTTAACTTGTCTTAAATAAATTTAACTAAGCTTGAATAAATTTAACTTGACTAAACTAAACTGAACTTGACTTAACTGAACTTAAATAAATTTAACTAAGCTTACCTAAACTTAACCGAACTTAATGAAACTTGGCGAAGCTCAATGAAACTTAAGTAAAATTAACTATACTTATCTAATTTTAACTAAACTTCACTCAACTTAACTAAACGTAATTAAAGTAAACTTAACTTTACAAAACTTATGTTTTTCAAATTATAAACATAATAGCAAATACTTTTATCAAAGCAATTTTAACTTGACTAAGATTGATTTAACTTGTCTTAACTAAACTTAAATAAACTGAACTAAACATAACTAAACTTAACGAAAATTGGCGAAACTCAACGAAACTTAAAGAAACTTAACTAAACTTAAATGACAACTTAAAGTATAGTTAACTAATCTTAAATAAACTTAACTAAACTTTACTTGACTTAACTAAACTCCATAATTTTATTAAAGCATCGTTTAACTGATGAATAGACTGCGGATCTTTATGCAATTGCATATTTTTAAGGAAAAGAGATATCGATATGGTTCCAGAGAGAAAAATGAAAGTTATTAACAAAATATTCTAAATTTTCATATTTATTTCTGCATATTTTGCATATTGCATATAACTTGCATATTGCATATAACTTGCATATTTGCATATAACATGCATATTTGCATAATAATTGAGGTTTAGCAGTTTTAATCCGCAAGTTAGAGTCTCGCGGAGTTCCCCTAATGGCTTCAATGGCCCTAATAACAGAAGCTTTTGAAGGACTTGACGCTACGTCAGGATCATGTGGGCAAATAGTTTTGGTCAAAATTGAAGCTATTTAAAAAAAGAACCTGTTTTTGAAGTCATATTAGGAGTAGCCAAAATACTTTCAGGCGACAACATAATATTAGAAACTGGAATACAGTCAATTTTGGAGCGAATTTAAGTATGCTCCGGTTACATCTTGTGATGTTGAGCGTTCATTTTCAGCATATAAACGGATCTTAACCGATAAGCGTCACGAAGTTTCCATTGAAAATGTGGAGAAAACACTTGTAGTATATTGTGGTCTTAACTACAACTAAAATTACCTCTTTACATTAAAAATTATTATAATAAATGGGAACTAATGTTCCCATTTGCAGTTTGTTTTTGGGTTTTAATGTGTTTTATATTTGCATAGCACAAAAGATTCAGCATAGAACATATGATTTTTGCATTCAACTATACTTTACTTATTGTGTATATCACTTAAAATTCTATATCTGATCAAAAAAAGGTGTAGTTTTAATTTGCATATAACTTGCATATAACCTGCATATAAGTTGCATATATTTTGCATATCCAAAACAAAGCAAGAAAATTCGCTTTGGAATGTGAATATATAGTTTTGAATCAATATAACTCTTAATAAATCATTTTAAATTTTTTGCATAAAGATCCGCAGTCTACTGATGAAATACTTTGTTTCCGCTAAGCATTGCTTCATTCGGAGTTTTTCGGAGCACTTATTATACTCAGCTGTACTAGTACACAGAGTATTATAGTTTTAATCACATAACGGTGGATTGTAACAGAATGAAATAATCGAGATAGATATAGACTTATATATATCAAAATGATCAGGGTGAAAAGAGAAATCGATTGAGCCATGTCCGTCCGTCCGTCCGTCCGTCCGTCCGTCCGTCCGTCCGTCCGTCTGTCCGTCCGTCCGTCCGTCCGTCCGTCTGTAAACACTCTAACTCGCGCAAAAATTGAGATATTTTGATGAAATTTGGAACGCAAGTTGGTATCGAGACTGGGACGGTTGGTATTGAAAATGGGCGAAATCGGACCATGACCACGCCCACTTTTCCTATATAGAAAAAATCGGAAATTTGGTATCTCAGCCACTAATATAGCTAGAGTTTTAAAATTTTACCCACGTATTGAGCTCGGGCCCTTATGAAGAAATTTGATGAAGTTTTGGAAAATGGGCGGTGCCACGCCCACTTATTAAGGGTCAAACATTGAAAGTTTTATATGTCATAACTCAGAAACCGTTGAAGATATATCGATGAAATTTGGTACGCGTAATTTGCTTACATAGACAAATGTTTTGACGAAAAATTATCAAAATCGGTTTACGGCCACGCCCACTTTTATATATGTGTATTATAAAGTGACCTAATAAAACCATTTTAAGCGATATCTCTGTCAAATATAAAGATCTATCATTGAAATTTTGTCGCATGAGTCCAACTATGGACATAAAACAAAAAACACAAAAATTTTGGAATATGGGCGGTGCCACGCCCACTTATTAAGGGGCAGACATTGAAAGTTTTATGAGTCATAACTCAGAAACCGTTGAAGATATATCGATGAAATTCGGTACGCGTAATATAATTACTTAGTCAAATGTTTTGGCGAAAAATTATCAAAATCGGTTGACGGCCACGCCCACTTTTATATATAGGAAATATAAGGGGGCCTAATAAAAACATTTTAAGCGATATCTCTGTCAAATATAAAGATCAATCACTGAGATTTTGTGGCAGGAGTCCAACTATGGACATAAAACAAAAACTACAAAAATTTTGGAAAATGGGCGGTGCCACGCCCACTTATTAAGGAGCGAATATTGAAAGTTTAATAAGCCATAACTCAGAAACCGTTAAAGATATATCGATGAAATCTGGTACGCGTGATATATTTACTTAGCCAAATGTGTGGACGAAAAATTACCAAAATCGGTTGACGACCGCGCCCACTTTTATATATGTGTATTATAAAGTGACCTAATAAAACCATTTTAAGCGATATCTATGTGAAATATAAAGATAATTCATTGAAATTTTGTGACATGAGTTTTACAATAGACCGGAAACAAAAAATAAAAAAGTTTGGAAAATGGGCGTGGCACCGCCTCTTTTTAGACAAAGGGATATATGAGATTTCTTAGCCTTTAACTCGACAAATAATTGAGATATTATGACGAAACTTGGTTTATACACTTTTATAACATGTGTTAATAGACACGCAAAAATGTATTGAAATCGGTTTATGACCACGCCTACTTTTTAACAAAGATATTTCTGGAACACCCTTTTGGAATTTGTAACGTGAAGTCTTTGTAACTAAAAGTCATAGAGGGATGAAATTTTGCACTAACAATAATATTTGTATGCTTATTTGGATGATTGATATAAATTTTGAAAATGGGCGTGGCTGCGCCCTGTTTATGCAGCACTCGTTTCATATAAAATACACCCTATATCGAACAAACGCAAACAAACAATGAAAGCATACAGCTGAGTATCTAATGTTCGATTGCACTCGAACTTAGGCTTCCTTACTTGTTTTTTTACCAAAATTTTTTATCTTTTTGTATATTTTTAAAGATTTAAGAAAATTCTGATTTTTTCGGAGTTTTTAAACATTTGGTAAAATTTTCGGAGCATTTTTTGAGTACTCAAGTTTTAGGAGTTTTTCGTAGTAAAAATTTTTTCTCCCAATATATGTATGTTTTTGGAAAATTCGGATTACTCAAATTTTAGAAGTTTTTAAGGAGTAAAAATGTTTTCCTAATTGAATTTTTCTGTATATTTTTAAAAATTCAGGAAAATTCGGAGTGTTTCGGAGTACTTATTTCTTCTATCAATATTTACCATTTTATATATTTTTAAAGATTTAAGAAATTGTTTCGGAGTTTTTAAATATTTAATAAATTTTCGGAGTACGTACTCAAGTTTTAGGAGTTTTTCGAAACAATTTAAATGTTTTCTCTCAATATGAATGACTGTATATTTTTAAAATTTTTGGAAAATTCGGAATACTCAATATTTATATTTTTGTATATTTTTAAAGACTTAAGAGATTGTTTCGGACTTTTTAAACATTTAGTAAAATTTTCGGAGTAGGTACTCCAGTTTTAAGAGTTTTTCGGAGTAATTAATATTTTTTCTCTCAATCTGATTAAATATTTTTAAAAAATTTTGAAAAATTCGCAGTACTCAAATTTTAGATGTTTTTTCGGAGTAATAATTTTTCCCAATTGGATGTCCCTGTATATTCTTAAACAGTCAAGAAAATTCGGAGTGTTTGGGAGTTCTTATTTCTTCTACCAATATTTATATATTTGTAGCAGGTACTCCAGTTTTAAGTTTTTCGGAGTAATTAATATTTTTTCTCCGAATCTGATTAAATATTTGTAAAATTTTCTGAAAAATTCGGAGTACTCAAATTTTAGATGTTTTTTCGGATTAATAATTTTTAGTAATTAAATTTTTCTGTATATTTTGACACATTCTAGAAAATTTGGAGTGTTTCGCAGGACTTATTTCTTCTACCAATATTTATCTTTTCGTATATTTTTAAAGATTTAAGAAAATTCGGATTGTTTCGGAGTTTTTAAACATTTAGTAAAATTTTCGGAGTAGGTACTCCAGTTTTAAGAGTTTTTCGTAGTAATTAAGATTTTTTTCTCTCAACCTGATTGAATATTTTTTTAAATTTTGAAAAATTCGCAGTACTCCAATTTTAGATGTTTTTTCGGAGTAATAATTTTTCCCAATTGGATGTCTCTGCATATTCTTAAACATTCAAGAAAATTCAGAGTGTTTAGGAGTACTTTTTTCTTCTACCAATATTTGTATTTTTGTAGTAGGTACTCCAGTTTTAAGTTTTTCGGAGTAATTAATATTTTTTCTCCGAATCTGAATAAATATTTTTAAAAAAATTTTGAAAAATTCGGAGTACTCAAGTTTTAGAAGTTTTCTCGGAGTAATAATTTTTCCTAGTTGGATGTTTCTGTATAGTCTTAAACATTCAAGAAAATTCGGAGTGTTTCGGAGTACCTATTTTTCTACCACTATTTATGTTTTTGTATATTTTTAAAGATCTAAGAAAATTCGGATTGTTTCGGAGTTTTTAAACATTTAGTAAAATTTTTTTATTATTTTCGGAGTATCTACTCAAGTTTTAGGAGTTTTTCGTAGTAATTATTTCTTCACCCAATATGAATGCCTGTTAATTTTTAAAAATTTTGGAAAATTCGGAGTATTTTCGGAGTACATACATATCTACTTATTTTTTAGGTTTTCTGCAAATAGAACCAAACGTTGAGCCCCAGGAAGGCTCCGCACTCACTTGATGGTGATAAATGTTATAAAGTGTTCTTTTTTTTTGTATTTTTATGTGTTGTGTGGAACTACATACATAACTACTTACAGTTTAACCTTCTCAAATCGCTTAATCTCCCACTCGTAGTTCACTGTTAGTGGAGCTTTGATGCTTTAAAAGTGCATAGAAAAAAATAAATTTTCCTAAACAGCTATTAGAATCGCTTGTTTAAAATCAAAAACGCGCATTATATTTTGATCCAAATTTTATATATGTATGTAAATATGTATGTATCTACAACTTCCATAACCCACAGCAGGGTTGCGTGATTTTGATTTGACTGAATCACTAATCAAAAATATTTTCTGATTCTTGATTTAAAATATTTTCAAATCAAAGATAATTTTTATTTGTGATTCGTTTCAAAAAAGAATCAGAAATACCATTTGATTCGTGATTCAAACTATTTTCAAATCAAAAATAAATTTTATTTGTGATTCGTTTCACAAAAGAAGCAGGGAAACCCCTTGATTCGTGATTCAAACTATTTTCAAATCAAAGATAAAATTGATTTGTGATTCATTTCTCAAAAGAATAAAAAATCTTTTTTGATTCTTGATTCAAACTTGATTTCGAATCAAGATTCTTAAAAAATTTTTGATTCGAATAAAACTTTTGATTCGAATAAAATTTTTGATTCGAATCAAAAAATTATTTTGAATCAAAACTTTATTTCAAATAATGTGCCTATGCACATACATACATACGTATGTCTGTATGTACGTACGGCGTAGCACAAACGTAAATACAACAATCAGAAATATCTATAAATGTACATACATACATACACATGTACACATTTGGCGTCAGCATACAATTTGGCTGTTATTGGACTTTTGGTGCATTTTATACGTTTTTGTGTTTTAAGTTACCGAGAATGTACTTGAATATTGCTGATATGCTACAGTATTTTTGATTCTAAATAAATTTTTGATTCGAATAAAATTTTTGATTCGAATAAAATTTTTGATATTTTTTGAATCAATTTTGAGAAATGTATCACAAATCAAATTTATCTTTGATTTGAAAATGGTTTGAATCACGAATCAAAGGGTATTTTTGATTCTTTTGAGAAATGAATCACAAATCAAATTTATCTTTGATTTGAAAATGGTTTGAATCACGAATCAAAGGGTATTTTTGATTCTTTTGAGAAATGAATCACAATTAAAAATTATCTTTGATTTGAAAATAGTTTCAATCACGAATCGAGTTGATTCTTTATTTGAAAGTTGATTTGAAATCAAAATTGATTCGAATCACGCAACGCTGACCCACAGTCATTTGACAAAAGTTACTCATACGCCACGTTGTACCTACACATATGTGGCTAACCAACTAAATTGTATGTAAGCCACTGGCTGACTCAATGTTATGCAAACAAATTGCACAAAGTTAATTTGGAATGTGAAAAATTTGAGGCATTTGCAACTCGAGACCGACGCAGGCATGAAGAAGAAGAAGAAGAAGAAGAAGAAGAAGAAGAAGAAGAAGAAGAAGAACAACAACAACAACAACAGTGAGTCAAAAAGGCACACTGACACACACAAGGCACAGCACGAACCAAAAGTCAAAATATAAAGCACCCAAAAAAGTAAAACCCACTCAAGCTATAACTATTAAGTGCAACAATGATGCATAATAAAGAAAAAAAGAGAGAAAAGAAAAAAAGAAAAAAGAAAAAAAGAACAAAAAAGAAAAAAAAAACAGAGAAACCAAAAATATAGTCTCCTTGGTCATATGAAATTTCATGGCCTGCGCGCCTTAGGCTTTGTGTCTGCCTCGCCTCTGTTAGCTTTGGCTGTGCGGCGTTCGTTCGATGGGCAAGAGGGGGTTGACGGCGCGCATTCAGCGTTTAGTTATAATGTGCAAGAAATTATTGCCGCCGACGCCACACAATATGCAAATGCACAAAGCACTTGTTGAGGGTTTGGCATGCCATGGCCGGCTATAGCAACGCCACCCACACACGTGGAATACACACACACACATACAATGTAGAAATGAACAATACTAATTTCTCACACACATAAACATTAACAGATTGTCGCCAGCGCCACATGCCACAGCAATTTTCATTTTTGGTAACACACTTGAATGCCTTGCTGACTGGCAATTTTTTATGTTTTTTTTTTTGTGAATTTTTTTCCTTATTGGGTTTTTAGTACTTTTTACCAGTGTCGCACACACACACATATAGGAAGACACACAGCCACATAGTCACACAACCACAATGACAATGCAACCAACATTTGACAGCGTCAGCATTGCGATTCAAGTAACGCCAGTCTGCATATGTGTGTGCTCCCTTTGCACTTCACATTCACCCTTCTACGCCTTTTTGCCTTCCCAGCAGCCCACCACAGCAATCTCAATCTTTGGCGCAATCGTATGTCAGCAGTGAAATTATCACTGCTTCAACACGCCAAAGTAGCACAAAAAAGGATTTGCATGGCATTGCATGACTATGTGTCTGTATACATATGTATGTTTTTGCGTATTAAGGAAATATCATGAACTCTTATGATTACCCTTTACTGAATCGCGATAGTTTAAAGCTAGCGCAAAACAGTTCATAATGAGACAGTTGCTGGTTCCCTTTTTTGTACTTTTATTCAATTCCCAAAATGGGAAATTTTAGATTAAATTAGAAATATTAAATCTTAGATTAGTAAATTCAACCTTAAACCCTTTTGCACTTTCTTTCAATTTTAATAAAATTTCCTTTTTAGGCAAACTTTTCTAATTAGTAAAATGGCATTGAATTAATAATAGTGACTCACTGGAGTTGAAGGCAAATCATTTTATTACATTTTTTTTTTTAATTTCCCCTTTTGGGAAATTTTGGAAATTAGCATAATTGTGTGAAACTTACCATTTCAAGTTAGTAAAGCTTAAGAGAAAGTGTTTTATATAATTTGAAAAAATTTCCCTTTTGAGAAATTTTAATTTGAGGTCAGTTTTTTTCCGCTTTTGCCACTCTGGCTCGTTTAGGCGTTTGGGCAAACAATTTTAGTTGATTTTAGAAAATTTCCTTTTTGGGAAATTTTAATTTAAGGCCAGTTTTTCCCACTATCGCCACTTATGGCTCGATTAGGCGTTTGGGTAAACAACTTTGGTTGATTTTAGAAAAATTTCCCCTTTTGGGAAATTTTGGAAATTAGTATATGTAATTATGTGAAATTAACCATTTAGAGTTGGTAAAACTTAAGGGAAACGATTTTATATAATTTGAAAAAAATTCGCTTTTTGGGAAATTTTAATTTGAGGACATTTTTTCCCACTATCGCCACTTATGGCTCGATTAGGCGATTGGGTAAACAACTTTGGTTGATTTTAGAAAGATTTCCCCTTTTGGGAAATTTTGGAAATTAGTATAATTGTGTGAAATTTACCATTTCGAGTTAGTAAAGCTTAAGGGAAACGATTTTATATAATTTGAAAAAATTTCCCTATTGAGAAATTTTAATTTGTGGTCAGTTTTTCCCGCTTTTGCCACTATGGCCCGTTTAGGCGTTTTGGGCAAACAATTTTAGTTGATTTTAGAAAATTTCCCTTTTTGGGAAATTTTCGAAATTAGTATAAATGTGTGAAATTTATCATTTTGAGTTGGTAAGGCTTAAGGGAAACGATTTTAGCTAATTAAAAAAAATCCTTTTTTGGCAAATTTTAATTTGAGGTCAGTTTTTCCCACTTTCGCCACTTATGGCTCGTTTAAGCGCTTGGGTAACAATTTTAGTAGATTTTAGAAAAATTTACCTTTTGGAATTTTTTTTTAATTAGTATAATTGTATGAAATTTACCATAATTTAAAAAGTTTCCCGCTATATATGCCTTTAGAACCAGTTCTGAACCAGTTATGAACTCTCTATTTGGAGACTAACGCTTTATGCGGCTGTCTCCTATATTTGCTGTAGGGTACAAATATGCAAATCTCTTTGTACACATTGTTAGCTCTCTAGCGCTTGGCGTTAAGGCGTGAATGACAAACAAATATTCATGCACACACACATGCATACACTCAAAAAAAAAATTTCTCTCGATCAAAGACATAATTTTCCTTATTTTGAACACGCGTCCCAATACAAAATTTTCTTTGTTTTGTGTAAATTTTCTCAAAAATGTGGAAAAAACATAAAAAAAACATTCAAACAAATTCGTTGCCATGGGGATTTGTATGGGAATTTAATTTCTCAAAATTAAAGAAATCAAGTCTTCAAAACAAGGAAAGTTGGGAATGGAATGGCGCTTAAAGAATTTTTCATTATTTTAATGTATGAATTTTTTCAAAACAAGTATATGAAACCATGGTAACGCATGTAACAACAATATTTTATAAACCTTTTAACATGTTTTAAGGAAAATTTACTCAAAACAAAGAAAGTAGTGTTCAAAATAGGTAAACAATTTCTTTGACCCCTCCATATATTTTTTTTCTCTCAGTGTAGCTTGGAGTCTGAGAGTTTGCGAGTTCAACTGCCTCTTGCAATTTGAAAAATTTGCATAGCCATGAAATTTATTGCTCAACATAGAAAGGGAAATGTACTGCAAATACACACATAATATATTTTTTTATTTACTCCAAACTCATTCACAACTTAGTTTGCGATTTATGCGAAAAGCTTTTTGTAGCAAAGCAAGTTGAAACTACGATTTCAATTTGCACACCATTATCGTTTGGCTGATGGAGTTATTTTCTGTAAAGCCTTCGATAACGTTCTATGTATAAATATGTACATACATATGTAAATTTACATACGTTGAAGTCATAATAATAATAATACTACGGCGCTGATATATCTCTTACGAGTTTTAAGGCCGAGCTTCTCTTCCCAATCGGAGGTGGGCTCCTTAATTTTGTTTTTTCCTACTAATTGGGTGGACCCACAGTTTTTATGCCAGCTCCGAACGACGAATGCATTTTTGGTGAGTAACATTTCCATGTCAGACATACCCTCGGAGGGTATGCCGCCCACTGCCGAGAGGTGAACGATATTTAAAAAAAAACGCTAACAAAAGCTAGAGGGAGCTCAGATTATCCCTTGTATGTGTACGACAGAGGTGCTACGTACAACTCCCTCAGCAGCGCTTAATCAAATACTGAACCTGTTGTACTCCGTAGACCTTACAGCTAAAACATCAACGGAAAGGCAGCGTTAAGGGAGTAACAGGACAATTTACGGCCAACCACCTTTTGTCCACACAGCAACATACAAGGGTTAAACGGAAGCCCAGAGCTTTAATTTTTATAAAGCACAAAGACGGATGACATAAAGAGCTCGCATCCAATCGCATACGATTCATTTCTTTACGGATTGAGCAACGAAATGAACGAGGGCGTGGGTATTGCGGTATTTTACTAGGAGCTGGCAATAAATACGAATACCAATACGAATGCGAATACCGAATATGAATATGAAAATTTAGTGAAGGCGAATACGAATACCGAACACGAAAACCGCACGTGAATACCGTATACCGAATACATATTAATACCGAAAACCGAATATCAATACCGAAAACAGAATATCACTACCGAAACCGAATATCAATACCAAAAATCGAATATTAACACCGAAAACCGAAAATTAATACCAACTACCGGATATTAAGCCCGAATAACGAATATTAATATCGACTATCGAATATTAAAACCGAATATCGAATACGAATGCTAATTGATTTACTACAAAAATAAAATAAAATCAATAAAACCGGTGAACTATCGCAATTGGTGGCAGTGCTCATAATTGGTGAAACTGGTGAATGAAACAAAAACCCTGCAACCAATCGGTGGAAGTGCTTATAACTGGTGGAACCGGGGAATGAACCAAAAACGATGAGATCGGTGAATTATCGCAATCGGTGAAACGGTGACTGCAACAAAAATTATGAAACCGATGAATTATGGCAACTAGTGGATGTATTCTGAAATTAGCCGCTGACGACACAGCCGTTGAATGTGGTGAAATAGAGCCGTTGCCATCCCTGGTTAAATCAGAGCAACTCTCTTCGAACAGAAGAGTCAACTGATCTACTGGGTACATAGACACCAAGCAATCAAGGCAAATGAGAGCGCTGACGTGCTAGCCAAAGTCGGGGCGGGATTAGCTGGTTTTGCTGACTTTTATTTTCAAATGAATGCATAATTTGCAATCATAGCAAAAACACTGTTGCCATTTTTCAGATATTAATTTTTATTACAGAATGTGCGAAAAAAATTTGTTTTACTATTGCCTAACTTTGAACCAAATAACCATGTTGCTGAGTTTGCTTCGTTGCCAATTTTCAGACTGCTATTTTTTTACTAATTGTAAGTTTTTTTTTGTGGCGAATATGCACATAAATAAATGGTTTACAATTCAAATCAATTTTTGTTGGTAACTAAATTCTCCACAACATACAAAATAAAGCGCTGTTGCCAATTTTCATAGTGTTATTTTCTTGTTTTACTAATGGTAAGTGGGTATATTTTGTTTGAGAATAAATGCATAATTTTCAATTCAAATGAATATTTTTTTAACAAAAAAAAAATAATAATAAAGCGTTGTTGCAAATTTTCATTGCTATTAAAATATCACGTGTAATCTATGTACATATGTAATATTTACTATAAATAAATTAACTATTCTTCTTGTAACTTGTTGTTCACAGCGTAATCGAAATTTTTCATCAACTGCGCGACGGCAATGGCGGCGGCGGTGGCAGTTCGGGTCTGTCGGTGTTGCGCACATTCCGTCTACTGCGCATACTCAAGCTGGTGCGTTTCATGCCCAATTTGCGACGGCAGTTGTTCGTTATGCTGCGCACCATGGACAATGTGGCTGTGTTCTTTTCATTGCTGGTGCTTTTTATATTCATATTCAGGTGAGTGATTTTTGTTTGAGAGCTTTTAGTTAATAGTTAAAAAATAATAATAATAACTATTATTAGTAGAAATAGCATTAAGTTACGATTTTATAAGGTTTATTGACTAATAAGCTTAGCAAAAAAACAAAACATTTATATATTTTTAGGTATTTTTTTTAAATAAACTATAAGGCTTATGTATTTTAAATTAAAAAAGAATACTCGTCTAGAAAAAAACAATATTTTAACACTACACGCACTACACTTAATTAGAAAAGCAATTAATTTAAATTATCAAAAAATTATGTTTACATCAAAATCAAAAACTAGTTGCTTTAAAAAAATTGTTTAAAAATTTTTTTTTTACATTGCAAATAAAAATTCCCTCCAGACCTTTTTCAAATACATTACTTTTTTTATAATAAGTATACATATGTATATATTTTCATAAACAAACGTTTGCTTTATCAGTAAAAAAAAAAATACCTTTTCTAAGCCCCTTTTCTCCGTAGCACTTTAACCTTGTACCTCTTTGCTACTCGCAACCTCTTAGCTTTCATTTTTATCTTAGCTATTTCTTGCTTTCTCAATTTTCGAGCTCATATTTCCAAGAAGCAACTAGACTTCTTAGCTAATAATTCTAAACCTTCAGCTACAACCCTCCTATAGTAATGTAGTCGCCCACCAATCAACCAACCCACCAAGCAAGCACTATTTTTTCAAAGATTTTCTATTTTTCTGCTTACTATCAAATATTCTCTATTTTCTATCACTTTCTCGCTCACTCTCTTTGTATATTTAACGTAAACACTTTTTCGGCCACCATTCATTTCATTTTATTGGTTAGTTTGGCCATTATGAATTTAGTAAAGAATATAGAAAGTTGTGCTTAAAAAAAGGTTAAGCAAATACCCTGTTGCCAATTTTCAATATACTAGTTTCGGGTTGGCCGCTGTGGTGCAGTGGGTAGAGTGCTCGCCTGCTATGCCAGAGGTCTCGGGTTCAAACCACGGTCCGAGCCAAACACCAAAACAATTTTTCTAATTAGTAAAAATCCAATTATTGGATTTTTTAAGAGCAGCGGTCACCGCTCGGCAGTGGACGGCATACCCTCCGAGTGTATTTCTGCCATGAAAAAGCTTCTCACAAAAAATGCATTCGCCGTTCGGAGCCGGCATTAAAACTGTAGGTCCACCCAATTAGTAGGAAAAACAAAAAGGAGCACACCTCGAATTGGGAGAGAAGCTCGGCCATAAAACTCGTCAGAGTTATAATAGCGCCATTGTATTATATTATTATAGTTTCGGGTTTATTTATATTTATTTAGAAAATTCTTTTAACTCTGTTATTAATTGATAGACAGATTATGATTTCTGTTGCCAAAATTTACTATTATTTAAGCAAATAAAAAATAAAGCATTGTTGCCAATTTTCAGGTTTTTTTATAAGGCTTCATCTCATTTCTCATTGAAAGTTTGAAATTATTTAATAAATATAATAATAACTTGCTCCAAAACTATTCTACTTAGCGCATAATCACGTTGCTTCGACGGCATTGTTGCCAATTTTCACCAATTTTGAGAGAGATCATCAGTCTTGAGGGAGAAAGAGTTTTTTATTATAAATAAACAGGCGACAATACGTGGCAGACTTCTTTATTGTTATTATATTTCTTTTAATAGATGATGCAAATATAAATAACTCCGTTGTCAATTTTCAGTAAGAGTGCTTTTTCAAGACCAAGCTTTGTTGGAAAATTTCACTTAGAGATTTCTTGCTAAGTTTTCTGGCAAGCAAAGAAATATCTGGAAAAATCGAAAGATCAGTTCAATGAAAAGAAATTTAATGCATGAGTAGATACAATTTCAAAATAAAGCTTTGTTGCCAATTTTCACAATGAAGGCATTTTTAGGATTATGGGAAACAAAGAAAAATTGAAACAAATTAAAATTTTGTACATAGAAAAGGAATTTATTAAATGAGTAGATACATTTTGAAAATCCAGCTTTGTTGCTAATTTTCTCTAAGAGGATTTTTTAGTTAATTTTTATGCTAAGGTAAAAAAATTCAAAGGATAGTTCAACGAAAAGGAGCTTAATGAATGGGTAGATAAAGTTTCAAAATCCTGCTTTGTTGTCAATTTGCACTAAGAGTTCTTGTTAGTTTTTATGGTGAAAAAGTAAAATTGAGAAGCTTGACCAACGAAAAGGTAAGGTAAAAGTAAGATAAAGTTTCAAAATCAAGCTTTGTTACCAATTTTCACTAAGAGATTTTTTTGTTAGTTTTTATGGTAAGTAACGAATATCAAGCTTTGTTGCCAATTTTCACTAAGAGATTTTTTTTGTTAGTTTTTATGGTAAGTAACGAAAATTTGAAAATATTGAAAGGTTATTTCGATGAAAAGGAATTTAATGATTAAGTAGATAATGTTTCAAAATTAAGCTTGGTTGCCAATTTTCACAAAGAAATTTTCTGTTAGCTCTTGTGGTAAGCAAAGAAAAATTAAAAAGTTGGTACAACGAAAATGAGCTTATCTAGGAATCAAAATCAAGCTTTGTTGGCAATTTTCGCTAAGAGATTTATTTTATATTTTATGGTAAGCAAAGAAAAATTTAAAGTTTAGTTGAACGAAAAAGCACCTAATAGATGAGTAGATACAGTTCAATCAAGCTTTGTTGCCAAATTTCACAAAGAATTTTTATAGGCTTTATGGTAAGCAAGCAAAAAAAATTTGAAGGTTATTTACATGAAAAGGAATTTAATGAGAAAGTAGATACAATTTAAAAATCAAGCTTTGTTGCCAATTTTCACTAAGACATTTTATTGTTAGTTTTTATGGTAAGCTGATAAAAATTTAAAAAAAATAGATTAGTCAAATGAAAGGGCACTTAGGGAATGTAATGGACGAGTAGTAGTACAGTTCCAAAATAAAGCTTTGTTGCCAATTTTCACAAAACAGTTTTTCTCTGTTAGGGCCTCTTTCACTGCGAAAATTCTTTGCCATTTATGTTTAAATTTTTAGTTGTTTTCTACAAACATTTACCGTTAAAGCATATCTTATCTGCTAAACGCTAAAACTTTAAAAAAAGAACTTTAAATCTATATGCATTCAAAAGCTAACACATTCGCTTTTATTCACCACCCACAACAACAACACAATAACGCTTTGTGTGCCTCGCTCTTTTCATACATATATCAATCAAACAAATGCTTAGCGAATTATTTTACAAAAGAAAAAATAATTTAACAAAGAAATTACACAAAACGATTTTAGCACAAAACACACATACCCACACATACAAAACGTGTTTCAAAAATTAGTTAGTTTGAACTATTAAATGTGTATTTTAGACGAATTAATTAACATTTATTTAGTGTATGTAATTACATATTTCATATATGCACAGTGTGCCAAAACAGCCAAGCGTTTGGCAAAAAAATATATCAAAATAAAATAAATTAATTAAATAAAACTTCAAAATTTCTAAAAAAAAAAAAAACATGACACAACTCCACACTTTTCAACTTTTCTTCGCTCTCTTACTTAAATACATAACTGTGTACTTAACAATTTACTTAGCTTAGATTTTGGGTATACAATTGCTATTAGTTAGTTATAGTGATTATATATCGTCGTACCATACGAAAACTAACATCAGATTTTTTGTGGTTGACGAAAAGTAAAAAGTTCAAGTTTTGGCCGACGAAAAGTAATAAAATCGAGTTTTGGCTGACGAAAAGTAATAAAATCCACTTTTGGCTGACGAAAACTATCAATTTCGTTTAAACAACAACAATTTTAATGTAAAAACAGTATATAATTACTGATACTTTTCGTCAGCCAAAACTCGATTTTATTACTTTTCGTCGGCCAAAAGTCAAATGTTCTACTTTTCGTACAGAATTTTTTTATTGATAGCTTTCGCCAGAAATTTTAAATATGTTAGTTTTCGTATGGTACGACGATATGTAGTTAAATATGAATACTTATATATGTATGTACGTATACATATACTACTTGCGCCTAATTGTGTAGTTAGTCAATGGAAATTATTTTTTTTTTTTTTGGTTTATTAAACAAAAAGTTAGTTAGTATCATTGTTGCCTCTAGTAGTTAGTCGAAACAATAAAATAGTAAGCAAATCAACAAAAAAAAATATCAAATGAACAACTAAACAACTAAAAAACACTAAACGATTTTTCTTTTACAAATAAATAATACGATTTTTTTTTATTCAAAATTTTTTTTTATTTTTGGTTCATATTAAAATTTTTTACGATTTTTTTTTTATCAAAAAATTAACAAAAAAAATTAAAATCACTTTTTAAATACCACCAACACCAAAAAACCGTGTCCAGCACGCGCAACAAGCACATTGATAGCACTTAACATCATACATAACCTCACAAAATCACAAAGCAACATAACCTCAATGCCCACACTCTCACATGTTGCATACATGCTTATACACTTTTTCTAAACAATTTACATTAATAAAGTTCACTTACTCACATATTTACAATACACACTTGTTACAATTTAAAATGAATTTAAGTTTTTTTAAATCAAAATAATTAATAAATAAAAATATACATTATTTAACATTAAATTAAATTAAGCGATTTATTAGCGCTAAGTCCTTCATAAGTCTTTCTACATATCTATAATTTTTCTCTAAGATCCTTAATTCTTAAGCAATTATTTACAAAAGTTCGTGTTTTAAGTCTTTTGTTTAATTTTTCACTTAAGACCCTCTTGCCCTTTAGTCTTTGTCTAGACTCTAGAATTTTTATTTGCTGACCCACTCCCTACACTCATATTTGTCCAAACTCATTTAGCTCGCTGTTTTTGCTGGCATTTATTTTCAAATGAATGCAAAAATAATTCTATTCAGAGAAAACACACTGTTGCCATTTTTCCGACATTAATTTTAGTTTCAGATACGCGAAAAAAAATGCACAAGATTCATATATAAATATGTAAATACATGCTGGTGCGTGTATAATTCACTGTTGCGTAACTTTGAACCATTCATAACGCTTTATTTGCTCTGTTGCCAATTTTCAGAGAGCCACTTTTTTCTAATTGTAAGTGGTAGTTTTTGCTTGAGCATATGCACACAAATAATTAATTTTCAGTTCAAATGAACTTTTTTGGTAACAAAATTCTGCACAATGTACAAAATGAAGCGCTGTTGCCAATTTTCAAAATGCCATTTTTTTTTTAAATTACAAGAGGGAGTTCTTTGGTTGAGAATACTTATGCACATATATTATTTTCAATTTAGATAAATTTCCTTGGGAACATAATTCGCTATAACATATAAAATAAAGCGCTGTTGCCAATTTTCATAGTGCTAGTTTTTACCACTTTTAAGTGGGAGTTTTTTTGCTTGAGCATATACACATACATGAATAATTTTCAGTTCAAGTAAATTTCTTTTGTAACAACATATTATTAAAGAAAAGCGCTGTTGTCAATTTTCGGAGTCGAATTTTTTTACAAATTACAAAAGGCAGTTTTTTGGCTGAGAATATGCACATAAATTAATGATTTTTAAATCTAATAAATTTTTTGAAAACGAAGTTCTCCATAAGATACCAACTAAGGCGCTGTTGCCAATTTTCAGATAGCGTTTTTTTGTTACTTGTAAGTGGGAATTTTTTGCTTGAGCGTATGCACATACATGAATAATTTTCAGTTCAAATAAATTTCTTTGTTAACATCATATAAAAAAGCACTGTTGCCAATTTTCAAAGTCGCATTTTTTACAAATTACAAAAGGGAGGTTTTTGGCTGAGAATATGCACATAAATTAATGATTTTTAAATGTAATAAATTTTTTTGGTAACGAAATTCTCCTTAACATACGAAATAAAGCGCTGTTGCCAATTTTCAAAGTGCTATTTTTTTTGCTAATTGTAAATGGGGATTTTTTTTGAGAATAAATGTATAATTTTCAATTCAAAGAATACTTAAAAAAAATAAAATTAAGCGCTGTTGCCATTTTTCAATAAGTCCTATCATCAGCTTTTGATACATCTGCATCTGTACTTTTTGATCCTCTCAACGCTTTTTTTTATTGCCATATTTCACTTTCAATGACATGAAATCTTCGTCTGTGTTTCTCCCAACTATTCCTTCTGAATTGCTAACATCTAACGTAACTTTTATCTCACAACCCTCCCTTATGCTCTATTTTAATGCTTCATATTATTTCGTCAATCTACATCACATTGCTTGCTTTTTTGGCATTCAGTCTTGGACATTTCCTTGATGTCAGCAAACAAACACCCTATTGCCACTTTTCAGTAATTGAATTTTACTGCAGCTTAGTTTGCTCTGTTGCCAATTTTCATATATCGACGGCTGAGAATAAGATCGCCCTATTTCAAAAAATTTTTCAAAAACGCCCTATTTCAGAGAAATATATATGGAATTTTCTTTGAAATAGGGCGTTTTTGAAGCAAAATCTGAAATAGGACGTTATTGAAACAATTTTCCAAATAGGGCGTTCTTGAAGCAAAATCTGAAATAGGACGTTATTGAAACAATTTTTCAAATAGGGCGTTTTTGAAAAAATATTTGAAATAGGGCGATCTTATTCTCAGCCGTCGATATGTTCCCCTCTATTCTTTTTGACTCCCTTTTTTGCTCTTCCTTCAGTGCATTTCAGTATATTACTAGCTATCTAACGTAAGTTACTCTTCTCTCACTATGCTCTTTATCTCCCTTTATTTTTCTCTTACTCTCTTTTTTACTAACTCTTACGCTATCTCGCGCACATTTCTAACTTGTTCTTACGATCTTTCATCATCATCATGAAAACAAAAAAAAAATAAAAACAATTAAAATATTTAAAATGAAAATATTAAACAAAATTATAAAAAAATATATCCATTATTTTATATAAGTTAATGCCTCTATCTAATTATACTACATACTATATTTATTTTTTTCTTCAAACAATTATAAATTGTATAAATATAAATTTATATATACATATTAAAAAAAAATAAAAATCAAATGCTCGTACATCAAACGACCAATCAATCTATCAATCTATCCAAACCAATCCAATATGTCCAATCCAAACGTTCAATCTCGTTCAATCAATCAATCAATCAATCAATCAATCAAACTTTAGTATACTCGGCATGAATCTATTCGGATGTAAATTCTGCGAAACGATAAACGATGAAAAAGTATGCGATCGTAAGAATTTCGACAGCCTGCTGTGGGCGCTCGTCACCGTTTTTCAGGTAGATTTTGCCACAAAAGGCAAATACTTAGTTATGTAGTATTTACACAAAAAAAAATAGAAAAATAAGCAAAATAATAATAACTTAAAAAAAATAAATGATTATCTGCTACTAATTACTATTATACTTACTACTACTACTATTCTTATTACTATTTTTACTACTATTTTTAATAACACTCTACTTACTGCTATTACTACTACTATTACTTATACTGCTATTTTTTTTACTAAGCGATATATACTTTTATATATTTATTTTTTTAATATTCATTGATAAAAATTTCTTTAAAAATGTGTATTTTCTATCTTTTATGTAAAAAAAAAATATTTTTTACAAAAAAAATCGTCAACTGGTACCACATCTTCCTTTATGTACATATCTGTGTATGTATTTATGTATTTTGTGTTGTAGCTCAGTGAAAAGCGTGTTTTAAATATTTTTTGTTGTATTTATTTTAAAAAAAAATATTTTTATATAAAGGTATGCTATTTTTTATTTTATTTTTTTTTATTTTTTTATTTTTTATTATTTTTTTCATTTTTTTATTTTTTTTTATTTTTTTTTATTTTTTTTTTTATTTTAAGATGTTAGTATTAATAAAATAATTTTAATTTTTTTTTACTTTTTACTTCATTTGCTGCCCGTTTTTTGGTAACCCTAGCTATTTATGTCTTCTCAAATTAAATATTTAGTTGCATCCGTGTTTGTAAATATCTTTTTGTATGTACTTGAAATTGGGTACATATGTACCTATGTACAGATATTTTTTTAAACCATTTTTTTGCTGTTTTTTGTTTTTTTTTTTTTTATTATTGCGTAGTTTTAGTTGCTATGTGGTCTCCTTGCTTGCGCTGTGCTCCTTTTTATGACTTTTAAGCATTTAAATAATTTTATTGCGAAAAAATTGGAAACATTGTTTTTTTTTTAATTTTTGTAAAACAAAAAAATATTTTGATGAAATACTTTTCTTAATACAAGTATTGAACCAAAAAAAATTTTTTTTTTTTTCAATTTTTGGAGAAAAAACATTTTTGATGAATTTCTACAATTGTTGGTTAATTCTTAAAATTAAGAAAATATAAAAAAAAATGTATGACAAAAAAAATTTTTTTAATGCAAAACTTTTTTTATTGTTTATGTTTGTTAAAAAAAAAATAAAACAATAATTTTTTAGGAAAAAAAAATTGTTTTCCAATGTCATACACAAAAAGGAATTTTTAAGGCAAAACTTTTTTTTTATATTTTCATTTTTTTTGTTTGTTAAAAAAATTTAAGACAATAGTTTCTTAGGAAGCATTCTTTTTTATTTTTTTTTTTACGAAATGCATACATATATAGTCAGCAAATAAAATTTTTTTCAGGGTGCGAAGAACGCTCAAAATAAACTCACTCAAACGAATTATCACTCTATAATTCTGAGCTATGCCATGTTCTCATGAGCGCAAATACACAGTGACAACGAACGCAAATGAACGCACGTCAACAGCGATCGATGGGTCTCTGCAGTGGTGATAAGCTCTTACATAAATTCATTTTAAAATGAGAAATCGTTTGAAAATTCATTTTTTGAAAATTCATTCTATGAGTTTATTTTATAATTTTTTGCGCTAGCGATCATTTTTTGAGTTTATCATTTTTTGATCGCTCTTTGAGTTATCATTTTATGCGTTCACAAGGGTTTGTTGTGATGTTTAAGCAGCTAATGGCATTGTGAAGGCGCAATTTTTGGATGATGGCGTGCGTTTATTAGACCATAAATATGATGTATGTATGTATGTACATACATATTCATGCATGTGTGTACGTATATATGGATGTATGTACATAATTATAATATTTTAAAAAGCCTTAGCTCTCATAGCGATTGGTATGTATATGTACATATGTATGTAGGTATATCGAGTTTAAATTTTATTAAGTATGTATTTATTTAAACTAATTAAATTATTCAATTTATTTAAATTAATAGATATTTATAAAAATTTATATTTACATACCGATGTACCTACGTATAATATATTGATGTACATTTGTAGTCTATATGTATGAGTTAAGGGTTGTTAAATATTTTATTTAACATAGGTACCTACATACATATGTATGTATGTATTTAGGTCTTACTTGAAAACTAGAATACAACAATTGAGCGTTCAAAAAATAAGTTCGCATTTTATTTATTTGTACACATGTATGTATGTACATACATATGTATGTATATAAAATGAATGTATGTACATATGTAATATGTATGTATGTCTATTCAATGATGGAATGTAGGTATTGATATTCCAGGTTTTTTATACATTATTGCCCTTTTTTGTACCTACACAGTAAAAAAGTATAGTTTATTTCTAATATCAGTTGGTACTTAATTTAATCATTCCTGGAATTAAATATATTATAATACCGTCACAGTATTTTTGGTTTAAAATCAAAACCAAAAAAAATATTAGGAAAAAAAACCAGAAAAAGGTACCTATAACAAATTAATACAAACCGTTTCTGAAAGTGAAATAGGAAGAATAAAGTAAACTCATTAAAATAAATGGCCCAAAAAGCGAATTCTTCATGTCTGATGTAGAAACTAATACAGGAGATTGGTTAAATATCTTATCGTGAAAACTGCGGGATGTGGGACATACGCATATGAACATACACACATACGCATGTTGGTATTTGCTCTCGTCCTTTTACTTAACTGATGGGCGGTACAATCTTAACCAAAAATTATAAATTTGCTATTGTTCGGAATGCTCATGCAAGGTTACAGTATGTGAATATGTGCATATGCATATTTTTAAGTACAAAATATGTATCGAATGTATGACTGCCTTAAAGTATTTAATTAAATATAATAAATGTATGTACATATATATATATATATATGTATTGAGGTAGTATTTAGGTAGTGCTTACTACGCAAGTAAGCACTTTCAGGTTCCACAACAACAGATAACGGGGCAAACATGCTGAAGGCATCCAAACTGCTCCAAGAGGATTTAGCAGATTTGAATGAAATGGAAATTCTTTCAGAATATGAGGATGGTGACTACGAGGAAGTTCATAACCATTTGGGTTCAGCACTCACTGTAGTACGGTGCGCTGCGCATACAATCCAATTGGCAGCCTATGATTTTTTGAAACAAATCGAAAAACAAGTGGAGGAATGCAGAAAAATTGTGAAACTGCTGAGGACTAATATTAGAAATGGCCTAGATACTATGAATATACGTTTACCGCCAATTTATAATAAAACCAGATGGAACTCGACATTTGAAATGATGGAATCCCTTTTAAATTTGAGACCGCATATTGGAAACGAGTTTGAGCTTTCTAGTGGCTGCGAAATTGATTGGAACTTTGTAGAAACCTTTGTGAACGTGTTTACACCAATGGCAGAATGTACCAAACAATTCCAGGCTGAGCAATACATTATCGGAGATTTTTATAGAGACTGGCTTGTATGTGAAGCCAAGCTAAAGAAAATGGGCAATAATGAGCTTGCAATAAAGTTATTGGAATACATGGCAAAAAGAAAGGATAAACTACTCGACAATGTTGCGTTTCTTTCTGGCATATACTTCGACCCAAGATTCAACTTTTTGGATTCTCCATATATTAATGATGACCAAAAAAGAAATGCGGTGCTACATATATTAAGAACAAACTCAACTCTTAGTACACTAAGAGGGGAAATGAATGCAGCTAACGAGTCTCAAGAGGAAATACATGCTTCGCCAAATGATCCCTATAACATATTAGAGGAAGAACTAAACAAAACGACCAGCAATACATTAGGATGTCAAAATAGGGCCAATATTCGCCAAAAACTTGAAAATTTAGCCTACAGCCAGAGAATGCCCTTCGCAACAAATGTGCTTGATTATTGGAAAAATCTGTGTTATAAGGAGGGAGACTTGTCCAGGCTCGCTGAAGTCGTTTTAGCTGTTCCCTCAAGTCAAGTTTCCGTGGAACGAGCATTCAGCGCTCTTTCTACTATTATAACCAAACAGCGCTCAAGATTAAATGGTGACACAATTAACAACCTATTAATAGTTAAGCTGAACAACAATTTATTCGATAAAATTAGGTTATAGTCTTGTAATACTAGTGCATTGATTTTTAATATATACATATATATGTGGTATATAAAAATATATATTTCTTGTGTTTTTTTCAAATGAAATGGATATCTACATCACCAAGGGAATGCATATTCTTTTCGTCTATGTATAACGGTATGTATGGCAACCTAAATCGTAAAGTGAAAGAATTCAATATCCATACATAGGTAATTTTCATTGCTGGTACGTTCAAAAAAAAAAAAAAAAAAAAAATCTCCATATCTTTTCACTCCTTAATGCATATTCGATTTAATTAAAAATATATATACATACCTACATATGTACTCTTCTTTCTACCTAGCCTGTGTAGGTACAAAAAGCGCAGTTAAGAACTCTTTACATACATACATACATATGTATGCATTTAGAAAATAGTACTTATAAAACAAAAGATTCAATAATGTACGTAGGTATAATAAACATGGAAAATATCATTACCCGCATTCCATTATTGAATAGACATACATATGTGCATGCATTAATATTATATATGTACATACATACATACATATGTACAATTTAATAAAATCCGAACTTGTATTTTGAACGTACACTGAGCGTTCAATTCCAGTTTTAAAGTACAATCTAAATATGTATGTTAAATAAAATATTTATATAGACTACATATCGATGGCTATTTCAAAAATTGTTTGAAAAACGTCTTATTTCAGACTTTTTTCAATAACGTCCTATTTCAGAAAATTATTCAAAACGCCCTATTGCAGAGAAATACATACATATATACATATGTATGTATGTGTCGAATGAACACAAATACATATGTATGTAAACACATGCATATATAAAATTTTTATTAGATTGAATAAATTCATAAAATTGTTAAAGTGCAACTTCAATATACATATGTACATATATATCGACCTAAGGCTTTTTAAAATATTATAAATATATACTTGATGGCCGCTGTGGTGCAGTGGGTAGAGTGCTCGCCTGCTATGCCAGAGGTCTCGGGTTCAAACCACGGTCCGAGCCAAACAAATTTTTCTAATTAGTAAAAATCCAATTATTGGGTTTTTTAAGAGCAGCGGTCACCTCTCGGAAGTGGGCGGCATACCCTCCGAGAGTATTTCTGCCATGAAAAAGCTTCTCACAAAAAATGCATTCGCCGTTCGGAGCCGGCATAAAACTGTAGTAGGAAAAATTAGTAGGAAAAACAAAAAGGAGCACACCTCGAATTGGGAGAGAAGCTCGGCCATAAAACTCGTCAGAGTTATAATAGCGCCATTGTATTATTATATTATTATATTATATAAATATATACTTACATATGTACATACATATATACGTACACACATGCATGAATATGTATGTACATACATACACCCATCATATTTATGGTCTAATAAACGCACGCCATCATCCAAAAACTACGCCTTCACAATGCCATTAGCTGCTTAAACCTCACAACAAACCCTTGTGAACGCATAAAATGATAACTCAAAGAGCGATCAAAAATGATAAACTCAAAAAATGATCGCTAGCGCAAAAAATTATAAATTCAAACTCAAAGAGTGAATTGACCAGAGAAATTGTACGATAATTCATTTTTGAGTGAATTTATGCAATGAGTTTAACGCCACCGCTATGAGCGATCGCTTGCTGTTGTGCTTTAGTTCGCTCGCTATTTGAGTGTTTATACATTTTTCTTTGAATATTTGTTTGTGATATGAGTATAATGTATTTTTGAGCGTTCATGAGTGAGTTTTTCCGTACCCTGATTTTTTTATATGTATATGTTAACCAAAACACAGTTTTTTTTATTTCAAAGTTTAACAGCAAATTGTTTGTTAGCTCCCATTTCACAAAAAAAAAAAACAAAAATGTAGTGGCCATTTTCGTAGTAGGAATAACACAAACAATAGTGATCAAGTGCAAAATATGTAAATCAAATTAGTTTTAATTGCGTAGTGTATTTAAATATTTAAGGAGCTATGAATGTAATAACTGTACATTTGAATGTACATACTAGATATATGTATGTACTATATATGTACGCCCATATGTAGTCCCGAAAGCATGACTCATGTAGCTCTAGTGATAGTGCCTTAGGGCAGAAATATGTAGTATGCTATGTAGAGTGAGTCTACTATATATATAAGTGCAGCAGTTACATAAATAAATAAATTGACAATCAACAGGTAAGTACTTTTTTGTTGAAAACTTAACATTTATACTCGTATCTGTATTTAGCTCATTACGTTTGAGTTTCTTTGCTTGATTGCATGTGCTTGCGCAAATAATAAAAATGCTCACCCCATTTCCATTATTTTCATTTACAAAAATTAGCCGATCATTTTTTTTCCTACACACACCTTTTCATTTTATTCACCGAAATTCTTTAAGCACTCTCAAATTATACTCAAATCAATCCTTAGTTTTTACCCTCTCTCCTCTCTCTCTCTCTCTCTCTCTCTCTCTCTCTCTCTCTCTGCCTGCTAACCATTAATTCAACTCTCATTTCTTCTTTCTTTCCCTCACTCCCATAAACCCTCTCAAACTCCGGCTTATTTATGCACTATAATTTATCCCAAAAGCACCCTCATTAAATCTTATCACCTCGAAATTATTTTTTATAGCTCGCTAATCAGATTTGGGCATCCTCAATTACTCTTTTTTGTTTTTTTTTTTCATCATTCTCATACTCGTAGCTTTGCTTGTTGCATTTGTGCATGCAGCATGCCGCATCTTTTATCTCTCTCTCACTCTCTCATGCCAAGCACGCACACATAATCAGCTTACATTTTCACCATTCACTCCGCCACCACTCCACACAACAACGACACCGTTAATTTAAATAAATGTACTAATTATCACTAAATAAAATCCTTGAAATAAATGTGCTCCAATTAAAAGAAAAAAAAACTAAAGAAGAAAACAATTTTGATGTTGTCTTTTCCTCTCTTTAAATGTTTTTGATTTTTATTTTATAACTGTATTTTTTATTTACTATTTATGCATAATTCCTAAACTCTGTTACAAACTTTATAACATTTATCTAAAAATGTTTTACGCTTTAACTAATTTAAGACCACTTACTACACGCCCTAGCCCACACAGTTACTCGCTCTCTCACTAGAAGTTTAAAACAACGCTATTCTTTCAAAAAATAGTCTCTAGTTTCTTACACCCTTTTTGCTAAATGTATTTAAACAAATCCACGGTTTATAGGCTTCACATTAACACGCTCTTTCTCACAATTTAAGACACTTTTTATCACACCCTAGTACTCTCTTTAAAACACCTTCAAACTCTCTTTCTCACATTCTAGCCACCACACTCTATTACTCTCTTCGTTCAACTATCTCCTCGCTGCCCGGTTTCTCTTAGGCGATTTTGTTCCCCCTCGCTCTTGCTCTTTAATTAATTTCCTTACCTCCAACTCACTAAATAAATTTTAATTGCGAAAAGGAAATAATAAAAAAAAATAGATTTCAAATTTTTATATTTTTTCAATCTTCTAACGCGTAGAAACTCAATCAATCATTCAAGTCAAACAAGAAACGTACTTAATCATTTTTGCATACATTTGTAAATTTAACGCAACAGCGCCTAAGCTTTATGTAAATAGATAACTCGCTCGAAACAAATAGGCAAACATACGCATTTTCGCTTACTACCGTAAATGTTTCGAAATCTATTTACTAAATTATAAAAAAATTTAATTAATAAAAAGAACAAGCTATGCAATTTTCTTATATAATAATTACACCATTGCAAAAACAATTACAACAGGAACAACAATAACACAACAACAAACCACAAAATAAAACATACAAAAATACACAAACAAGACTTCGAAATTTAATGAGAATCTTTTCGTAGTCCAATAATGGTCATATAAGAACAAAATGGTGTTAGAAGTATTTTTGGACTCAAATAAGTTCTTTCGGAGTCCGTAGGGTATTTTCGGAGTCCAATGAGAGTATTTTCGGAGTCCAATCAGAGACTTTTCGGAGTCCGATAAGAGTCATATAAGCACAAAAAAGTATTAAAAGTATTTTTGGACTCAAATAAGTCCTTTCAAAGTCCAGATAGTATTTTCGGAGTCCAATTAGAGTCTTTTCGGAGTACAATAAGAGACTTTTGGAGTCCGATAAGGGTCATATAAGAACAAAATTGTATTAAAAGAATTTCTGGACTCAAATAAGTTCTTTCGGAGTCCAAGCAGTCTTTTCGTAGTATAATCAGGTTCTTTTCGGAGTTATATCAGAGACTTTTCGGAGTCCTATAAGAGTCATATAAAAATAAAGTAGTATTCAAAGTCCTTTCGGAGTCCGTAAACTGTTTTCGGAGTCCAATCAGAGAATATTCGGAGTCAGATAACAGCCGTGTAAAAACGGAATAGTATTAAAAGAATTTTCGTACACAAATAAGTCTTTTCGGAGTCCAATGTATTCTTTTCGGAGTCCAATGAGAGCATTTTCGGAGTCCAATAAGAGTCTAATAAGAACAAAATAGTATTTAAAGTATTTTTAGAGTCAATAAGTCCTTTCGAAGCGCAATTGGAGTCTTTTCGGAGTCTAATCATAGACTTTTCGGAGTCCGATAAGAGTCATATAAGAACGGAATGGTATTAAAAGTATTTGTGGTCTCAAATAAGTGCTTTCAAAGTCCAGTGAATATTTTCGGAGTCCACCACAGTCTTTTCGGAGTATAAAAGTATTAGAACTATTTCTGGGGTCAAATAAGTTCTTTCGAAGTCGAATGAGTCTTTTCGGAGTCCAATTTTATATCGATAAAAAATTAGCCTGAAGAACGAATATGACTGTTCTTAAAAAAATTATACCAGTTTTTGAAAAATTTAAAGGCGACATTAAGATTGAGCAAACGAACGAAAGTTGAGCAATAAAAAGATTTCAAAAAAATGCTAAGAAAAAAAATACCAGTTTTTGGACCAGTTTACATCGATATTAAAATTGGGCAGAAGAAATTATACAAGTTTTTGAAAAATTTATACCAGTTTTTAAAACAGTTAACGGCGACATAAAAATTGAGCAGAAGAATGAAATTTGCAATTTTAAAAAGATTTAAAAAAAATGCTAAGAAAAAATTATACCAGTTTTTATACCAGTTTAAAACCATATTAAAAATTAAGCAGAACGAAAAGTTTTGACCTGTTAAAAATTTTTTGGAACAAATTATACCAGTTTTTAAAGACACATTATACCAGGTTTTGAAAAATTTATACCAATTTTTAAAACAGTTCATGGCGACATAAAAATTTAGCAGAAAAAAATAAATTTGACATTTTAAAGATATTTCAGAAATATGCTAAGAAGAAATTATACCAGTTTTTAGACCCCTTTAAAAAAATATTAAAAATTAAATAGAACGAAAAGTGTTGACCTCTTAAAAAAATTTAAACAAATTTATAACTGTTTTACGCCAGGTCCCAACAATGTTTAGAACAGTTTTAACAATATTAAGTACAACGAAAAGTGTTGACCTGTTGAGAATTTTTGAAACAAATTAAACCAGTTTAGAAAAAAAACTTACACCAGTTTGTAAAACCATTTTATGCTTATTATTAATATTTCAAGCGGTCTAAACTTTTTTTAAAAACTCCGTTTGATGTGAATTGGGCTGAAAATGTTTATAGAATTCGGCGTGATTCGGCATGTGCTTCGAGGGGAATGACAATTGGAAGAGCGAATCACATGCGTATAGAGAACATATAACAGAAACAAACAAACAAAAAAAAAACACATCAAGCACAAACAATAACACAATGTACATAAGAGTTAAATACAAATAGTTAAATGTATACTCGTACATATGTATGTACAAAGCAAAACAACAAAAAACATCTTTTAAAGCTACATACTTACTTTTATACGTACATATATTCATATATATTTAGATTTATATGTAAGTAGCGCAAAAACAAAAACTATAAAAATTAAATACTAGGTACATATTTATACTAAATACATACATATTACATATATGTATGTATGTATATATGTATGTATGCATATACTATATACGCTGCGTGTGTGTGTTTGTATGTATGTACAAATATACGTACTAAGTACCGCTACTTACAACACCCATTACCACTTGTAACTAAGTACTACTACCCTACATATGTATATCAATCCAACAGCATATTGGGCATGTATCTGTTTGGCGGTAAGTTTTGTAAATTTGTGGACGACACAACCGGACTCGAACGCGAATGTAAATGTCCCGAAATAATCAGCAAACATCCACAATGCGAATGCGATCGCAAACACTTCAACAACATTTTATGGGCCACTGTCACAGTATTTCAAGTAAGAATCTCCTCAATATTCTCATACACAATTCAAACAAACAAATATAAACAAAAAAAATCAAAATAAAAATATTAAGCTTTTAAATATTTACTTAGTAAAATACTTAAATACCTACTTTTAGTTACAAATACCCCCTTTTAGTTTAGTAAAAAAATTACACAGCAACTTTAAATTAAACTTTAGCTACCCGCCCCTGTTGACTTAAAAACCATAACAAACCCAGTAGTACAGCTTTTATGATATGATTTTCTTGTTTATTAAAAGCGTCACGTAGATTTTTTTTACCATTAATACTTTAAAATGTAGAATATTTCATATTTTTTTAATACTTAGCACACTTGAGTTTTTCGTTAATTTTCAATTATAACACTTCTATAATTAAAGTTTTTTTTGTAATTTATAAGCAAAACAATTATAAAGTAACCTCCACAGGAAATATATTTATGTGACAGTCACGTAAAGCGTTCGTCTCACACTGCCTCAGAACTGGTTCTAAAGGGTACAAATATGGTAATTTTTAGGCAATTCTAATTTAAAAAATTTCCCAGGAGGCAAATTTTTCTGAAATCAACTAAAATTGTTTGCCCAAACGCCTTAACGAGTCCCAGTGGCGAAATTTAAATAAATTTACCTTACATCAAAATTTCCCAAAAAGGAAATTTTTTCAAATTAAATAAAAAACGTTTCTTTTAAACTTTACTAACTCTCAAAATGGTAAATTTAACACAATTATACTAATTTCTAAAATTTCCAAAAATTTCCCTAATAGGGAAATTATTTAATAATACAATAAAAAGGTTTGCCTCAAATATTGGTTTGTCATTATGATTAATTTAATGCAATTTTACTAATTTACAAAATTTCCCGAATCATAGTGACGAAACTGAAAAAGTGACATCAAATTAAAATTTCCCCAATAGGGTATTTTTTCACATTAATTAAATTCGTTTTTCCTTAACTTTACTCACTCAAAATGGTAAATTTGACGCAATTATACTAATTTCTAAAATTTCCCAAAAAGGGAATTTTTTAGATTTAATAAAATGGTTGCAAACTCAAAATGCTAAATTTCACACAATTGTTCTGATTTCCAAAATTTCCCAAAAAGGCAAATTCTTTAAAAATGCAATAAAATGGTTTTATTTAGACTACAGAGAGTCAATATAGTTAATTTAATGAAATTTTACTCATTAACAAAATTTTCTTAAAAAGGGAAATTTAATAAAATTGAATAAAAGTGAAAAAAAATTGTAAACTATCACTTAACTATTTATTTTTAAACTACCACAGAACTCACATTGGAGATAGTGTCCAGAATGGGTTCTAAGGTTCCTCCGCTTACTGCGATATCACTGTGTTAAAAAAGACGGTTGAAAGCATTGCATTAGTATGGTTGAAGAACCATTTATGAGCTAGTTCCGCGCCATCTTTGAACTAGCACCATTTGCTGAAGGGAAGTTATTCGAAAAACTTCGTACATTAATGTAAAAAATATTGACAATATTTAGGCGTACTAAGCTTTAATGCAAAATCATTTTCCAACTATTCGTTTCAGAAATTGAAGTCATTAAATAACCCAACCTTTTCACCTCAATTGTCCCAAAAAATAGGTTGTTTTAGTAACGAAATCAAGTTTTCTTTTCGAACTGCCAAGGTTTGCTCAATTTTCTCAACTTTTAGTAACAAGGCCACCAGACTACTAAGAAAATCGAATGTCATTACTACGGTAATATTACACATTAGCCTTACCGTTATTCTTTTAAAATAATTACAGCGATTACATTAAGCATCCATTACATTATAACCTGATTAAAGTCCTCATTACCAATATAAAGATCTACCTTTTAATTGCCACTATCTAAGATTATTAAAGCGATTACATTAATAGTGCATTACCATTACGTATTACAGCGCTAATTAACAATATAATTACCTAAATTGTCACGTTATTGTAAAGCGAACTACAATAGCAATACATTGCTTATTGCTTATTACAAATACTCTTTACCAAAATAATTACTCTTCCATTACCATTACTGCATAAGTAATACAAAATCCAAATGTGAACCATTACCATTAACGTTAGCTCAATATACACCATGACCCAAAGTTTCCACAACTAGTTAATCCTCATTTCAACGTAATCACCTAAAATGCTAGAATTACCAATACCTTTGCCTGTCTTTATCGTTAACATTACAACAATCATTATTAACACTAAAATGATTACCTTTCAATTACCATTAGCGTTAATTTAATTTATTAACAAAGTGATTGGCAGTACCTTTCTTTCATCTATATGCATATATCTGTACGATTACAACCGCCAGCAAAGTAATCATTACAATAATCATTACAATAACCAATTCAATTACCTTTTCAAAATTGAAAACAAAATGTGCCAATGCCAAAGCATTTTTCAACATCATTAACGTCATCCCTCTATAAAATGCCGATATTTCACTGGCATTACCAATAGCAGTACTTTCACACCAACTCTAGTACCACTATAATTCTTTCGAATTAACTTATACACCCACAGCAGTAGTCCAGTACTTCAATATTCAGCAACTAAGTCCGTTTCAATGACGATATACATATAGCTAATTAGTGATTAACATTATCAGTAACCTTTTTCACCTTTATCCGTACGATTACAATCACCAACATAGTATTAATTACAATAATCATTACATTAATCAATACAGTAATCATTACAATAATCATTACATTAATCAATACAATAATAATTACAATAATCATTACAGTAATCATTAGAGTAATCATTACAATAACCATTACATTTACCGTTCCGCAAGCAAAAACGCAATTTTTCCAGCGCCAAACGTCGTTTTTCAACATCATAAGCGAATATCCCCCTTTAAAATGCCGTAGTATGCGCAAGCGTTAAATTACCGTTACCATTACCCAAGTACACTTGCATTAACCATTAAAATACCGTTATTACTATAATAAAATCATAAGTGTAACACACCTTCAGCAAGCTCAGTAGCGTTATCATTTGAAATTAGCTTCACATAATTAACGTTTCAAATTACTGGTTACTGTTAAAATTGCCGTTAGAACTACATACAATTTACCGTGCTTACAGACAGAAAAATACTTTTTTGTGCCTTAGCTGAAAAAATATAGATATATGTATACCACAATGTTCATTTATTGTTGAGTTTCTTCTACGTAAACCGTTAAAGTTAACGTTATACAGTTCAAAAAAAAATTAAAATAGTAATGTTAAAATTTTAATTTCACGCTCTCCTTAACTGTTATACGCACAGTTAAATCAATACATCAGTATTAGTAAAGTAAGCTGAATCTCTCTCATTAAAGCTTAAAATATTTTAAGGTAGGATATATTTTTCATTAATGCTGTTGATACATGAATATATGGTAAATATAAATATAAAAAAAAAAACTAAAATCCGTTTGTTCGCTACCCATTGAAATTAAGGCACCCAAAAAACTGCAAACATTGCGAAAAGCTCTTTTAAAAAACTATTAGTTACACGCAAAATTCGAACATAAATGCGATTTTATATTAGAGCATGCAAAAAAAGCTGCAAACATTGGGAAAAGCTCTCTACAAAGTCAAATTAGCAGAAGAAAAGCTTCGGGTGTGGGCAAAACTCTTTTTCTAAAAGATAATTATTACACACACTTTGTACATAAACGTGACTTCAATCTTCAATCTACAACTAGCTACTTATGTAAATACAAAATTTGCCATTTTCAAAGCTCAAAAAAGCTCATACAAAAATGCAACAATTTTTTCACATCCTTTTAATTAGATTTTTTGCATGACTTCAAGCAAGATTTAAGAAAAAGAAGAGTTTATATTAAAAAAAAATTCTACTTTCGAATTTTATATTTTTCTTCGCATACATACTTTTAAGCTTTTTATAAGTGACTTAGACTCAAAAAAAAACAAAAACGAAAACAAAAAGCTCAAACATAGGTATTATAGCAGTACCCACACAATTAAGCCCAGTAAGTTCCTTAATTTTTTTTCTTCCATTTAAAAAGATAAAAAAAAAAATAGTTTTGCAAATATTTTTAAATCCCGCAAATTTGCAGCAGCAATGCTAAAATTAAAAAAAAAAAAATACCAAAAAAATATGCTCAGAGCTTTTGTTTTTTTTTAACAACACACTTTTTGTAATTACAACTTCAAAGCTTTTTTTAATAGTTCTTTTTTTTAACCAAAAAAATTTTTTTATGTGAATTTTATATGAGCTATTGGCCAGTTTTTAATTAAGAAAAATTGAAAAATTTTTTTTTGTAGAAGTTATGGATTCATTTCGGAGACCACCACATCCTCTCATCAAACGTAAAATTTTTTTTATTTGTTTTTTGCTTAAATCCCCACTTTAGCCTAATTTTTCGCAGCGCATTTTAGTTTTGCATAAAACTGCTGTATTTTAAATCATTTTACGCGCTTTTTCACACACATTTATGTATTTAAAGCGGCAAACACACGAATCCGTTGGCACTTTTAAGCTTTTTGTGCTTTTTAAGCTCATTTTTAGTTGAAAGCTTTAATTTGTGGAGCGCTTCAATGCCTTTTTAGATTTTTTTTTTTAATTCTTTTTCGCTTAGTTTTTGTTTTTGTAATTAATGTGACGTCTTTTCTGTTTTGTGTTTTTTTTTTTGGAAAGTAATGTGACGTTTTTTCTGTTTTCCACGCTTTGTATTAAATGTTTTTTTTTTTAATAATTAATACACATTTTTTATTTAGCTTTATTTGCAGTATAATGCATTTGTATATTTTTTAACTATAAAAAATTGCGTAAAAAGCATTGCGCATACAAGTTTGTCTGTATAATAGACCTAAAAAATAAAGTTTTGACATTTCGTGTTTTTTCCAAATTACAATAAATAAATATTTTTCAATGCATTTCGCTGTTCGTGGAATTTTAGCCATGGTTTTTTGTCTATAAAGTCAATGGTTTTTGGTCAATGGTTTTTGGTCTATAAAGTCAAGGGTTTTTGGTCAATGGTTTTGGTCGGTTTTTGGTCTACAAAGCACTGTCCATGTTTGGTCAATGATTTTTGGTCTACATGGTCAATGTTTTTTGGTCTATAAAGTGAAGGGTTTTTGGTCAATGGTTTTGGTCGGCTTTTGGTCTATTAAGCACTGTCATGGTCAATGGTTTTTGGTCTATATAGTCAAGGGTTTTTTGTCAATGGTTTTGGTCGGTTTTTGGTCTACAAAGCACTGTCCATGTTTGGTCAATAATTTTTGGTCTATAAAGCACTGTCCATGGTCAATGTTTTTTGGTCTATAAAGTACTGTCCGCAGTCAATGGTTTTTGGTCTATAAAGCACTGTCTGTGGTCAATGGTTTTTGGTCTATAAAGCACTGTCCATGGTCAATGGTTTTTGGTCTATAAAGCACTGTCCGTGGGCAAAGGTTTTTGGTCTATAAAGCGCTGTCCATGGATGAAAATTTTCACAATAAGGATTTAACGAAATTGCCAAAAGTTTACATTTTTCAATGCGGCTTTGTATGTATGTCGTGCAATTTTAGCTATTTTAAATGCATGTTAGAAAAATACCGATATTTCGAGTTTGCTCCGGGTTTGTTCGAAAAAGTTTAAAAGATAAAAAAATTAAAAGAAAAAAACTGCATTCTTACAATTTTTAGTGCTGAAATGAGTGGAAAAACTCTTGCCGACACGCTATTTACGCATTTCTTTATAATACAACATGATTTCAAAATTATATTTTTTTTCAACTTTTTTTATTTGTTGTTGCTTTTATTGTGCATTTTATGTGAAAAAAATAAAATAAAATAAAATAAAATAAAATAAAATAAAATAAAATAAAATAAAATAAAATAAAATAAAATAAAATACAAATACAAATAGCCTTTAAATAACTGTTTTCAATCCTATTTTTTAGCAATTTTTCTTTGTTTTTTTTTTTAAACAGAACTTTTAATTCCTACGTACTAACAATTTTTTTATTTATTATTTTTTTTATTTAAAAAATTTTTTTTTTAATTTTTAAGTTTTTACTTCTTTTTTATTTTTAATCTTTTTATAATTTTGTAATTACATAATAAAATGCTATTTTTTTTTTCTTTTTTCCTACTCTTGCCTTTTAATCTTGTTTTTTATACCTATACAAAATTAATTAATTTTAACTTAAACATTTGCTAATCGATTTTTTTCTTCTTACATTTCTACAATTTTTCTCCACCACATACACACACACGCTGTCATGTGTGTTGTGCTTTTTTTAGATACTGACGCAGGAGGATTGGAATGTTGTACTATTCAATGGCATGGAAAAGACTAGTCATTGGGCCGCATTATATTTTGTGGCACTAATGACATTCGGCAATTATGTGCTATTTAATTTATTGGTCGCCATTTTAGTTGAGGGATTCAGTTCAGAGGTAGAGTTTTTTAAAAGAATAACAAAAATTTACAAAAAAAAAGAATTCTGGATATAAGAGCTTTTTTGAAAAAAGGGCATGTGATAATTACAAAAAAAAAAATTAAAAATTTAAAAAATATAAAAAAATTATTTGCAGAATGGAAAAAAATTTAAAACAAAATTTAAAGAAAAAAATGAAAAATATTTAAAAAATTAAAAAAAAACATTAAAACAAATAAAAAAAAAATTTTTTTATTAAAAAAAATCTAGCAAAATTTAAAAAAAAAAACATAATTTGAATTTAAAAAAAGTTTATTTGGTAAAATTGTAAAAAAAAATATGAAAACAAAATTTTTTGAATTTAAAAAAAATGTACTTGCTAAAATTTTGAAACAAAAAAATTACTACATCTCTGACGTTATAAATAATTTTCCACTCCGTTTTCTTTTCTAAAAGTTGCATGGCTTTTGGCTTATTTTATAAAAATGTATGCACTTAAGAAATATTTTATGCTTAATCAGTATTGTATATACATATATAAACGTATATGTAAATATATAAAACATAACAAAAAAAACCAAAAAAAAATTTAACCGCCTAACACACACAGTTTATATCATTTAACCCCAGCATAACTTCTAGTAGCAGCACTAACAAAAATAATAAAAAAAAACATGAAACATGAAACATGAAAGAAAACTAGTGGAAAATTATTTATAGCCGTCAAAGCCGTTAAGCAGAAACAAATTTTACGCGTTCAACCCAACCGCCGCCGCGGTTTTGCGCCTTAGGGCTTAAGCCACGCCCACAAAAAAACAAAACCACGCACCACAAAATCCTACCAAAAGCTTTCGCTTGCATTTAGAAACAAGAAAATATAAAGCTTTAGAGCTTTAAACGCCTGTTTTTTTTTTTTTTAATAATAACTGTTCAATGTCTGCATTAACCCTTGCCATCCCGTCCCCAAATCAATCCCTTAACTTCTTGTGTGCGTCTCTTCGGCTCTTTGGCATATGTACTACATACGTACATATGGCGCTCAACCTTACCCTTCACCGCTTGGCGTGCGGCTGGCGAAAATTCTAATTCTTTGAATTCTCTGATTCCCTCAGCGAAATGAACGTCGCGAACGTGAGCAACGAGAATTGGTTAAAAAATTGCGCGAAGAAACCTTGGCGGAGAATTTCAGCGATGCAATGTATGATGAATCGCATAGCAGCGGCGCGGATTCAACAACTACGAATGAAAGTTACTATGAGGTACGAAATCGTTGGCATAGCGCCGAGGATGTGCGGAAAGTAAGTACAAAATAGAAGAAAAAAAAACATAAAAATTATATAAAAAATTAGTTTTAATAAGCGAAAAGTACTTAGTGTGCGTGGAAAGGGGAATGAAGAGTGTGTAGGAAATGACCTTGAATATGAGTGAGCAGGGCCGTGCGCAGGAATTAGCCTTGGGGGGGGGGGGTTTAATTTTGGTTTGCATTCGCATAAATTTTTCGCTAAGATAAACATATTTGCTGAAACAGATATCCAGACCCATACATCATAAATTTAAATGTTCTCAAACTTTTCTGAAACTGCATACTCTGATGCTTAAAATTATACCCAAGAAATTTTTTTGGTTGTAATACATGGCTATAATTAAAGTCCGTTTAACATTGCGATTCTTCGAGGTACGGAAAAGAATTCTGTCAAATATAAAGATAATTGATTGAAATTTTGTGGCATGAGTCCAACAATAGGCCGGAAACAAAAAAACAGAAAAACTTTTGAAAATGGGCGTGACACCGCCCCTTTTTGGACAAAGGAATCTACGAGATTTCGGAGCCCACAACTCAAAAAATAATTATTATAATTGATATGTTATGACGAATAATAATAATAATAATATAATACAATGGCGCTATTATAACTCTGACGAGTTTTATGGCCGAGCTTCTCTCCCAATTCGAGGTGTGCTCCTTTTTTGTTTTTCCTACTAATTGGGTGGACCTACAGTTTTATGCCGGCTCCGAACGGCGAATGCATTTTTTGTGAGAAGCTTTTTCATGGCAGAAATACTCTCGGAGGGTATGCCGCCCACTGCCGAGAGGTGCTCTTAAAAAAACCCAATAATTGGATTTTTACTAATTAGAAAAATTTTTTTGGTGTTTGCTCGGACTGGGGTTTGAACCCGAGACCTCTGGTATAGCAGGCGGGCACTCTACCCACTGCACCACAGCGGCCACATGACGAAACTTAGGGTTAAACTTTTATTACTTGTACTAATATACGTTAAAAAATTTAACGAAATCGGTGTATAACCACGCCTACTTTTTTACAAAAACATTTCTAAAATAGTCTTGTGAAATTTGTGACGTGACATATTTGTAACTAAAAGTCATAAAGGAATGAATTTTTGCACAAAGAATAATATTCATATGCTTAGTCGGATAATTGATACTAATTTTGAAAATGGGTGTGGCTACGCCCACTTTAAGCGGTATCCGCATTATATAAAATACACCGTGTTTCCGTCAAACGTAAACAAACAATGAGAACATCCCTTTACCAAAATAGTTGACTTATCTGATCTAATTCCGATTCATCAAAACCTAGTTAACCAGGTCCTGAATAGTACTGTTTACAGTACTTATTAATTGAAACTGCTCACTGTTTTCACAAAATGAAAATTTTTTGTTATCAGCACAATTTTTTGAAAAATTTCAAACGAAATGCTACACAACTTTGTAATTTCGGAAAGCTCCAAGTGCAATTCAAAGTGCCGAACTTATGAATTGGCCAATCTTATTTTTTGCAACTTTCACCAATTTCTTCTTCCGTAAAATTATTGTACTAATTTTGTCAAAAATATGAGTCAAGATTCAATGCAAAATTAATAAACTGTGTTTTGAAAATTTTTGCAAAATCATTGCAACTTAGATTGGGTCATGGGGGGGTTTTAACCCCCAAAACCCCCCCGTGCGCACGGCCCTGTGAGTGAGTGTACATATGTGTGTGTGTGCTAGGTGCAAAGAAAGAGCGAGAAAAGGCTATGTACTCCTTTTTGGAGTAAGTCCAATATTTACTCAATCACCCACTCAAAACAATTTTTCTTTAACTTTTTCTCATCACTTTCACTCTGTCATCTCTTTGAATATATGCATGTAAGAAATTATGTAAAGCATTGCGCATTCATTGCTTGAAAGTATGTTTGTCCGTATAATTAGGCTTTAAAATTAATTTTTCACATTTCGGGATTTATCGAAATTACAAAAAAATCAATATTTTTCATTGGTTTTTCGCTGTGCGTAGAATTTTAGCCAACTTGAAAAGATATTACCCAAATCCAGCAAATTCTAGACTTTCGGGATTTATTGAAGTTACAAAAAGTCAATATTTTTCAATGCATTTGTGCTTTTCGTAGAATTTTAGCCACCTTGAGCAGATATTTCTACAATCCCGAAAACTCCAGGCTTTCGGGATTTACCGAAATTACAAAAAAATCAGTATTTTTAATGCAACTTTTAATGCCGTTCAATTTTTGCCGTTTTAAACGTATATTACTTAATACCGACATTTCGGGATTTCCTGCAATATTTTTCGAAAAAGTTCAAAAGATATAAAAACTGGTTTAAAGCATTTGCATTTATTTATTTATTTTTTTTTATTGAAGACTCATATTTGCACTGTCGCTAGTTGATTAAATGAGTATTTCATAAGAATTCAATTATGAGAGAGAAGACTGATATTTGCCTAACAGTTTTTTTTTGCAAGTTTTCACTCTCGTTTTTCGCAGTCAATTCTCTCATTACATCGTCCCTCTCAAAACAAACCATTAGCAGAACTCACATCAGCTGAACTCAACTGAACTCCAGGGATGCCACTTTTGGGCTTTTCCTACCAAAACTGGTAGGTTTTATTCCTTTTGGTAGGTTGGTAGGACGATTTGAATTTTGGTAGGTTTTTGCTTTCGTTCAACTAACATCACTGATTTAGTACATTTGGTCACTTTGCCACACCACTGCTGAGAAAACGTGTCTTCTCAGTAGAGTTTTGTCCTCAAATATTATTCCACAAAAGTAAAACCTGATTTGCTCCGTACTGGACGAGCGGTGGCAGCCACTAATACCCAATCCAACCTTGTCCGAATATCATTTAACGACAACTAAAGTTTTTGTTTATCTGGAAACTGCTGATTCCTTCTCTTTTCCTTCACATTTTTATTACTTGTTCTAAAATTTATTGAAATTTATACTAATAATATTAAATTTAATACTAAAGTTTTCAAAATCAAAAAAAAAAATAAACATTTTTTTTATTTTAAGCGGTAAAAAAACCAAAGTGTCCGGTTAGTGCAGGGTGATCGGTTACTGGCACAGTTACCTTAAATGAATTTGTTAAATATGGTTAAATCTCACATTAAAAAGAAAAATTGGTAGGCTGGAAGCCATGTTGGTAGGTTTTTGGTAGGAAAAAAATTTTCTTAGTGGCATCCCTGCTGAACTCAACCATCTCACCTCACTCACTCACTCAACTCGATCACACCTGATAATACCAGATTGTCTGTTTCAATATTCTTATGTATATACTCGCTATCCCAGTCGCATACTTTTCAACTATAGTCATCTCACTCTTCATAACAACAACAAAAAGAGCAAAAACAAAATTTAATGCTCATGAAACATTTTCTTTTTCCACAATACATCTCATGAAAACAATTTACAAATTCACCCGCTCTCAACACCAACGAAGCATACACGTCGTTCACTTACTAATCTCTTTCATACATTCTCTCACAGCTACATGATTCCGCTGAACTTATTATGGATGCAAAGAGTAATATGCAAAAGCAACAACAACATCAACAGCGCATGTTGCTGCAGCCAACACAGGACTATCAGATCAATGAGAGTTATTTGTTGAGTAGTGGCGTTGGTATTGGTGTTGGAGGTGGAAGCAGTGGTTCGGGTAGCGGCAGTGGGCGTAAATCCAGCAGCGATAAGGATGCTAGTGGCAAAATGATTATGGACGATGATAAGAATAAGAATTTAATAAAAAAGGTAAGTGAGACAAAAAGGTAAGAGAGACACACAGTAAGCAATTGCATTGAAAAAAATTATTAGAATTATAACAATTAATGCAGTGTTGTCACATTTCACTTGTAGTGACTGCCTGGCATTGCGATGGTCAATGCAATGTTGCCATATTTCACTTGTTGTGTCTGACTGGCATTATAACACTTAATGCATTGTTGTCATATTTCACTTGTAGTGATTTCCTGGCATTGCGACACTCAATGCAATGTTGCCACATTTCACATGCTGTGCATGACTGACATTATAACACTCAATACAGTGTTGTCACATTTCGCTTGTAGTGAGTGCCTGGCATTGTGACACTCAATACAATGTTGCCACATTTCACTTGCAGTGAGTGTCAAAGATTTGTGGCACTCAATGCAGTGTTGTCACATTTCACTTGCAGTGAGTGTCAAAGATTTGTGTCGCTCAATTCACTGTTGTCACAGTTCACTTGCAGTGAGTGTCAAAGATTTGCGACACTCGATGCGCTGTTTAACATTTTATTTGCAACTTTTTTTAATAGAATTTTAGACAATCAATGCAACGTTGCCAAATTTCATATGCAAATTTGCTTTATTTTACTTTCAACTGCTTTATTTTATTTCTTTCTTTATTTATTTCATTTAAATTAATTTTCTCTTTTCTGCTTTTCTCAACCTCCTTTCTCCACAGACATATTCAATAAGAGAGCGTCGCGGTGGCGGCGATGCGCCACGCTTATCACGTATACGCCCATTGCGCGAACCACCCATAATTACTACGACCGCCGCAACGCCACAGGACTCGCCCAACACAACGCTCGAGAGTGGCATTAGCTTTCGCAATTGGAATGCGCAAGATGCCACAGATGATGGCGCCGGCGGCAATCAGGTAAGACGACGATTGATTGTTGATTGCTGTGTGTTGCGGTGGCGGCGCTCAACAATCAATTGCAAATTGTTTATAAACTTTAATTTTCCCTTCCAAAAACAAAACAAAAAAAAAAAAAACAAACAATACTAAACATTTTTTACTTTGTGAAATAATATAGTGCGAATTAAAAGAGGTAAAGTAAAATAAATTAAATAAAAAAATAAAAATTAAATTATATGCGCAACGTGCAAAATGCTTTTGTCGCACAAAATGCCTTATTGATTTGTGTCTTGACTATTTTTGGGTGCAATTATTTGCTATTTGCTACATATTTAAAGATCAGCTGGTTTGCGCCTTTGCTAATTTTAAGATTTTCTTCTTTTCTTACTTTTTTACAAGCTTTACTCTATTTCTGTCTGTTGAGCTGATGAGTTGATAATAAAATATACATATTTTGCTTATCTCGTTTCTCTCTCTTTCACACACAAACACATACAGTGCCCGGGTTCGCCATCACTACTCCGACCACCGACACTCTTCAGCGGGCAACGCTCATTCGACGAGGGCATACCGTCGATTGATCTCATACCACCATCACCGGTGCTAGCGCACAAGCCGCTTAACATACCAAATGCCGTCGCCGCCAGCCAACTACAAGCAAGCAATACTCAACAACAACAACAACAATTAAGCAACTGTAATAATTTAGTACCTAACAACAACAACAAGAGTAGTAGTAGTAGTAGTAGTAGTAACAATTTACTCCCTAGTGCCCTAAGTAGCAATAATAATAGTAGTAGTATGCATAGTGTCGTCATCGATGATATATCAAAAAATGCCGAAGCCAGCGCCTCCGGGCCCATTTTTGTGCCAACGACGATCTCAGCCGTAGCCAGCGGCGAAGCGTGCGCCGGTGGTGGTGGTGGTGGAGTTGGTATCGGTATCAGCGCTGTCCTAAGCAGCATCGAGTTGTCGCCACTAAGCGCAGGTGTCAATACAGCAGCAACGACAACGTCGCCGCAGCAGCAGCAGCTACTTCCCTCATTCGCCACCGCCACAACAGCCGCCAGCAGCATTGAAATACCGCCCAACACACTGCCGTCAACTGCCAGCGCAACAACTGTCGCTTCAGCAGCAACATCAACCATCGCCCAATCGCTAACGAGCGGCATGCAGCGCATACCCAGTCTCAAGCGTTTTCGGCGGCGCGGCAGTTCGAAACGTAAGAAAAAGCCGACAGGCGAGGGCGCGGACGGTAGCGGCGCCGAAGATGACGATCAGCAGCAGCAACAGCACCACCAACAGCTAAACAATGGCAGTGACAATGCATGTCTAATAGCGCCGCACAGCAGCGATGCCTTTCTCAGTGCGACGCGTTCCACGCCACCGGCCACAGGCGCGAGCACAGCAGCAACAGCAGCAACAACAGGCGCCGCTGTAGCAACAGCGCCGGCGTTAACAACCACTAATCAAACGACAAGTCAACCAACCAAAACCAAAGACACAAATCGACTGAGTCCACAAAATTCGATACGCCGTTTATCGACTACGCTCAGCATTGGCAGCATACCGCCGTTGAGCAGTCGACGCGCTTCGGCGTGCATTTTCAATTCGCAACTCTATCAAAATCTCAATCAGCCATCCAAATTGTATGCAGCCGGCGCCGTCTCACCCGCCTCAACGACGACCATGGCTGCCGCTGCAAGTGCGGCCGCACATCGCCGCATGTCCTCCTTTGAGTTGGCCTTTAGCAAGAGTTCACATTTGAATTTGCATAATTTGGAAGCAAATCGCAAATCAATGTCATACACAAATTCCAAATTGGATTTGGATAAATGGCAAAATGCGTATACGAATCTGCAAGAGCCGGACATGCTGCAGCAATACATACAAGAGCGTGAGAAGCGCAAAAGTTCGATTAGTCAGTATACGCGCCAACAGCAACAACAACAAAAGCAACTACTGCAACAACAGAAACAGCAAGAGCAAGAGCTGCTCGAGGGTGGCTGCGCGCTGCAGCTACAACACAAACAAATGGACTACCATCAGCAGCAGCAGCAGCAGCATGCGTGTTTGATGCAAAGTTGTTCCTCTGGCCATATGACCAAATTGAAAATGTTAATCGAACGACTGAAACCGACAAATCTCACCGAAAAGCGGGAATCATATTCGCTGTACATATTCGCTGAGGATAATCGGTAAGTAGTGGGGTAAAATGGGTGGAATAGTGCAGAAAAAGCTGGTACGTGCTTTTTATGGGGCTTCGGAATCATTGAGCACTTAAAGTCATTTGGTCATGCATTATAAGTAGAAAAGGTCGAAAAGTCCCCAGCTGTTTGAAGTGTAAAAGTAAGCGTATGCGTTTAACGCTAAAGCAGGTCCCAGACCCCATTAGCTTTCCTGTAACATTAGAGGAAAATTTTCCAAAAAGAGGCTTGTGCATCAGATTCTTATAGCTGTCGTGTCTTCAGTGAACGACATCAGTAATGTCAATGTCTATCCACAATTGTTGAGAGTATTCACAATTCTTTATATCACTAACACACTATGGCCCTTAAGGTTCCCTTGCAACACCAAGTAGATCGTAGTAGAACTCCTACTTAAATCATTATACTTTCCGAGCTCTAGTTGCCATCAGTTGGCAAACTTTTCATTAACGATAACTTCCATGAATATTTGATTTATTTTCGAGATTCTTCTACACCGCCTTAATTTTCTGCGGAGCCTAAATGACATAATTTTGGAAGGAATTCCCTTATCTTTGGCCTAAACCTCCTCCCTAACTATGGCACAGAGCAACCGTAGTCGTTTTTCCACACTATCCTATATTTTTTTCCCTGTCGAGTTTTCTACCAAACATTACTCCCAAGATTTGGCCCGTGCAACCAATTTGAGCGTAACATTTGCAATAACTGACAGTTGTTGATATTGTCGGTATGTCATTACTCTTAATAAATGTCGACATGTTCTGATGAACATCAAAAGTTCTTCTTTTTTTGCTCCATGACGTTACCATCACTTTCAATTTTATCTGAAAATTTCACTTGTAGTGTGTGACAGGGAATTTTGATACTCAATGCAACGTTGCCACATTTCACCTGCTGTTAATGACTGTGATAATGTGACACCCAATGCAACGTTTCCACATTTCACTTGCAGTCAGTGACAGGGAATTGTGATACTTAAAGCAACGTTGCCACATTTCACTTGCAGTGAGTGAAATAGAATTGTGGCACGCAATGCATTGTTGTCACATTTCACTTGCTGTTATAGCATTGACAGACGGCAGCGGTAATCCCGATTACAGCAACACTTAATTCGATAAAAATTTTACCTTGACAGACGGCAAGTATTGCGGATTAACAAAACAGCTGAAGGAAGGTAGGCGCAGCGGCGAATTCAAAAACTTCTTGTTTTATTTCCAAAGGGAGGGTAATGTCAAAATCAAAACGAAATCACATCATGGTCAATAGGAATGGGCGAGTCCTAAACGAATTCAGATTTCAACCAAGGCGAAATATCATTTTGACATCACACTCTACCAATTACAATAACAAATTACATTCGAAATTTCTGAATTCACTTATGCGCCTACCTTCCTAGATCTGCCTTGGGTTCTTCTTTTTCTTCCCTTTCATTCACAATAGACATTTTTCACCAGGGATGTCATTACAAAATGCTCTAATCCGCTAAAATTTTGAGGACTAACTCAAGAGATATTCCGGATTACCTCCAGTTAATTCTCAAGTTAAGTCCGAATTAGCTAGATATTCCGGATTATCGCTGCCGTCTGTCAGTGCTATTAGTGACTTGCATTGTGACACCCAATGCAACGTTTCCACATTTCACTTGCAGTGAGTGAAATAGAATTGTGACACGCAATGCATTGTTGCCACATTTCACTTGCTTTTAGTGCCTTGCATTGTGACACCCAATGCAACGTTGCCACATTTTACTTGCAGTGTGTGAAATAGAATTGTGACACGAAATGCATTGTTGACACATTTCACTTGCTGATAGTGACTTGTATTGTGGCACCCAATGCAACATTGCCACATTTCACTTGCAGTGTGTGCCAGGGAATTGTGATACTTAATGCAACGTTGCCACATTTCACATGTAGTGACAGGGAATTTTAACACTCAATGCCATGTTGCCACATTTCACTTGCTGTTAGTGACTTGCATTGTGACACCCAATACAATGTTGCCAAATTTCACTTGCAGTCTGTAAAATAGAATTCTGACACGCAATGCAACGTTGCCACATTTCACTTGCAGTGTGAGACATGGAATTGTGACACTTAAAGCAACGTTGCCACATTTCACTTGCAGCGAGTGTCAGGGAATTGTGATACTTAAAGCAACGTTGCCAAATTTCACTTGCAGTCTGTAAAATAGAATTCTGACACGCAATGCATTGTTGCCACATTTCAATTGCTGTTAGTGACTGTGACATTGTGAAACCGAATGCAACGTTGCCATATGAACATTAAAATTTCTATATTTTTTTACTCTGACACCTTTCACGTTTATCGAAAATATTTCTCACTTGTAATCACAATGATATGAACTCACGTAAGACAAATTTCACCGCAGCGACAATTATTATTTTTGCGGCAAATCCGATTTAAAGCTTAATTTCTATAAATGAACATGCTGATACAAACAATATAAATATTAACTTAAATATACTCGTAGTAGTACATAATAAGCACACACTACATAGATTACAATTACCCAAAAGTTACACTTCAACAGCTTGTTGCTTGTAATCCGCTTGAAAATGCTATGTAATCCGCGCAGCTCAACGTTGGCACGTGAAAGCAAGTCAAAAAAAGTGTAGGTATGCACAATTATTTATATGTACAAATGTACATAATACGAGTATAACTGTATCTATTCAAATGTCTACTCATACCTCAGTGACTCTGACTTCAGTGACTTACATACACTACCCCATTTTGCCGCTTCAACGCACTCATGCCACTTTTAATGCTACCAAAATCATTTGGGACTTAAATACAAAAAAGAACGAAATGTTCCCCCTTTACAATGTTGCCATAGAATTTTATGTATGTAAGCTCACCCGCTGTGTAACCAGTCAAGCATTAAAATCAGCAGCTACACAGTTGCTTGTAATGTTCCATTACGAGTAAATAGTATTCACATACATATGCACATACAGTGATATTACAATTGCCATAGAATGTTTAACTTAATACAATAACAGTTTGAATTTAGTATGGCAGCTTGTTGGTTGCATCCTGCTGCAAGCGGAAGTCCATTGACCATTTAGTATCTACATACATATGTTTGACTCTAACTAAACAAAAGCGAGGGAGGGAGATAGTGTATGCTTCTCTCTCTCTCCTTTTGTATATCTATTACTGTTATCATAATGATTATTCGCAACCATAATCCCCAACATTATCCAGCTGTGCGCACACAAACGGTCAGCGGTCAGCAATGACCAAACCGAATTGACCGCCAACTGTGCTGCGCTGTTCAGTCAGCCAAACCTGCCAACCATGCCCCCAACAGCGCTGTATTTGCTGCTCAATCGTATGTATGTATGTACAAAATGCAGTTCAAACAATAACGACGAGAGAGCAATAAGCTTATCTAGTTAGTCAAAGCAATTGATACATTCATAACATTTATTTTGATGTCAACTAGTGTTGCCACTGATGCATGAAATTTACTTTAGAGTTGCCACATCTCTATTTGCTATGCATTTAAAAACACACAATCGCACCAACATACTAGGTAGCAAAGGCAGAGTGTCATTAAGCTACTGTTGTTGGTATGTGGATTGTAATGGAAGGAAAATTGAAATTTAAGCGAAACAAAGCTGACGGCGGTGGTAGCTCAATGGTATAGACAATGGACTACCAATCGAACGACTTAAGTTCGATTCTCGGTTGAGGCCGCTTGAAGAAGTCTGATGAGGGGATGTGGTGATCTCCGAAATGGATCCATAACTTCTACCAAAAAAATTTTTTCAATTTTTCTTCATTAAAAAATGGCCAATAGCTCATTTAAATTCACATAATGTAAATTAGTTTGAAAGGAAATCGAATTAAATGTGATTAGAATCGAATTGATATGTAACTAGTGTGATCGCAGGCAGGGGCGAATCGTTTCTACGCATACATACAGAAGTTTCTAGTGTCTTATTTTAGTTAATAGGCGAAGATTTCTGTTAAAACCCAAAGCCAAACAAGTCACAAATTTCAATCACTTTATGTAACTACGCAAAACCTCGATTAACCTCACATATATAATTATAATTCAATATAACCTCAAAAATAACTTAACCTTATTTTATGGTAAATAACCTCAAATAATTCTTTTTAAAATTCAGTAGCCCTAAATCTTTTGCAAGCGTATCACGAGAGAACACCTCAAAAATTGAGGAAATGCGTGCAAAGAAAAAAGCTATGAAATAAAAATCGGCGGCAAGCGCTGAACTCGCTAAAAGAATAACCGACTACACTAGGTAATATGGGTTCATTGTGAATGCTCAATGGCAAGTGAATGGAAAATTTTCAAACAAACGTCAAACTCAAAATGCATTTTTTTTTCGTTAAAAATTACGCTAATAAATTTCAAAGAAAGGCAGAAAATTTTGACGTATATATGTATGTTCAAAAACAAAAACCATTGTGAATGATTACAAGAGAAAAATATTTTCCGATAAACGCCAAAGTAGTGGAACAGCTGAGATCATGTGATTTGCAAAATTGCTTTTTCACAGCAACCACATTGGTCGCCATATTGAATTGTACACATCGTGAAAAGAAAATGTTCGCCACCATATTGAACTGTACGCCATTGTGAATGATCGAACATCGTAGTTGATTCACATGTAATTGTTCATAATGTCACAAACGCATTATTAAACTCCCCTCAAAAATGCCTCAAAATAAGAGGGTGGTTCGTGTTTATATAGATTACTCGCAAAAGATTTGGCTTATTGTGATCTTAAACTAGCTTCAATCCCATCTATTCGTACATAACCTCAATTAAATTTATTTCTTTTTCAATGTATCCTTAAAATAACTTAAACTCAATTTATAATCTCAAAACACCGGACATAACCTCACTTTAGAGCCCATAACCTCACTAAACCTGAAATAACCGCACATAAACTCAATTTAGTGCCATAGTCTAACATTTACTTAAATAGTTCTTTTAATTTAATAAAACTATAAAATTACTTAAACTAAATTTATACTCCATAATAACGCACTTAGCATCAAATAATCGTGCATAACCTCTGTTTAGTATCCATAACCCAATATAAACTTAAATGGTCCTTTTAATTTAATAAAACTTTAAAATGACTTCATCTCAATTTAGACCCCATAACCTTAAATGACCGTTCATAACCTCACTTTAGTGTCCCATAACCTCAATACATCTGAAATAACCGGACATAACCTCACTTTAGAGTCCAGAACCTAACATTTACTTAAATATTTCTTTTGATTTAATAAAATTATAAAATAACTTTAACTTTATTTAGACTCCATAACCTCACTAAGCCTCAAATGATCATTCATAACCGCACTTTAGTGTCCCATATTCCGACTAAGCCTGAAATGGCCATTCATAACCGCACTTTAGGGTACATAACCTCACTAAAGCTGAAATAAACGGACATAACCTCACTTTAGCGTACATAATCTTATATAAATTTAAATTAATTGCGAAACGACTTTCCGTCGCCATTCTGCCAGAACGAATAAAGACACTGAATATGGCGCATATTAGCCACCGAAACCGGTTTGTCTCCAAACTCAACTTGACAAGGAATGACGGAAAATCATTTCCACAATGCATAATATTCCTACAAAACAAGCAACCAAAAAGTAATTTTATATAAAAATTTTATTCGAAAAATTATTGCTGAAAAAAATTCAGCCCATCTTAGAACTCCACGAAACCATACCAAGTCACCAATTCGGATTTAGAGAGCAACACGGTACGATAGAACAATTGCATAGAATAGTTTCAGAAATAAGGTCAACTTTTGAAACCAAACGATATTGCACTGCCCTATTCCTAGATGTGGCACAAACTTTCGATAAAGTATGGCTAGAAGGGCTATTGCATAAAATAAAACAAACACTTCCTTATAATCTCTGCGGGATCCTAGAAAGCTTTTTAACAGGTAGAAAATTTCGAGTAAGGCACAAAAGTTCTACAACCGAAAGTCATCCAATTTCTGCTGGAGTTCCACAAGGTAGCGTTCTTGGGCCTATACTATACTTAATTTACACAAAAGATCTGCCAACCAACGCGAGCCTTGCCACGTCTACCTTCGCAGATGATACGGCTATACTGAGTGTGCACGCAAATCCTACAACTGCTACTATCCAATTGCAGAGACACATAAAAACTTTAGAAGAATGTCTTACTACGTGGAGAATTAAGGTCAACGAATCTAAATGTGTACAAGTAACTTTTAACCTAAAAAAAGATACATGCCCACCAGTCTCAATAAATGGGAAAATAATAACTCAGAAAGACTTCGTTACGTACCTTGGAGTCACATTGGATAGAAGAATGACTTGGAAAAATCACATTGACAAAAAGATTATTCAAACCAAGTTGAAAATAAGCCATCTGCAATGGTTAATTGGTCCAAGTTCCAGACTGGGATTAGATAATAAGATATTAATATTTAATATGGTTTTAAAACCAATTTGGATGTATGGAATACAACTATGGGGCTCAGCATCGAAATCTAGCGTAGAAAGAATTCAAAGGCTATAGTCCAATATATTAAGAATTATATGCAAAGCTCCTTGGTATGTAAAAAATTCAATTATACATAGTAACCTAGAGATAAATACGGTGACCGAAGAGATAGAGAAAATGCAAAAAAATTATGCGAAAAGATTAGCCAACCATCCTAATTCATTAGCAAAAAGTACCCTACAAAACTATCCTAGGCGGTTAAAGAGAAAGGATGTAAACCTCAATTGTGCATAAGGTCATATTCTGTTAGACCAATATCTCGAAAGTAACGTAAAGTAAAGATAATGATGAAAGCCGCCGAAGCGACCGACCAATGGCCCTCGCGATGAACGGCACCTAGTCCCTGGCGTTCATCGCACGGCCTAGCGTAAATACCGAACAATACAATAAACGTCGCCGAAGCGTCCGACCAACGGCCATCGCGATGAACGCACCTAGTCCCTGTTGTTCATCGCGCCAGCCCGCGCGAAGACAAATACCTCTACGATCACCATGCTATGGCTGTACATATAAATTTAAATAAAAACTTAAACTGTTTATCCACTTTTGAAAAAAAAAAAAAAACAAAAAAAAAATATTTATTAATAATAATAAAAATAAATAAATAAATAATTAATAATAGTGACCTAGACCAAGATAAACTTCATTACACAACTAGGTTAATATTACACTCCTAGGTTAAGATACATGCCATATGTGTATATGTAAAAAGACTATTTGCCAACTTTATTATTTGTAGCATTGGCAACAAATAATTTATTGTATTAGTTTGTAAGATTTGCGAAATTATTGTTATTTTCTAAACAAGAAAGATTCAATAAAAACAAATATGTAAAAAAAAAATTTATAAACTTGAGTAGTTTTTTTAATTCAAACAAAGTTTAAATTATCGCAGACTCAATTTATACACCATAACCTCACTTTGGTCACCATAACCTCACTTTAGGATCCATAACCTCACTTTTCCACAGCAAGTCAACTTGCAACTTTTTTTTCTTTCTGACAACACTGCGCCACTTTCTTTTCCGCACTTTCTTCTCCGCTCTTCATCCTACTCCTTCTAATTACATCCATGCCATCTTTATCTTCTCACACTAAATTAAATTTATTTACTTTGCGTAATGTGTCAATTTATTTACTATCTCTTCTTCTTCTTCATGTTTTTTTTTTTTTTGCTCTACTCAAACAGCTTCCGTATATTGTGTTCATGGTTTGTTAATCAGAAATGGTTCGATAATGTTGTGCTGCTGTTTATTGCGCTCAATTGTATTACATTGGCTATGGAACGACCAAATATACCACCAACCAGTAAGGAGCGTTTATTCCTTGCCACAGCCAATTACGTGTTCACAGCCGTTTTCACAGTGGAAATGCTCATTAAGGTAAGTAAATTAAATCAATATCAATGTATGTATGTATGTATGTACATATGTATGTATGTATATATGCTGAATAAATTTACTATTGAAAACAAAAACAATTTGAAACATATTTGGCAGCAACAATAACAACAACAACAAAAAACGAATAACACAATTCATTTTGTGTTATCCTCTTAGTCGCAGCCCAATAAGCGATTCCATGTTCATGTCCTTTGTACACGCAAAACAGCATGTGGTCAACGCCATGGGGCGGCTAAAGAAAAATAAGAAGAAGAAGAATAATAAGAAGAAGAAGAAGAAGAAGAAGAGGAAAAGAAGAAGAAGCAGTAGCTACTTTTAAGTTAAACCACAAACAATCGACGCCGATCCGACTGTGTCTAAGAGCTTTGCTCAGCTTTGCTTTAATTATTATGGTGGCAGACATTTTGCGTTTTGTTACTGTTGTTGCTTTGTTGTTGCATATTTATTGGCTCATTGAGGCGCACACAGCACAGCAGGTGACGAGAAAGTAACTTGGAAAGTAACTTGCAAAGTACGTGTGTTTGTGTGAACCGCATCCCGCATCCCGCCGAGATTTCCTCTTGCATACACAAATACAAAATTCATTTATTCGCCTTTGGCATTTGGCTGCGATGAGTTCGATGAGGCTTTTGATATTTGTAACTTTTGCATTCTATGTAAAAGGAGGGCAGAGGCAGGCGGTGGCGTATGATGAACATGAATTGACTGTGAAATTTTGCTGCAGAGCACTTTGTTTCGTGTTGTAAAGGCTGCTTGTGCCTTGCAGATGAGGTTAATTAATGCCTAAGTGTGTCGATTGCACCTGTAGAATTAGCTTTTTGTGGTGCTTGATATGTAAGAGATTGGAGCTTTTGTATATATATATATTGGCACCTTTGGGAATTGTCTTTGAATATAAGACGTCAGTGGCGCACACAGAAAAATATTTTGGGGGGGGGGGGGGTTTTTCAATATCCAAGGGAAAATTAAAAAAAATACTTAAAACTCGTCCAGACATTTTTTACTTAAATTTATGTTTGGGGAGTGGACCAACGCACACTGGTCAGCCCCCATACACAAAAGTCAGAAATGTTGGTGCTTCAAAAAGAAATTTCTGTCATGCATTTCCGTGGGAAATATATTGAATTTTATGGAAAACCTCCTTCTATACGCAATAGACACCATTAAATGTTACTTTGGCTCATTTAAAGTCAACACATTTAAAAAAAAAAGTTTTTCTGCGAAAAGTTTGTGTAAATAAGTGTATTATGATTTTTGCGATATTTCAAGTTTGAGTGCTAAAAAAAATGTGGATAATAATTGAAATGCAAGAAAAAGGTTGTTTCATAATTTAGCGAAAGCAAACAGTGAGAAAAATTTATTTTTAGCAAAATACAATATGAAGAAATCTTGGTTTTTCTGTGAGCGTAATTTTCAAGCACTAGCATTTTCATTTAAACTTTTAACAATTAAGGACCACTCTGGACCAGGTCTTATAAGCAGATTTGAGTTCTTTCAAGTCTTCTCTTTAAAAGGCTCTTTATACATTTTTCCCTTTTTTTCCCTTTTTCTTAAAATATCATATTAAATCTAACTAGTCTATAAAAAATATTGTTGCCCAAGATGCTCCTTTTACATATTTTTGTACATATGTACATCGACTGTTTTCGACAAAACTTTATTTTCAATAAAATCTGAGTAATTGGGTTTTGTCCCATTCTCCATAAATTTTTTTTTTTTTATCCCGCGAATTATCGCGGAAATATTTTTTTTAATTGTATCTTTGTTAATTGACATCGGATTTTTAAAATCGAAATGTCATTACTTTAGTCTTTGGAAGCTCTATATTTCCTTCTAATGCCCTTTTGACCTATGAAGTCGTTTTCACATAGTTAAGTCACCTAACCAAGTTTTTCGGCCAAAATATCCTTTTTGTTTCAGAAGAAAAAAATCGCCAAAAATAAAGTATTTATCGGATCTCTCTGATATTACGCTTAAAGTCTTTGCAATTAAACGGGCAAATTTTTAAAGGAATAAAACTTTCCCGAGTTTTACAACTTTTTATAATAACTTAATTTGAAAATCAAAACTTTTTCAAAAATCGCAAAAAATCCACAAAATTTTGAGTTGTACGAGTTGTATGTCGTTTGAAGCGTATTTTAATTGCCTTTCGAACGAGATACCGCTTACGTTTAACGCATTTGTAACTCCAGCGAAAATAATTTTTGAATGAAGGGATAACAAAAAAACACAAAATTAGCGTTATCTCAAAAACCTAACCATAAAAAAATTTAAAAAAATAGTTCCAAGCTCAGCAGGTCAATTCCTATCCTCCCCCATTCCTGGTTTTCTTGGTATTTTTTGGCTGTGAACTAGCGTTAGTGGTGGGCGTGGATTACAACATATATGCTTTTAATTTTCCTGAAAGATGAGTCGTATAGTGGGACATCAATGTGCAAAATTTGGTTTCGGTAGGTCCATCCGTTTCCAAGAAATTGAGTTTTGTCCCACTCTCCATACAAATGAGACCAGTGTGCAACGTATGCACACATTAAACAAAGGCACCTTCTAAATCTCAATTCATTGCATTTTTTCTTTATTTAAACTAAAACAAACAAGTAAGGAAGCCTAAGTTCGAGTGGAATCGAACATTAGTTACTCAGCTGTAAGCTTTCATTGTTTGTTTGCGTTTGTTCGATTAGGGTGTATTTTATATGAATCGAGTGCCGCATAAAGTGGGCGCAGCCAGGCCCATTTTCAAAATTTTTATAAGTCACCCAACTAAGCATATGAATATTATTCTTTGTGCAAAATTTCATTCTTTTATGACTTCTAGTTACAAAGATTCCACGTTACAAATTCCCAAAGGGTGTTCCAGAAATATCTTTGTTAAAAAGTAGGCGTGGTCATAAACCGATTTCAATAAATTTTTGCGTGTCTATTAACACAAGTTATAAAAGTGTATAAACCAAGTTTCGTCATAATATCTCAATTATTTGTCGAGTTATGGGCTCCGAAATCTCGTAGATTCCTTTGTCTGAAAAGAGGCGGTGCCACGCCCATTTTCCAAACTTTTTCTATTTTTTGTTTTATGTCTATAGTTGGACTCATGACACAAAATTTCAATGACATATCTTTATATTAGACAAAGATATCGCTTAAAATGTTTTTATTAGGCCCCTTAATAGTTCCCATATATAAATTTGGGCGTGGTCGTCAACCGATTTTGGCAGTTTTTCGTCCAAACATTTTCCTAAGTAAGTAAATTACGCCTACCAAATTTAATCGATATATCAGCTACGGTTTCTGAGTTATGGCTTATAAACCTTTCAATGTTTGCCCCTTAATAAGTGGGCGTGGCACCGCCCATTTTCCAAAATTTCATCAAATTTCTTCATAGGGGCCTTAGCTCAACACGTGGATGAAATTTCATCGCTCCAGCTTTATTAGTGACTGAGATACCAAATTTCTGATTTTTTCTATATAGGAAAAGTGGGCGTGGTCATGGTCCGATTTCGCCCATTTTCAATACCAACCGTCCCAGTCTCGATACGAACTTGCATTCCAAATTTCATCAAGTAACAGTGTTTACAGACGGACGGACGGACGGACATGGCTCAATCGGTTTCTCTTTTCACTATGATCATTTTGATATACATACATATGTAAGTCTATATCTATCTCTATTATTTCATTCTGTTACAATCCACCGTTATGTGATTAAAACTATATTACTCTGTGAACTAGTACAGCTGAGTATAACAAACCTCAGCTAATATCCACAGCATACTTTTAGGGAAATGTCTTTACACTGCTTGTTTATGAACATAATCAGTAGTTGTTGACAAACATTGGCAATGTATATCCACGAATATTCATAAATTTTACAACATGTTTTTACACAAATATTTGTGCATATACCATCTTTTATAAAATTGTTTTTTTTTTATGTTTTTGTCAAATTTTAAATTTTGGGGGGGGGGGGTGTTTAACACCCCAAAACCCCCCTGCGTTCGCCCCTGTAAGACGTCATTCCATGCTCTAAAGTATTACTTACTTAATTGGCGCTTTACTTTCTAGACGATTTCCGGCGAGTCCAACAAAGCGCGCCATTCGTTTCTGCTGCATGATAACTGGCGCCAATTGGAAATGCAAAGAGAGCGTCAAGTCATGCTCCAGCTGATCTTTGCAACGCAGTGGAGGCCTCCCTCTTCCTTTGCTGCCAGTTGTGAGCGTGTCTATAGGAATACCTGCTGTGTTGGCGCTGAACTTCAGTCATTCGCAGAACTTCCGAGAACTTTTCTCTCGAATACTCAAAATGTGCCAACTCGTATGATCTTAATATACATAGTCCAAGCTTCGGAACTGTACATATATCAAGAGACTCTCTCCAGTTTGTAGAAGGCAGACCAATGATATCAAAATATCTTCCGCGTACGCCAGTAGTTGCATACTCTTGTAGTTGTAGTGGTTTCTGTGCGCTAAAATTCTGCAGCTTGAATTATCTGCTCCAGCATAAAGTTAAAGTAGTCGCACGATAGAGAGAGGCAGAGAGAGAGAGAGTTGCGACTTGCCGAAACCCAATTTGGTATCGAACGCCAAGCTGGAGTCGTTGCTAATTAGCATCACAAATTCATTAATAAATCTGAAAAGTATGTCGTGTGGTAGAGAAAGTGCGTTCGCCATTATCAATACGCAATCTTAGTGTAGCGAAGGCCGAACAGGTGCAGAGAAAATGATCTGTGCCGTCATCGTCATCGTCCTCCTCCTCCTGACAAGATAGGCATAATGAGCTCTCGATGATGCCTAGTAATGATAGTCATGTACTATCCCCAATGGATCGTTTCCTGTAATCAACCCTAAAAGGGCTCGAAGTTCCCTCTTGCTCTGGTTGATATGGAAGTTTGCTACCTCCCAATTAGGCTCTTTCAGAAAGCACTTTGTAATTATACAGCAATCTGTAGAGTTCCAGCGTCTCCCGTGAGTTTGCCTCATGCAGTGCCTGATGCATTTCACAGTACCTGCTATGTTTGATCCTATGATTGGCTGTTGTCAAGTTGGTTGTTCCGCTGATCCGGCCGCAATTTGCCAATTCGTCGGCCAGTTGAAGTTTATTACATTTTGCTACGGAGTCAAGTTTCAACTTTCATTCGTGAACATTATTTTATGAGGTTCGCGCAGTCTTCAGTGGCTTCAGTTCAGCCTGACTGTTATTGCAGATACAAATTGAGTGTCCACACGCCACCTAACTCCAATTATCCATTCTGCTGCTTTTAGTACGGCATAAATCTCCGATTGAAAAACCGTCGCAATTCTACCTAAAGCCTAATGGCACCTGAAGTCGGCCTAAAGGTTCCAGTCGCATACAGTACCATATTCTGTTTTTGATCCGTCTGTGTGGATGATGTTCTGCGGTCTTCATAGTAGATTTTCTCATTGATTTCTTGTGGAGAAGCTCGATTGTCATTTGGGGCCAGAAGCAAATGGTATTGCTCTGACAGCCTGTTCAAACAACTCCTCGTTCCTTGAGCTCCAAACGTCGGTGCCACAACCCGAAGGAGTGTAGTCGATACATCGTTTTCATAGCCTCCTCTTGCATCACCAGATCCAGAGGGAGCAAGTTCAACAGAGCATTAAGTGCGGTAACTGATATTGTACCTACTCATTGCACCCGTAATGCTGATACACACACACTCCTCTGCAGCCTCCTCAGCATACGCCACCACACTACAGCGAAATACGTGATAATCGGTCTGAGCAAAGCTGTGTAAATCCACATCACTCTTACTGGTCTCAGACCACATTTCTTCCTCAAGGTTCTTCTACACTACCAAAAACTTTCAGTGCCTTCACCTCGACGTGAGCTTACCAGGTCAGTTTCTTATCTAGAATCACTCCTAGATATTTTTCCTATTCGGAAAGACTTCGGTTTACATCTCTGAGCACCGGTAGGTTGAGCAACGGGAAGTTGAGACGTTCCAATTTCCTCTTCCAATTTCCTCTTCCTTCCGTGCAAAAAAACCAGGGTTTTTTTGCTAGGATTAACAACCAATCCCTGTAAAGTGCACCATGCATCAATCCTGTCGAGGATTCTCTGCTCTATCCATACACCGTCTACTACTACATCAACATGATTGCTATGCCATAACAATTACCTAATTTAACAATTTCCAAACTATCAACATGCTTCCGCACTATAAATATTTTAATTTATTTACATATTTATCTTCATTATTATTATTATTGTTGTTGTAAATTCAAACCTTTTTCTCATTTCACCTTAACCAATTATTTATTTTAGGTGGTATCAACTGGCATGTTTTACGGTCCAGATGCATATTTCACATCCGGCTGGAATATAATGGATGGCTCATTGGTTATAATATCAATCATTGATCTATTAATGTCATTGTTTAGCCAATCAAGTCCGAAGATATTTGGGATTTTAAGGGTAAGTGGAATGTGTAAAGTGGAAGGTGAGAAATGAGGATTTATGTGCTAAAATATTTGCTTTATGGCCACTAAATACATGTGCATAGTTAGGGTGTTCAGGAGTTAAACTGTGGAAATTTGAGAGCGCTTAAGTATTTTGCTAATGATGAACGGATGATTGGGTGATTTTGAGATTTATTGTTGTTTGAATTTTTAAATTAAATCCAGGGGCTATTAATTCTTTTTAGTTTTCTTTTTTAACTTTCTCTTTGAGCTTAACTTGAGCGCAGCATTTGATAACAGTCATAGTTGAGCTGTTGAGCACACTTCGTTATAAGGATTTTAATGCTTTTAAATGACCATTTTCGTTTATTTTTTCAGTTATTTTTTTGGAAAATTTTTCGTATCGCTAAAAGAAGTCTAATTATTTTATTGTTCGACATGATATTTCTGTTTTAGCAATTTTTGCGAAATTAAATGCTACGAATAAAAGTAATTCTAGAAATAATATTCATTTTGAAAATTTAATTTTTTATTAAGGTGACAATCGAGAAATTTGTATTTAACTTGGTTCACATTTAAATTATTAATTTTTTTCTACAATTGACAACCCGCAAAAAAAATAAACATAATTAAAAAATATATCTACATCTATCTATAATTAAATTCTTGTTAAATTTTCAAAAAAAAAAAAGTTTTATTGAATTTTTTTGCACGTTTCTGTGTTTAAGTGTTTCAAACCTTGCCCACCTTTCGCTAACCGCTTTGTTGCGTATTTAAGCCCTTTTCTTTATGAAGCCACAAAAAAACAAAAAAAAAAAAAACATTAAAAAGATTTGTGCAACCCACCCTGGTATTAATCCATTTAGGTGTGAAGCTCGTTCATTGCTGTTTTTCTTATTTTTTACTTATTTTTTATTGGAGAATGATGTGTTTAAAATAAAGAAAGCATTCATGGCGCTAGTTCACTTTGAAAAAAAAAAGAACAAAAGAAATTAGACAAAAAAATTAAAGCATAAGATAATAAAAAAAAATTTTGGAAAAAAAATTTTGAGCAAAATTGTTTTAAACCAAAATTAAATTGAAAGCAAAAAAAGTTGAAAGCGAAAAATTTTTAACCAAAATTAAATTGAAAGCAAAAAAGTTGAAAGCAAAAATTTTTTAAACCAAAATTAAATTGAAAGCAAAAAAACATTGAAAGCAAAAAAACATTGAAAGCAAAAATAATTGTAAGCAAACAAAAATTTAATGCAACAAAATAAAAGCAAAAAAATTAAAGCAACATAAAAACTTTAAGCAACAAAAATTGGGAGCAAAAAAGAAATTTAAAACAAAAAAACTCAGTGAGGAAAATTGAAAGCAAAAAACTTAAAGCAAAAAAATGTAAAGCAAAATAAAAATTTTATGCAAAATAAAATTTAAAACAAAAAATTAAACAAAATAAAAATTGAAATAAAAAAAATTTAAAGCAAAAAAAATTTTAAACAACTAAAATGAATAGCAAAAAAATTTGAAGCAAAAAACCGTAAAGCAAAAACAATTTAAAGCTAAAAAATTCAAAGCAAAAAAATTTAAAAAAAAAACAAAGAAATATTGAAAGCAAAAAAAAATTAAAGCGAAAATTTAAAGCAAATAAAAAATTTAAAGGAAAATAAAAATTTGCAAAATAAAATGTAAAACAAAAAAATTAAACAAAAAATGTAAAGCAGAAATAAAAGTGGAAACTAAAAAATCAAAGCAAAAAAATTTAAATCAAAAAATTTAAAGCAAAAAAAAAACATTCAAAGCAAAAAAATCAGAAAACAATTTAAAGCAAAATATTTGAAAAACCAGAAAATTTAAAGCACAAAAAATAAAAAATCAAAAATTGAAAGAAAAGAAAAAATAAAAGCCGAAGAAAAAAATTTAAAAGAAAAAAATTGTAAAAAAAATTTAAAGCAAAAAAATAAAAGCAAAGTAATTGAAAACACAGAGAATTGGGCGCAAAAAATTCAAGATACACAAAAATTGAAAGAAAAAAATAAAGGCCAAAAAATGGAAGCAAAAAATTTCAAGAAAAATTAAGCAAAAAAATTTAAAGAAAAAAAGTGAAAGCAAAGTATTTTGCCGCTCCGGAAGAAGAAGGACGCATTTCAGTGATTTGTCGACGAAAAAAGGCGCATTAAAAATATGTCGGGGAAGAAAGACCCTTTACAAAACATGTCGACGAAGATAGACGCATTAAAAAATATTTCGATGAACAGAGATGCATTATAAAATATTTCGACGAAGAAAGACGCATTAGCATTATTAACTGCGAAGAAAGACACATTAGCATTAATATTGACAAAGAAAAATAAAAAAATTGAATACGTCTTTCTTTCCTAAAAAATATTTAAATGCGTCTTTCTTTATAGTAAAAAAAAATAAGCGTTTTTCTTCGTTATCAAAAAAATAAAGTCTTTCTTTCGAAAAATATTTTTAATGCGTCTTTCTTTGAAAGAAAAAAGTTTGCGTCTTTCTTCCTCAAAAAAACATTTTGCGTCTTTTTTCTTCTATAGCGACGATTTAAGCTGAATATTGGACGCAAAAAAAATCAAGAACAAAAAATTTAAAGCATAAAAATTAAAAGCCAAAAAAATTAAAGCAAAAAATTAAAAAAAAAATTCAAAGCAAAAAAATTTAAAGCAAAAGAAAATTAAAAGCAAAAAAATAATTGAAAGCAAAAGAATAGAAAAAAAAACAGAAAATTCAAAGCAAAAAATTCAAAGTACAAAAAATTGAACGCAAAAAAAAATGGAAGCAAAGCTAAAATTAAAACAAAAAAATTTAAAACAGCAATCAAATTGGAAGTAAAAAAAAAATTGTAGGCAACTAAAAAAAATTGTAAGCAAAAAAGAATTTAAAGCAAAATTATTAAAAATAATGTGTTCAAATTTTTTTAATTTTTCTTGTAATTTTTTCCTTAAAGTGCGCTAGCTCTCATGAAACAATATCTGCTAAATGTTACCCTTGTTTTTATGTATGCATACTTTTTTCCCCTATGCTTGACAGTTTCTTGCATATATTATTAATTTGTTAAGAAAATTACCTAAATAAAATTTAAAAGAAATTTACTAATCATTTTTTTCTTTTATATTCTCATTTTCATTAACGTCAAAAAATTGGTTGACCAAATTCCTATCACATGCCTTTGTCCTTACCTGACCTTATCTGTTCTTTTCAAATCCTAAACTAATTCACTCACTCTCCATCTCTCACCATTTTTACACTCATTCCATTAAATCCTTTATCTCTCTCTAATTTCTATTTTACCTTCCACTTGCTTCATATTCCACCACTTTCTCTTTCTGTCCATTTCAAATCATACACCAACCCGTTCCTCTCTCCCCCTCTCTCTCTCTCCATCTCCATACCCTAACTCTATTAACTCTTTCATTTCATCTTCTTTTCCTATTTGACCTTCTACCTATTTCATTCTCTCCCATTTCTACACTCCATTCCAATTCCAATCTTTTGTCAACAAATCTGTTTCTCTTTATAAATCACGTACACGAAATTTGCTTTAATCCAACTCTCTTTCCCAAACTGTTTAATTCTTACGATCGCTCTTTACCACACTCTCATTCAAATAATGCCTCTTCTTTTCCCAAATATTTCCATCTCATTTCCTCTTCCTTAAATTACTCTCTCCCTCCTATTTAAATCATTACGCACTTTCCCACTTTTTACCACCTTCTCTCTTGTCAATTCATTTAACTCTATCCCACTCCATTTTATCTTATCATTCTTTTACGCCTTTCCCATTTCTCCAATCAACCGATTTCCATCATCTATCATCTTCAACTCTTTCCCAAACTATTTTATTTTTCGCTCTGCCTTTGCCACACTCTCCCTCTTATTTTACTCTCTTTTCCTTACCATCCTTTTACGCTATTCCCTTCAACTCTTCAATCAACCGATATCGATCATTCAATACTCCCTCTCTTTGGCATTTCTTCGCTCGCTTTCTATCATTGCAGGTGTTTCGACTACTTCGTTCCCTACGGCCGTTGCGTGTGATCAATCGAGCCCCGGGTCTGAAATTAGTCGTGCAAACGCTCTTATCGTCCCTACGGCCCATCGGCAACATCGTGCTGATCTGCTGCACCTTCTTCATCATATTCGGCATATTGGGCGTGCAACTCTTCAAGGGCACCTTCTACTTTTGCGAAGGCGAAAATATCAAACAGGTGCGCACCAAAGCCGATTGTTATGCGCTCGGCTATGAATGGAAGAATCGTAAATATAATTTCGATGATTTGGGCAAAGCGTTGATGTCGCTATTCGTATTGAGTTCGCGTGATGGCTGGGTAAATATCATGTATACGGGCTTGGATGCGGTGGGTGAGGATATGCAACCGATTGTCAATTACAATGAATGGCGTCTACTCTATTTCATTTCGTTCATATTGCTGGTCGGCTTCTTTGTGCTCAACATGTTTGTGGGTGTGGTGGTGGAGAATTTCCATCGTTGCCGCGAGGAGCAGGAGAAGGAGGAGAAGATAAGGCGTGCCGCTAAGCGTGCGTTGCAAATGGAGAAGAAGCGTAGGCGCATGCATGATCCACCTTACTACATCAACTATTCACCATCGCGCATGTTCATACACAATGTGGTGACGTCGAAGTACTTCGATTTGGCGATAGCTGCCGTAATCGGACTGAATGTGGTCACCATGGCAATGGAGTATTACGGCATGAAAGAGGCGTTGACTTATACGTTGAAAGTCTTCAATTATTTCTTTACGGCCGTTTTCATTTTGGAGGCAAACATGAAAGTGCTGGCCTTGGGTTGGCCGCTCTATCTGAAGGATCGTTGGAATCAGCTGGACGTGGGCATTGTGCTACTCTCCGTTATCGGCATTGTGCTGGAGGAGTGGGAGGAGAAGAAATTCTCTATAAATCCGACGATAATACGTGTGATGCGTGTGCTGCGCATTGCGCGCGTATTGAAACTGCTAAAAATGGCCAAGGGGATGCGTGCGCTGTTGGACACTGTGATGCAGGCATTGCCGCAGGTCGGCAATTTGGGTTTGCTCTTCTTTTTGCTCTTCTTTATATTCGCCGCCCTGGGTGTGGAATTGTTTGGACGTTTGGAATGTTCCGAACGTAATCCGTGTCAGGGCTTGGGTGAACATGCACATTTCGCCAATTTCGGGATGGCTTTCCTCACATTGTTTCGCGTAGCGACTGGCGACAACTGGAACGGCATCATGAAGGATACACTGCGAGATGAGTGTGATAATGCACCCGATTGCGTACGCGATTGTTGCGTTAGTCCCATAATAGCTCCAATATTCTTTGTGATATTCGTTCTGATGGCGCAGTTCGTATTGGTGAATGTCGTCGTGGCTGTACTGATGAAACACCTCGAGGAGAGCCACAAACAGATGGAAGACGAAATGGACATGGAAGTAGAGCTGGAACGTGAACTGGTGCGCGAGCAGGAGTTCGAGCGCGAACAGAAGCTGTGTCAGCAGCTGGAACAGCAGGCGCCAGCGCCGCCGCCGCCACGTCAGCTAAATAAAATTAAATCGCTGCCGAAGAATTTCACTTACAGCACACCATCGCTGGATAAGAAATTTCCGAGCGTGTTGAGTGGTATCGGTGGTGGTGGTGGTGGCGGTGTCAGTGCTGCGGGCAGTGGTAGCATTGGTGGTGGCGCTGGTAGTGGCAGTACCGCCGGCATTGGCGGACGCCGTCAAACCATACAATATTTTCCACAACCGAATGGCCTTGGTTTGGCCGAATTGGGTTGTGGCGACACGCATGCAGGTGGTGGCGCCGGCATTAGCGCACTCTCACCGCAAGCGCTTAATGCGCGCCTGCAAGCTACTGCTGCTGCAGCTGCTGCGGCGGACACCAGCTTCGATGCAAAGCTTCAACTCCAACTCCAGCCGACTGCAGGTGCGCTGGGACGGCGCGGCCGTCGCAGTTCGACTGCATTCCGCAGTAAACGCGGACTGCTCGCCAAAGAGCGTTCACTCGACGAGCAGGCCATACGACGGCGCACGCTCGAATCGAAACGCATGAGCTGTGATTCGTTGCCGTGGGGCGGTGATAACAATGATTTTTATCGGCGCGGCACAATCTTCGAAAGTTTGGAATCGGATGGTGGCGGCATAGACGGCGGTGGTGATGCAGACGATGTGCGCAGCATACGCAGCGAAGTCGTGCCGGCACCGCACAAAAAAACCATTGCCGCCGATGCGCTGAGCATTGTAAGCGCAAGCGTTATTAGTGAAAAGACTACAATGCCCACAACTGCACAGCTAACAACAACACCTACAAGCGCCAACTTGGCCGCAAGTGGCGGCGCAATAGCAACGCGTCGCATCTACGGACGTTCACTGTCAACCGATCAGGCGTGCATAAGCGGCAACGTGGCACGTGGTGTCGGCGGCGGTGGCGCAGGCGCAGGCGCATTGCTCTCTGTGCCACGCAGCATGCCGCCGCGTAGCCGCAGTAGCAGCACCAAACAGCTATTCAAACAGCAAGCGCTCGACGAAGATCCCGATATGGATGAGAATACGCTGCTATTGCCGATTGTTGTCGAAAGCAGTTGTAATGGCACTGCGGCGATACGCAACAACAGTGGCAGCACAACTGCTGCGACTAGCAATGGCAACGGCAAAACACAGCAACAGCAGCAGCAGCAGCAGCACCAACAAAGCTGCAGTGACAAATCAGCGGTCGTTGGCGCCGAATGTGCGACAAGCTCAACGATCGGCGGCGGCGATCAGCTGGCGCTAAGTAAATCAGATTCCGCTGATATAGTGCGCATAATTTCCGAGCGCAGGCGCATGGATCAGCGTGATAATAGTGGCAATGAAGATGCCGACTATAAGGAGTTGCTGTTGGTAAAGTCAACGCACTCCTCGACGGACGGTTAAGGTTGGTAGATAGATATCTACATATGTGTGTAAGGAATTAATTAGCGTTTAAGTTAGTTATTAGTTTAGCAAGTAAATAAGTTATTGAATAGCGTTAAAAATAAATGTACATGGAATTAAAAATTAACGAATATATATTTATATATGTAATAGCCTATGCAGCAACAAATAATGAATTTATAACTAAACCTTTTCTGTTTTAGTTCCATATAAAATTAGACGCACATGCACGGCGAGTGGAAAATTATACATAGTTCTATGTAGATCTCAGGTGGCGGCTAAACATCGAGCGTTCTACAAACAGTGATGCCTAGCGTGAAATCTTTTAAATCTCTCTTCCACCTCATTTACAAAATTCCTTGCTTTTTTAGAGCTGACGAAATTATTTCAGAAAACTTCATCTTCAACTCTTGATTCCCTTCAGCAAGTCTTATATATTATTCTCAGCGCTATACAACCCTGTTTCATATTATCATACAGTGCTTTCAAAACAGTTTTGACAGCGTATACCGTTATGCCACTCACTTAGCTATTAGTAAAAAGCGCCGAACAGCATGTGCCAACTTTTAGAGAATTTTCTCTCCACATATGTACATACATAAATCCATTAAGGAAGAAATTTTAATTTTTTGATACTCCTCCCCTTTTTTCAGTGACTAGAAAACTAGCTGTAGGCTGTTGTTTGAAAAAAAGGGTTTATATGAATTATATTCAAAACTTTATATTACCTTGTAGTTGTTTGTTTATATGAACTTTGTAAAAAAATAATTAAAAAAAGTAAACAAAAACAATGCAATATATTAAACATAGGCAATTACATACATAGATACATACTACTTAACTATAAAAAATGCAACACTGTAAAGCGAACTGTCAAAAACTTGTCTACTTACAAATATAGAAATCATCAACTCTGTGATTAGCTGTAAAAATATATAGAGTAAATATTTTTAACACAAAAAAAAGATGAAAAAACTCAATAAAATAAATAAAATAAATAATTAATAAAATTAAAATTTAAAAAGAATAAAAAAGAAATTATTATAAAAATAGTTGTTTGCAAGTAAAAAAAAATTTAATTTATTATTTAAATGCAGAGAGTTACAATGAATAAATAAAACAAAATAGTAAATAAGTCCAAAAAAAGTAGTATGTATAATAAATAGTAAAAAAAAAAAAAGCCAACACTAATTAAAAAAATATAATTTACATAAAAAGAAATATGTAATTGAGTGTGTGTGTATTTAGCAGGCAAAATTTAGTAATGTCAAAAACACAAAAACAACAAACAATTGAAGGCTAAACTTTCCTATTGACAGCTGAGAGCTAAGCAGCTGATGGCGCAGCTAACGTGTAAAAGCAAACATGCAATAAATTAGAAAATAACTGTGTATGTAAATATAAGCTTAGTTAGAGTATAAATGAAATAGTTGTTAAAAAAATATAATATAAATTAAAAATTAAGTAAATAAAAAATAAATTAAAAATTAAATAAAAGATAAAAGATAAAAAAAGTTGATTGCGCATAATAGATAAGTCTGTATTTAAACGTAGCGAAAATTGAATTTTAAAAAAATATTTTTATTAATAAAACTGGTAAAAATAATAGTGGTTTATTATTAGTTTTTTTAAGTTGTTACTAAATTACACTGTAATGAAATTACTAAGAATTAAAAAATTAAATTCGTTGCAAAATTTATACAGTATATACGAAATATTGAATGATAACCAAAAAAAAGCAGCGCATGTCACAACACTAAAATCAAAATTAAGGTTATTAAAAAAAAATTAGAAAATAAAATAAAAAACAAAATAAAATATGTAAAATAAAATATAATAAATAAAATAAAATAAAATAAAATAAAACAAAAAACAAGAAAAATTACAAAATAAAATAAAATAAAACAAAAAAACAAAACAAAATAAAATCAAATAAAATAAAATAAAATAAAACAAAATAAAACAAAAAACAAAACAAAATAATATAAAATAAAACAAAAAACAAAACAAAATAATATAAAATAAAACAAAATAAAATAAAATAAAATAAAATGAAATAAAACCAAATAAAATAAAATAAAGTAAAATAAAATAAAATAAAATAAAATAAAATAAAATAAAATAAAATAAAATAAAATAAAATAAAATAAAATTAAATAAGAAAATAAAAAAAATATATAAAATAAAATAAAATAAAATATAATAAAATGAAATAAAACCAAATAAAATAAAATAAAGTAAAATAAAATAAAATAAAATAAAACAAAACAAAATAAAATAAAATAATATAAAATAAAATAAAATAAAATAAAATAAAATAAAATAAAATAAAATAAAATAAAATAAAATATAATAAAATAAAATAAAATGAAATAAAATAAAATAAAGTAAAATAAAATAAAATAAAATAAAATATAAACAATAAATAATGTAAATAAATTAAAAAGTATGGCAACTCTAAGTAAAAAAAACAACAAATAAAATTTCGAAAAAAAATTAGTAAAAATAAGCAAACAGTTATACAATAATAACTAATTTTCACACTTTCCCTGAAACGTCTTCCTAAACTAAATTACTGAGACACTGAAAAAAAAAACAAAATTGTATAAATATAAAACTACTGTAGTAATTTCTAATGAAAAAATTCATGTAAGGTTTAAATAAAATGTGTTTTTAAAATTAGCGTGTTAGTGACAAAAAATCAACAAACGTAATTTAAGTATATGTTAAATATTTGTAAAATAGAAATTGTTATGAAAAATAGCATATACAGTTTTTAATTGTAAATTTAAAAAAAAAAAATAATTAATAATTCTATGCAGAAAAATAAAAAATTAAACAAATATATATGTATATATTAGACAAGAAAGGAGTAAAAACCAAAAAAATTATAATAATAAATATAAAAATAAAAACAATACAACGGCCATGTAAAAACAAACGTAAATACAATGAGAAATTAACAATCTCTACATGAAGAATTTTTATTTTGTTTTTTTTTTTTTTCAAATATTTGTATTATTTTTAATAAATTTTTTGGAATCTTTTAAGTGTATTTATTTTATTTTTTCTTTTCTTTTTTTTTACAGTTTCATAATCGAAAAAAAAAAATGTTTATGCTCTCTAGCTTTTCTTAAATTTGCACACCAAAAATAGAATTGAACCCTGAAATTTTTCCTTCGTTGTTTGATAGAAGACAATAATATATGAACATAGCTTGTCTTCTCTATCAGCTACCAAATTTTCGAAATTCATTAATCGAAATCCTTCGTTGCTATGTAGATGGAGTAAAATTTTTCCGGATTTATAAATTTCGGAGTAATTCGGAGTTACTCCGAACATTTTATTTTTGCTGCCGCTAGGCAAAATTAACTTAATTTCGTACAAAATTGTTATTTTACGTCGTTTTTATGGAGATTTTAAGTAATTTGGAGTTACTCCAATAGTTTTGTTTTTGATGCGGCCAGTCAAAATTATGTAGTTTGATTTCCTCCAAAATTCTTATTTCACATCATTTTGAAAATTAGGAGTAATTCGAAGTTGCTCCGATTGTTTTATTTTTAATGCGGCTAGTCAAGATTAATGTGATTTCGTCCAAACAGTTGCTTTTTTTCTTTCTCTATTGTTATTTCATTTAGATATTTGTTTGGCAAGGCAAGTCTAATTTGCCTTTGTACTATTTTTTTTCGCTTTTATTTAATTTTTTTAATTTATTAATTTTTCTTGTTTTATTTTATGCTATTTAACCCACTGTAAAATATTACTAACACACATAGCTAAAAAAGCGCCATTATGTAAACAGTGTTGCCTATGCCCTATGTAACGCAAGCAGTGTTGCCATTTACTGAAAAATACTTATATATTATACATATATAAAATCATTCCATGTCATTTCATGTAGCTAATTTAACGCTTTATTTGTCTGTATATATATTAAGTTAGCTTAATAAGCATTTCTGTATATTTTTATAAAAAATATATAGCACCACTTCAGCACTAGAAGCGCGCTTGAGAAAAAAGTGTTCAGTAGAAGTCCATGTCAGTACAGGTGGACTTTTACTGTACTTTCTTCTCAACGTTTCTGTCATAGAAGTTTGAAAAACTTTTTTTTTTATACTCTTAAGTTAAATTTATAAGCTAGTTATAAGATTAGATTCACTCAAAAAAATAAGAAAATAGCAAACATATGTTAAAAAATGGCGTTTCGTGTTGCTACAGTTATACTCAAACTGTAATTATAAGAAGAAAAAACACTATTTAGTTGATAAGTAAGTGACAAGTTTAAACAAAAATTAAAGCGAATTTTCTGCATGCGTGCAAAGAGCAAATATATGTATGTATATATTTGTACAGAATTTATATACAACAACTATAATACTATTGCCTTTTTTCAAAAACAAAAAAAATCAAAAAAAAAAAACATAAACACTTTTTTTAAACTACACTACAACTAATAAAAATGTGTTTAACACACTAATTACATTGCGAAAAAAAATGAACGAAACAAAACTCTAACACACTTTTTACAAGAAAGTTTATAAATTTAAACCCCATGACTTTATATACCAAAAAATAATTGTTATACTGTAGTTACCAAATTGAAGGTAGAAAATTCATTAAAAAAAAAACTTAAGCAATTACTCAGTGGCTCGCAGTTTAATTCAAACACTGCGCTACTTTTTGTATATCAAAATTTGATTGGGTTGTAGTCATAGTTCTCAGGCCCGCAGAGAGCCGAGCCGGGCCCCTGGGACAGTTCGCGTTTACGGGCCCCCCTAAAAAATAAATTCAATCTAGTAAAAAAATAACATACAAAAATTTTTCAATTCACATTGTCAGTTTTATTTCATATAAAATAAGATTTACTAGAGCACTTACATATAGGGTCTATGCACGATGCGTCTGATTCAAGAGTCAGTTTAGGTGTATTAGTGAAAATGCGCATGTAGTAGTTACACCGACATGACTCTGGCATGACTCAAGAAAATCAAAATTACTTTGATATTTTGCTGTGACTCGCCTCTCAAATTTTGTCAGTTAATTTCCAAACCGTTTAAAAATAAATAACGAAAAGAAAAAATATATTTTATTTTCAAAAATGTTTGCCAATAAGTTCGATATTGAGGAAGATACAATTTTTTTTACTTGAATTCATCGAAGTATACAGGTCATCTGAGATATTCATTTCGAACCTTCTGCAATGAAAACTATTCACAAATGAATGACGCAAGTGAGCCCAGAATGACAGCGAGTCAACACGTACCTACACAGATGACTCGCGAGTCAGACGCACTGTGTATAGACCCCAATACATACATAAATGAAATGTTAGATCTCATTGTTTAATTTGCTTACATTAACTTCTTAAATACATTTTAAGAGCTTGAATCATCCAAGGAAAACCTTCCGTGCTTTTTGGTCTGCGAATATGGAAATTACTGAGTCGAAACTAATGCTGCGAGCAAGGCTAGACGCCAATGCCAATGTTCCAAGGCAAAAAATTTTTCACGCGAGACAATAGACTGAAAGAACGCTCCCCTTCAGCCACACTGACTTTAAGTGTGCAAAATATTCTTAATTCTATGCAGATGTTAGGAAATAATACTTCCATCTTCAAGTTATGAAGTTTGTTCAGAAGTTGTAATGGTGGCAGCGAATCACATCCCAAATTTGTTAAGTGGATTGCTTTGAGATAAATGATTTGATCTATTAGATCCGTAGAAATATCTATGCCATAAATCGTGCAGAATGCCGTTGCCTTTTCTCTGAGCTCTTCTTCCGACAGATCCTGATACTTCCACAAAAAACTAAATTTAATCGCAATGTCAGTTTATTTCTTTAATCCTTCTTGCACTTGTTCCTGGTAATAACTCTAGTATCTAACTATAAAATCATGGAAATAGAAGTAGATAGATAATGGTATTGTTTTTAATAATTTTTTTAATTTTGTATACCTTAGCTCTTTGAAATCAATTTAAACAGGGTTACCAACATTTTTTATTTAAAAAGTAAATATTTCTGAGAAGCTTGGTTCACCACCTTACCAATTGCGGTACTTTGGAAACTCTAAATCAAAGTCGATTTTCCTCAATTTCAACTCACTTTTCTAGGATTTGCCCATGTATAAACAAGGTAAATATTTGATTGGATGCTTATAATTTTAGTTTGGCGATTTGATTAAGTTAAACACTTCAATTTTAAAACAATTTTTTGTAGCAAAAAAATACCGATGTATGTATGAAATGAAATCCTAGTTCGAGTACTGTCAATACTGCTTTGCCTTTCCGGGCCCCCAAAAACCTTCCGGGCCCCAGGGCGATTGCCCTGGCTGCCGCCCTCTCCGCGGCCCTGATAGTTCTTCACTAAAATCGAGTTTTGTTAAAGTCGGCATTAAATTTAGAGCGACGTTTAAAACAGAGCTATAGATACCCAGGTAATAAACAATCAAACGAGTGTGCGAGCATCGGGCTGCTCGAAAATGTTAAAAAAAATCGAGAGCTCTATTTTAAAATGGCGAATGCCGGTAAATGGAAAATGCGTTGCGCCTTGATTCAAATCCGGTTCGAAGGACCATGTAAAAATGCAAGGTTAACGGTGTTAATCCAAATGATTATAAAACGAACAGATCACCTCGACGATGATCGGTAATACATAGATGCTTCCATTTGTAGTAAAAGACTGGCTGTGCGTGCATGTTTGCCGATATTTAAAAAGGAAGAAGTGGGCAAAGTGGAACTTGCCTTTTATTGTAGTTTGGCGTTTGGTCGGTCGCGCGTTTGACAGATTAGTAGAAATGTGTGGAAATATCGTAAAATTTTTGTAAATAACATATGATGACTATGGCCCATTGAATTTAAAATTTCTTACAAAATTATAGAAAATGGCAACATTTAACCAACTGAACCAGTGTTGCCAATTTGCAAACCTACATAAACCATTGACCAAGGTTTATCCAAGAAGATTTACTTAGATAATTCTTGCCCTCGACACTGCTGTCGAAAACACGCATTTAGGCAATTATTGTATAATCTTAGCGGCAAAGTTCCGATTGCAGCTAATAAAAAAATATTGGAATATTAAAAAATAAAACTTTTTTAAATAGCGCTGTAATTGATTTAAACTGTGACCCACTCTATACATAGCATAGCAACCTATACCCAATAGTTAATAGCCTTCTATTCAACGAATTAGCAATTGTAAACTGTTTAGGACAAAAAAAAGATTATAAAGAAATTATATAGAGTAGTAGTAGAAACCCTAGTTAGTCAAGTAAAGGAATGCATAAACAAATGTATATAATACTAAGTAAACAACTGTCAATTTCATGAATTTATGCTTTTCTCTCTCTCTCCCAAAATCGACACACAAAAACAAGAACAGCCGCTCACTTATCCTTTAATATTTAATATATATTAGTGGTCTTCATCTAAAGTGATAAAGTAATAAATTGTTAAAATTTACCAGTTTATCCCCATTTTTACATGAACGCACCTTCGTAAATAATTGTTTAAACCCTTGTCAGCTGTTAATGTCAACTTGATTAATAAATGAAAAACCGAATAAAATAAAATAAAAAATGCATACGACATTTTTGTAGAAATTATTTTAAGGGCCTTTTCACATTACTCGGTACGACATGGGATCGACATTTTTTGCTCGGTATTTTCAGCTTACCGAAACGATTCCGCGTTGCTGTGTTTTTCACACTTGTGGGAATACTTTCGGTGCGTAATCGGCAGAAAATAGGAAAACAAACATCGAAATTTGCAAAATAAAATTTTTACTTCAACAAATCACTCAATAATAACAATAATGTCTTCTGGCGAAGACGAAGATATTATAACTTGCTACATTTATAGCCGAAACGAGTTTTTTACTGACTTTGTTCTTCTTCTTTTATTACGCCGCAAAAATGTCTGCAGTAATTCCTCAAATTTTACTGACCGGTCTTGCCGCGTTGCGGTATACCGAAATTAATCCGCTCCGATTTCATGTATGCAACACTAATGTGAAAGTGCCAATTGAAATACATGTGGTCAGTAAGCTCTCGGTATACTTTCGGTAAAAACCAAAAATGTCGATCCGATACCGCACCGAGTAATGTGAAAACGCTCTAATAATTCGTGCTAAAATTCCGAAAGAAATCACAATTTCTTCTTTTGAATTGAAAAAGTAAAACTGACAATATGTCAGACTTGAATTTTACCGAAATTTATAAATTTACACAACAAAATCGTTCGGTTAAGTGATAAACTTTGCTTAAATATATTTTCATACAAAAATTTTACAGATAATTTATCACAATTATTATTTTATCACTTTACCCTATTTACCAGCAGTTTATCACTTTAGATAAAGAACCTTAATAATAATATGGTATGTCCTATTATAACTTACCTTGAGCCGCAGCGTTGAGCATAAGCATGGCCGCGAGGTCTTATATTGAGCTCGTATATATTTTTTCAATTCAAATATTAAAATTTTACACAAATATATTTCATAACAAGCTTGAATATTTTTAGCTTACTCAGCATAACGGTGAACAAAAACTTATTCAGGTTTCAGCTAATCAAAGCTTCAAAAAATATACATATGTATATTTTTCCAACAATACACACTTTTTCTTCAACTACCAAAAATATGTATTGCATTCTCACTCGCTCGCCTATTTTACACGCTAAATTTAGAACTTAGCAAAGAACAAAAAAACACAAAAATATTTAATTAAAAATGAGAGAAACATAATTTCTTCTGTGCCTTTCTACACACAACAAACAAAAGATACAAATTATAATCTACTATCTATGTACATATACACTGAATTAGAAAAAAAGAATTAAAAAAACACTTTCAAACTCATAACAAAATATTAAATTAAGTAACTTTTTCTAAAACGACATTTATCTATTTGGAAAATTGTTTAAAACAGAGGATTAATGAGCAAAACCGAGATACATATTTGCTGTTACAGTTGCAAATTTTACTATGTAAAAACACTATATGCACACACAAACGTGCGTGTGTTTGTCAACACTTCGGCTTTATATCACGCAACAAACATATTTTACGTTTGCAAATGACATTTGCACTCATTTTTTTTACCTTATTTTGGAATTTATTTAATTATCACTACACTTCCGTTTAAATTCAATATTTTTTCACGTTAACTAACAATTTTATGAAGTTGGCTGTGAATGCATAAAAGTATTGCCATTGTATGGAATATAAAGTTTGGCCAGACTATCAAAGTTAGAAAGTGCTCAGTATTTGGCAGTGACTTCTTTATATATTAGGTCTGTTTCCTTTTACCTTGGACACGTGGTGACATAAATTTACTTACCATTTTAATGTCCACTTTTTTCAATTAAAATAATCAATCTTGTTTCATTTTTCCTCTGCTCTTTCCTCTTCTTTGGTTTTGCATCCCGCCAGCAATATTTGCTAGTGGAAATTAATTAACTAAAAATTAAATTCTCTCCCGCTTGCTGGAATCAAAGTGCGGAAACACAAAATTAGTAAAAAATATATTACATTGGATAGTACGGAAACAGACACACAGTGCTTCGTCCCATAGACAAAATTAAGATAAAATAAACTGCGTAATTTATTCAAGTAATATATATTTTTGTGAAGCTAAAGCCCAAATTACATCAGCGATGTGGCAGCGGGCAGCGACGGTTTTCGAAATCAGCTGATGCGTCTAATATGAGCAGTGACTGCCAGACCAAACACAATAGAGCGTTCGCAGTATTTGGCAGTGACTTCTTTATATATTAGGTCTGTTTCCTTTTACCTTGGACACGTGGTGACATAAATTTACTTACCATTTTCATGTCCACTTTTTTCAATTAAAATAATTAATCTTGTTTCATTTTTTCCTCTGCTCTTTCTTCCTCTTTACTTTTTCATCCCGCCAGCAATATTTGCTAGTGGAAATTAATTAAGTAAAAATTAAATTCTCTCCCGCTTGCCGGCATCAAAGTACGGAAACACAAAATTAGTAAAAAATATATTACATTGGATAGTACGGAAACAGACGTAAGTTCACATCAGGGGCATTTCAGTTATTGCATCTGGGTCTGGGTTAAGATAAATTTTTACTGAAACAATCCGGCTCATAATGAAAATTGGCTGCACTTGCAAAGAACTAAAAAGAAGAAGAAACATATACAACATATACCCAGCAGTAAAAATCTGAAGTGAATCCTTTATGAATCACTGATGAAATTCATCATGAGGAGGCATCAGTGAATGCTTTCATATAAAGGCTGCTGAATTTTTTCAAATAAATGGTTTGCTTTCCTCATACCTATATGACTGTCCAATGGTAGGAAAAACAAAAGGAGCACACCTCGAATTGGGAGAGAAGCTCGGCCATAAAACTCATCAGAGTTATAATAGCGCAAAAACAATTCTTCTGTACGTTGAAAAGAGACAAATACTCCCTCAAAAACAATTTGATTGACTTTAAACTTCAAACTAAATGAAAATAACTATTTCAAAAATTATTTTTTTGGAAATTGGAATTTAAATTACTGAAATAAATTATGAAACTCAAATGGAGGGATAGCTATGTATTCCATGTTATAAGGAGAAGCCAGTGCGCAGTATAATTTTTCTTCGGGACTTCTTCTTTCCCCTTATGGCCAAAGCAGGAGCTTACAAGAGGCAAATTTGAAATTTGTATTTCCATATATTTTTTATTTTAAATATAATTTGTTTTATAGTTGTCAAATTGAAAAATTTGTCAGAAAAGCTGCCGAATGTCAAAAAACCTACCGAAATACAAGCTGGCTCGTGGGTTTATAACCGCCTAGATGATATTTCGTTTGGTTTTTTCAATATAGCTTGCACCAACGCAAAACGATTGTGATGAATATTCAACAAAGAATGATCAATGATCATTTAGCAGTGAAACAAATTTACTGCAGGGTATATGTATATATATGTATACATACACAAATGTCACTTTTCAGTTCTGCCAAATCAAAAAAGCACTGTGCTGCCAAATCAGCACGGAAAAAACAAATCGAACAGGGCGGATCAGAAATTGAACCAGCAATTTATCTGGTTTAATCGAGCTGAAATCTTTGTTGTTGCATTTACATGCAAAAATTTTTATCTGGGTTAGGATCACCGTATGTGAAACACGGCTATCAACACTTTGAAGTTGGCTGCGATTCAAGGCAGCGGCAGCGAATTTAGAATTTGGGCTAAACGGAGCGGTGCTGCCAGCTGCCTCTGCTGTATTATGTGCCGCTTCATTACAAACCGTAGTTTCTAAAAATCAGCTGATTTCGAAAAACAGTCGCTGCCACAGCCACAGCGCTATTGTAATTCCGGCTTAACATATCACCTGGAATAAATATATAAGTAGAATTTATAATCTCATGCTTTTGTTGCCAATAGAGGTCGCTAAAGTCAGTACAATTTTGAGGCAAAACTGTTTTAAGGTAATACGATTTTTAGTGTGTTACAAAAAAAATTGCCAAAAATTCATTTTAAATCGGATAACTCTGAAACTTATCACATTTGCTTACCATTATATGCCCTAATAGCTGAAATAACTTTCGATAAATGATTTATTTCAGAAAGGTGACTAGTTTCATCGAAACATTTGCGACTTTTTTATTGGAGTTCAAAAAATTACTAAAGTTTGATAGAGTCAAACAAAAAAATAAAAAAGAACGACTATTTTTTTATTCGCGAATTTGGTTAACTTTGAAGTGTTCTAGTAGAATCTGTAAGAAAATTGCATCGTTTTTTGCCGGAAATGTAGAAATTGTACGATTTTGTATAGCCATATTTTTAAAATTTTAAAAAATTTTGCAGAACCTTATATATATGGTATGGAAAAAATTTAGCAAAATTAATGTATGTAGTTATTTTTTCTCTCATGCTATAGGAAATTAGCCTAATTATGTTAAAATATACAGTTTTTATTAATATGTGACAAATAGTAACAAAAAAACATACATGTAATACTAACTTTTTTAGGTGAGACACATAAAATTTTACAAAGTTTGACAAAATTTAAAAAAAAAACAAGAAAAAACGACTATTTTTTTATTTTAATTTTCGATTCTATGCTGGGAGGTCTTGCTACCAAAAAAGAAAAAGGTTCAAAAATTATGCCGGAAATCGCTAATTTAGTACTTTATTTAACACCCTAAAAATTTTATTTTTTACGTGGAAAAATTTTATAATAAAAAATTGTTTCTATGTTAACTCTAATAATATTGCGCTTTTAAAAGTTACAATTTGATATGTGCCAAAATCATATTAACATTTTGCAATAAAATAGTGTATTAAACTATAACAACCAACATATTTTCTGAACAAATTTAAAAGTAATTTCCTTTAGAACCATTTTTTGCAATAAATAACGGGAGTAGTCAATCCTTGATTTTAAAACGGTAATTATATATGTTACAGTTAGTTTTGTAATGTATTGTGATGACACGTTAAGCTAAAAATTACTTTTTGTAAAAAAGGATATATGGGAGGTAGCCATGTCCTTGGACATAAAAGGACAAAACTTACCACCTAGTTTAAAGACATAATTCTATAAATATATACCAAACTTCATTTCATTCTGTTTGAAATTGAAGTTGATATCACAATTTTAAAATTAAGGATATATGGGAGGTAGTTATATCCTTTCACATAAAAGAACGAAACTTATAACCTAGTTTAAAAGCATAATTCTATAAATATATACCAAATTTGATTTAATTCTGATTGAAATTGAAGCTGAAATCACAACTTTAAAATCAAGGACATATGGGAGGTAGTCATGTCCTTGCATCGATTTTGCCAAAACTTCGTTTTTTTCTTATATATATTATTTTATGTCTGTACACAAAATTTCATTGTTCTGCGATTACTCCCCTAATTTTGCCGATTCACTATATGGAGACGAAGCACTGTGAGACATAAGTTCACATCAACACTTAGAAGTTGGCTGCGATTCAAGGCAGCGGCAGCGTATTTAGAATTTGGGCTAAACGGAGCGGTGCTGCCAGCTGCCTCTGCTGTATTATGTGCCGCTTCATTGCAAACCGTAGTTTCTAAAAATCAGCTGATTTCGAAAAACAGTCGCTGCCACAGCCAAAGCGCTATTGTAATTCCGGCTTAACCGGAGATGGTGAAACCGGCACTAACGGTCAAACCCACGGTATATATATTGAGACGGTAATGCCAGTAGGCGGAAATGTCAAATACTGCTTACGTCACAGGACCAATAAAGCCGCGAACAACCAAACAGCTGTGCCAATTGCAAAAGGAAATGACGTATGAGGACCTGATACTTTTTTCTAAAACCGAAAGAAATATGGCGGTCAGCGAACTGACATGACCTTTTAATTGGATCATGGGTCAAATCCCACTACGCTGCAACTGAAATTCAATTTGAATTGCAGTTCTCTTGGTATACCGCACTACAAGTACACTACAACTGCAGCTGCGATGCAAAAGTGAACTTGGTACGGTTATTATTGCATGTTTATGGGAGGAAGAAGAAAATTAAGAAGTTGAAAATGCTAGATACAAAGCAAAAACGTGGTTACATTATACAAATTTCAAATTCGAGGTATGAAGAAGGAGAGTTCCATTCTATTTGCAATTTCTCTCCATATATATTTTTTTTTCCTTACTATAGGTACATATAAGTAATTTTCATGACTTAAATCATAAATTTCTGTGTATTCCTTTACTAATAAAATTAATTTTTTCGTCAAATTCCATTTTTTTGCAACTATATTTTGAAGTGAAGCTATACCGCACTATGCGACAACGAAACTGCACTGCAGATGCACTCCGCGACAGTTTTGCCTAGTTGATCAACTTCGTCGCGAAGTGTCGGACAGGGCATCGCTGCTGCGGCGTAGTGCGATATAAATCCATGCAGAGAATATTAAATTGAATCGCAGTTGCAGCGTAGCATTTCTACCTTTATTTTAGAACACTTTCTCGCAGGACCATGAATATCGCTATTGTATTTTAGGACAGCTTCTCGCAGGACCATGAATATGAGTTCATCTTTACTTCAGATAGTTTCTCGAAGGACCATAAATGTGGATATTTCGACGCTTCCAAACAAAACTGTACTAAGTCTGAAAACTGTGTTTTGCAGGAGAAGCTCTCAAAGTTTAAATTCGATATGAAACTTCAGTTGTATACTAACACTGCTATTCCGAGCGTTACCGGAAAATTACTTTACTGGTAATTTATGTTGCTGAAAATTGTTACCGTCTTTTCAATTGGTATTCTGGCACAAATGGTAACGCTGTCAAAGCATTTCCATACGAACGGAATGGAATCGGGCTGAAAATGGTAACAAAATGTTACCACGTATTGAGGTGGTAACTTAATTTTCTGCTGCCAGAATACGAAAAGAGTGTTTAAAGTACGAGATTCTTTATTTAACCAGTAAAGTAAATTATGTTACCACACCGGAATAAGGCCGTAAGTATATTTTCACTTGTAGCTTCTGTTTGGATTCAGCGATCAACACCAAAACTCGACAATATCAAAGTTAGGGTACGCATTACATAAAAGCGTAAGAAAAAAATAAAAATTTGCTACGTGGTTTTTCATGGCAAGCTCTCAAAGTTTTTATTCTGTAAAAATCTCGAGTTGTATTATATGTACACTTTTGCTCATAACTATTGATTGGATTGTCCGATTGATACCAAAATTAGACAGCATCTAAATTAAGGCACGTAATACGTGAAAACGCCAAAAACGGGAAAATGTGCTAAGGCGACGTAGTACAGTATTGTTTGGAAGCGTGGATTTTATCTGTATTTTAGACAGTTTCCCGAAGGACCATCAAAATTGGTTCTTATCACTATTTTAAAGTTTCTCGAAGGACCATATATATGGATTTTTTTATCTTTATTTTAGACTGTTTCTCGAAGGACCATAAATGCCGCCTTTTTACCTTTTTAGAACAGAATCTCGAAGGATGATAAATAGCGCTGCTTTATCTTTTTTAGAACAAATTCTCGAAGGACCATAAATATGGATTTTTTTTCTTTATTTCTCGAAGGACCATATATATAGTTTCTCGAAGGACCATAAATAGCGCTGCTTTATCTTTTTTAGAACAAATTCTCGAAGGACCATAAATACGGATTTTTTTCTTTATTTCTCGAAGGACCATATATATAGCTTTCTTATCCTTTTTGGAACAGTTTCTCGAAGGACCAATATTTTCTAATTTTTTTTGTGCTTCAAAAGATTTGTTTTGCTCCAAGAGTAGGCAGGCGAACTTGTTGGAAAAATATTAATGGTTATATTATTATATTTTTTTTTGTGTTAAATATTTATGCCTATCAAAAAGAAGTACATACTTACATAAATCAAAAAAAATATAGTTGTAGTTAAAAAATGAAATTTGATGCGCATTAAACATAAATTGGTAATTAAAGAATTTATATATAGCAAAAAATAGCAGATAAAAATTATTTAAAAAATAACTTAAATTGCTTACAAAATAAAACGCTAAAAAAATTATTATAAAAACAAGCAAAAATGTAACAAAAACGCCAATGAAATTATTTCGCAGCAATAGTTGTTACCCATCAAATTAAGCTTAACAGTTAATTGGAATAGTTAAAATGCGAAATTTAATAACAAAAAAAAGTAGCGAAAATATAAAAAAATTGATTTATAGTAAGTTGCATACATACTAGTATATATATTAGCATACATACGTAAAAAGCTTGCAAAAACATGTATGTAAAAAACAAATCATTTAAAAAAGTAGCATTTGCTGCTCAAAAACAATAAAATTGACAAAATACAATACAATGAATTGAATGGAATATATTAAATACACACACCAACAGTAGTATTTTAAATGCATTTAAGCAGTCAAAGAACAACAAGAAAATATGATTGAAAAGAGTTGCCAACCTTTTTGCTTTTGCATGACAAGAAACTATTAAAAAAAATAAACAATTATTTCAAATTGTTAACTAAGTTGCAAAAAAGGAGAGCTACTACAACAACAAATAATGTATGTATGTAAATGACAGTCAAAAGTTCGTAAAACACACACACGCAAACATGTTGCATTTTTTTTTTTTTAATTATAACCTTAAAATGACAAAAGGGCACGTACGTGTTAACGAGTTTTGACTGTAATTTTTATAAAGCATTACGATAAATACAAACTACAATAGAACGATAAACAATTGAAAACTGCTTATTATGAAAGTTGTAATAAAAAATATATATATACAAAATTCTGTACTATAAACAATATGCATTCACATTTAAAAAAACAGAGCGTGTTAATCATAAACAGCAATTATGTATAGCTTGCAAATAAACCAAATAATATATGTATGCATGAGTTATGTAAAAAATAATATAAAAAAATATAAAAAAATTACAGTTATTAAGTTTAATAAAAAGCAAGTAGCACATGTAACAATTCTTTGGTAAAGAGAAAATTAAAACAAAAAACCAAACAAATTACAGAGTGCATACAAAACATTGCAAGCTTGCATATACATACATACAAATACATATACATACAGTTAGTGACAATTTAACATAGCAAATGTTAACGTAAAGTTAATATAATGCTAACAAAAAATTATCAACAAAAAAAATATTTATTTAGTTTACAGTACGAAAGATAGTGATGAGTAAATTATTGAAAAAAAATAAAAATAAAATAATGTATTAAATAAAAATTTAACAAAAAAAATATAAAACATTGTTTCAATACTTTTTAACGAAATGATTTAATTATTTTATTTTTTTACTTTTTAAAGCTTTATTTGATATTTGTATATGCTTCATAACATTATCTATACTACATGTTGTTGCAGCAGGTCTACCCATTTCAGATATCACAGGCCCAACTGCTAGAGGGTTAAACAGGCGGGGGTATTTGTTATATAAATGTGTTTGGAACAGCAACTTCGCTAAAAAAAAAGGTCGTAATAACATCTATATAAGCTTTACTGGCTCTAGAAATAGTCACTCAACAATTTCATGGCTCATTTCGACAAATTATAGATATACGTCGCTGCTTTTTAATTGTTTGTCCTTGAAAGTGTGACAAATCATTGGCGAGAATTTCATGTGTGAAATTGTAGCGCGATGTGTGACTAAAAGCAAACAAAAAAGCGTTAATTGCACAAAAATACTTATACAAATATATATGTATGTATGTCACCTCATTATGTACAAGGAACGACGACGCAGCAGCACATCAACATAGAAATTATCTACTAGCGTTGTAACAGGTCGATTACGATAGGCATCATCATCAACTTGTGTTTGTGTTGTATTTTGTTTATCTTCTCCGCTGGAATTTTCCGTTGGCGTTGTCAAGGCTTTACCCTGCACATATTTACGCTCATCAACACGCACTAAACGCATAACACAATCGCTTAATAAGCTTATAGCAGCTATTGTATTGCCGCAGTACTAAAAAAATATATATGTAAAATAATTGCAGCTAGTAAGTATCATTTGCAAACTTCTATGCACTTCCAACTCCATACCCTCGTACTATCCACATGCGGTTTAATTACACCCTCCGCTGCCAAATCCAATATATGTACATAGGGCATAATTTCACCATCGAAAGCAAGTTGCCGCACACGTTCCAGCACCGTGCGATTATGTGGATACCAGTGTTTGCGTTCTGTCTCACGAAAGCCATGTATCGCCTGTGAAAGTGAAAACGCAAGAATTAAAAAAATTTAGCAATTTAGCGTTTTCTTTTTTTAAGCATTTGTGTTACCTACATCATCCCAATGATCATATTCATAATGCAAACGTTTCATATACGGTTCAATTTCTTCCAGTAATTTGGCCTCCTCTTCGGCACTTATAAAATTTGCATGTAAGCGCATATCTTTGAGAAATCTTTGTTGTTCTGCAGGCGGCCATTGACCATGAAATTGAAAATGCGCCGAGGCATCTAAAAAATTAAGCCAACCAAAATTTAAAATAATAAACAATTATTTAATTTTAAACACATATGTACAAGTTGCGCACCCGCTAATCCACTTTTGGCTGCTTGTTCCAACACCGGCTCTAGTGCTTTGCGCATACGGCTGTTGATGCTGATTTGTCGCATTTGTTTTAATTGCTTGGTGTTGAGGGAAAGCAATATAAGCTTTTTGTACTTTGAAAATTGATGCAGCACCATTTTTTTAATTATTTTTATTTGTTAGCAAATTGGTTCGGTTGTTATAAAATAATATAAAAAGTTTGAAAGCCACTGTATTTAATGAACAGCTGTTGGGGAAACAGTTGAAGTGGCTTTGATACGAGAAAAAAGTATTGCCATATGAAATAAAAGTTTCTACGGCAGATTAACGCCGAAACTCCACAAAACATAAATTCTGTTACTTTTGTCGAACATTATCATGTCTAAAATCCATGTTTTCATATGCGTGGGCACTTCATTATGTTAGACATAATTTGCAAAATGGCGCCGAATTGGCATGCCGTGTACGCAGAAGCACTTAGAAAGTTAAAAAAATTGTTTAAAATTGGCGCTGATGCTCACAAACTGTATATATGCACTTAATGTTCTTTTTATTTATTTTTTAAGCCCAAACACTCAAGCCAAATGGACGCCGTGCGAAATTTCACGTTCAATGTGGAGATGTTGCCACTGTGAATTTTTCGTTGAAATGAAAAATTAGCTGTCAAATCATCAAACTGACAGCTCATGTTAAGGCAATCTTGTCAAAGCAATTGCCTTGGCATCTCTGTTATACCAGAAGACAGAGGCGGTCTCCATTTGAAATCTATGTTATAATGGTGCTTGTGATGACAGAATTATGTTTTGAGGAGACGCCGGGTAAGCGAAAGTGGTAAATTACTTTAGCTACTGGCATGGAGGAACAATAAAGGAGAATGCACAGAGAACTTATAAAGTTCTTTATAAGTTCTCTGTATACGTGCGCGACATCAAAGCGTACAGCTTTCGTCTGTAGTATCTAATAGTGCAACTCTAATGAACCGTATGCAGATGCGTATGCGTGTGCGTGTCACTGACAGCCGTGTTGCATACCTGTGTTTAAATGAGGCAAACTCCAGTGGCACGGATGTAAATGCACCACACGCATAGAAAATTCGAAGATGATTTCGAACACGCATTCGAACGCAGCTAAGTTGAAAATTTCCTACTTCTATGCGTTTTCTATGCGTGTTGCAGCTAATATTAGGTTGGTTGCTACATCGGTATACATATTTTTTGGTAAAAACTTCGTTAAATTGATTTAAAGTGAAGTAGTGAAAATGTGTTTGCCAGCAGAAATGTTAATTAAAAGGGGTTTTAAATATATTTAGAGATGGTTAATATTAATTATATGTTAATTACTATCTGCATACCCATGTACATAGTACATGAATTTAAATTACATATACATATGCTCCAGTTATCAGAACCTTATCTGAACTGAATGGTTTCTCAAATTGTTTAGATATAGATTTCTTTGGAGCTAAGCATATTTTTCATTGTGCATTAAGAAGTCATCTGCTGTGTAATAATGTAATATAGAAAATCGGTGACTAGTTTAGTTTAGCTCTAGTCTAAATATTAATATATATATCTTTTAAGCGAATGTCTGTATTAACTTTTGTTATTAGACGGATTAATGAATAAATAAATAAATGAATAAATAAATATGTAGTTACCCGTGTGTAAATAAGTTTAACAGTAAAAAAATAATTAAGTGAAGTGAGTATTCTTTTGAATAGGGAGTTTTCGCCTTGGTATAACAGAACACCAGATTTCAGAGGTCGTGCATATACATACATATTTGTATTAACCAAAATTATATATTATATTTATTTATATCTTATATTTTAAGGCAAAGAAACTGTAATTCTTACAATACATAAAAATCAACGGATAGCAATTTGGTAATATGGCCGCTGTAGTGCAATGGGTAGAGTGCTCGTCTGCTATACCAGAGGTCTCGGGTTCTAACCCCAGTCCAGACAAACTCCAAAAAAAATTTTTTCTAATTAAGTAAAACCCAATTATTTGGTTTTTAGAAATAGCGGTCACTCTCGGCAGTGGGCGGCATACCCTCCGAGTGTATTTCTGCTATGAAAAAGCTTCTCACAAAAAATGCATTCGCCGTTCGCAGCCGGCATAAAACTGCAGGTCCACCCAATTAGGAAAAACAAAAGGAGCACTTCTTGAATAGGGAGAGAAGTTCGGTCATTAAACTCGTCAGAGTTATAATAACGCCAGTGTATTATTATTATTATATTATTATTAATTTGGAATTGATCCACTTTACGGGTTTTCAACAAATTAAAAAAAAAACTTACTTCCCTTTCCAAATACAAATCACGTTCCCGAATGGTACGTTTTTTTTTTATAATTTTAACGTATTCCTTATATACGGTAATAACACTTCCTATCATAATTAATATCAATTCTAAATCCTCATTCATTATACATTTTATTGAATCTTTCGCGAATTGGTAAAATATGTATTTTCAAAAATAACAACGGCGGAAATTGTATATGTATGTATGTAGTGTACTTGACAGACGCAACCATACGCATACACTGGAGCAGCCAGGGCCGCACGCAAGAAAACGTTTAGATGCGCATACGCACACGCATTCGCATACGGTGCATTAGAGTTGGACTATAATACGCGTCTAATAGTGCAACTCTAATGAACCGTATGCAGATGCGTATGCGTGTGCGTGTCACTGACAGCCGTGTTGCGTACCTGTGTTTAAATGAGGCAAACTCCAGTGGCACGGATGTAAATGCACCACACGCATAGAAAATTCGAAGATGATTTCGAACACGCATTCGAATGCAGCTAAGTTGAAAATTTTCTACTTCTATGCGTTTTCTATGCGTTTCGCAACCAATATTAAGTTGGTTGCTACATCGGTATACATATTTTTTGGTAAAAATTTCGTTGAATTGATTTAAAATGAAGTAGTCAAAGTGTGTTTGCCAGAAGAAAAGTTAATTAAATGGGGTTTTAAATATATTTAGAAATGGTTAATAATTAAAATATATGTTAATTACTATCTGCATACCCATGTACATAGTACATGAATTTAAATTACATATACATATGTAGTTACCCGTGTGCAAATACACAATTGAAACTTAAATAAGTTCAACTGTAAAAAAATAATTAAGTGAAATGAGTATTCTTTTGAATAGGGTTTTCAGATTTCAGAGGTTGTGCATATATTTGTATAAACCAAAATTTTCAAAGTGATATTTTAAGGCAAAGCAACTGTAAGAGCCCGTGCACAATTGACTTCTACCTCGCTTTGCTTCAGAGTTTTGCTTTGACAGTTTCCTTCAGCATGTGCTTTTCAAAGGGACATGTTCACAATTGAGGTGAAGCGAGTAAAGCAAGGTATAAAGTTAGCCATCTTTCAACTTTTTTACACTTTGACAAACCTCTCCCCTTGTGTGTGTGTGTGTGTATGTTTGTATAGCTACACTTAATTTACCGATTTCGCGCAATTTCGTGAGAAGTGAACAGAGAAAAGTAAAAAATAACATTCGAATAAGCAGAAAAAAGCTAATTCCCCAAATATTTTACCAAAAATCAGGTTTATAAATTAAAGCAAAGAAGTGAGGTGGAAATTGTCAAAGTGTTAATTGTAGCAAGCATCTGAAATTTCGCTTTGCTTTAAGGTTTTTTCTATCAAAGTTGGAGCAGACAAAGCCAATTGTGCACGGGCTCTAATTCTTACAATACATAAAAATCGACGGAAAGCAATTTTGCAATGTGGCCGCTGTGGTGCAATGGGTAGAGTACTCGCCTGCTATACCAGAGGTTTCGGGTTCTGACCCCCGTCCGGACAAACTCCAAAAAAAAAATTTCTAATTAATTAAAACCCAATTATTGGGTTTTTAGAAATAGCGGTTACCCTTCGGCAGTGAGCGGCTTACCCTCCGAGTATATATCTGCCATGAAAAAGCTTCTCACAAAAAATGCATTCGCCGTTCGTAGCCGGCACAAAACTGTAGGTCCACCCAATTAGGAAAAACAAAAGGAGCACTTCTCGAATTGGGAGAGAAGCTGGGAGGAATGATCCACTTCACGGGTTTTCATCAAATTAAAAAAAAAACACTAACTTCCCTTTCCAATTACAAATCACGTACCCGAGTGGTACGTTTTTTTTTTTTTAAATAATTTTAAAGTATTCCGTATATACGGCAATAATACTTCCTATCATAATTAATATCAATTCTAAATCGTCATCCATTATACATTTTATTGAATCTTTCGCGAATTGGTAAAATATGTATTTTCAAAAATAAAAAAGTCGGGAATTGTATATATGTAGTGTAATTGACAGACGCAACTATGCGCATACACTGGAGCAGTCAGGGCCGCACGCAAGAAAACGTTCAGATGCGCATACGCACACGCATTCGCATACGGTGCATTAGAGTTGGACTATAAAGCAGTTCGCTCCGTGTGCAGAGTGCCTTAGGGCCGTTTACTCAACATCTGATTAATTTAATCGCTGGTTAGTTTGACGTAAATTGTATGGTGAGCTGTCAAATAAATTGCTTAACCGGACAAAAATCTGTGGTTAAGTGCTTAACCGGAGCTTGAGTAAACGGCCCTTAAGGCGGATTCATCGTTCAAGTTCAGAACTTTTTTGCCATGTGGTTGTTGCTGTGTTTTCGGAGTGTGAGAGGAATTCCGAAAAGTTCTGAACTATTTTTATTAGTTAACTCAAATTCAACTTTAGTTCAGAACTCGAACGATGAATCCGCCTTTAGTGTTGCATACATGAAATCGGAGCGGATTAAATTCGGTATACCGCAACGCGGTAAGACCGGTCAGTAAAATTTGAGGAATTACTGCATACATTTTTGCGGCGTGATAAAAGAAGAAGAACAAAGTCAGTAAAAAACTCGTTTCGGCTATAAATGTAGCAAGTTATAATGTCTTCGTTTTCGCTAGAAGACATTATTGTTATTATTGAGTGATTTGTTGAAGTTAAAAATTTTGTTTTGCAAATTTCGATGTTTGTTTTCCTATTTTCTGCCGATTACGCACCGAAAGTATTCCCACAAGTGTGAAAAACACAGCAACGCGGAATCGTTTCGGTAAGCTGAAAATACCGAGCAAAAAATGTCGATCCGATGTCGTGCCGAGTAATGTGAAAAGGCCCTAAGGATACTACATACACACATTTGTACATATACAGTTGTCCACAAAATAATAGGAGGGAACAAGTAAAGAATACCGTCCGGTGAGCTAAAAAAAAAAAACAAAAGTGGACGTGGTCCGCTGTTTTGGCCTGATTTCAGTGATATACTTCTTTTTTGGCGCAAACGATTTTTGAAGGAGCTAGAGGGCGATGAAGTTTAAAAAACCCTTTTTTTTAAAAGCCGATATCTTCCAAAATATTCACTCAATTTTTAAAATTAAGGCATCGTTGGAAAGCTTACTTAAATGCCTTTCATATGATACATAAATATTTCCCCAAGCTCCACACAAATTTTGTAAAAAAGCAAAAAACTTTAATTTTGGTAATTTTTTTTTTTTTTCTTTTTTTTTGTTGAAATGACCTTATTAACACTATACAAAGTTATTTACATTAAAAATAACGTTAAATTACCTTTCATTTGATATATAATTTGTTACGAAAATTTTGTTAAAAACGTGCAAAACTTTTCTTGTTAGTTATGTATAATATCAAGAAAGCATCTATAGCGCGGACAACAGTACTTTTATACAGAACCCCGAATAACGTTGGCGGCCTTCGGCCGCGCTTTAAAAAAAATAACCCTCAGCCGGCAGAATTCTACTTACGCAATAGCATCTATGGGGAAACTTTCCAATAATGTCACACGCCCCCAAAAAAACAACTTCTACCGGTGGGGTAGGGGAGGGGAAGGGTGTTCTGAATCCGTAAAATTTAGGCGCCGGACGTACCTCGTTTTCGAGGAATTTATGGTTAAAGGTTAGTAACTCTCCATATAAATACGATAGATAAAGAAAAAACTTTTGCGGAGAACAGATTTTGCGTTAGGGCCTTCGGCCGCGCTTATAAAAAAATAACCGTCAGCCGCCAGAATTCTCTTTCCGGAGTAATATCTATGGCTTGGTCCACAGTGCTTTTGCGCAGAACACTTTTCTGCATTGGCGGCCTTCGGCCGCGCTTATTAAAAATAACCCTGGGCTACGCCATCCGTCCGGACGTGTGCCCTAACCGTGGCTACCGCCACGGTGATGTCCTTCTGCGTAGTACACCCTTCGTGTGTCAGAAAAGCCTACTGTACAACTTTTTTCATGGTTCTCTGTATACCTAAAGCTACTAAAACATCTTTTCATTTCACGATAGCTAATTATATATAGAGAATAGTATATGAAATGAAAGATATTTGTATGCTCTTTTAAATGAATATAATTTTTAATATACTTAATAACACAAAAAAAATTCAGTTTTTCCCTAAAAAAAAATACCAAAATTTGAGCTTTTTGTTTTTTAACAAAATTTGTAAGGAATTTACGAAAATTTTGATACGTCATATGAAAGGCCTTTAAATAAGCTTTCCAACGATACCTTAATTTTAAAAATTTAGTGAATATTTTGGAAGATATAGACTTTTTAATAAACTTTTTTTTTAACTTCATCCCCCTCTAACTCCCTAAAAAATCGTTTGCGCCAAAAAAGAAGTATATCACTAAACTCAGGACAAAAAGGCGGACCACGCCCACTTTTTGTTATTTTTTTTTTTGTAGCATACCGGACGGTATCCTTTACTTATGCCAATAGGAGAGCCGAAATCAAAACCTTAATTGCTCAATTCTTAAAAAAAAAAAACCGTTTTATTTTTTAAGTTTTCTTCATAAAATTATTCTCTAATCTTTTATTTATATACTCACAGCCCACATATTCCAATCAAGTACCTTAAAAATTATAAATCTCAGTTTTATTGATTAATTTTTTAATAGACGTTGTAGTTATGCACCAAGTAAAATACTATGGATGGTTAAAAAAAAACCATCGATAATCGCTATGGCATCGGCCCCATCGATAGTATCGATAGTTCAATCGATGGTTTTCCAGCTCTAGTTAATAGAGCAAAGTTGCTCTCGCGATGGCTGTTTTCGTTCTCTGTTATTGTTTTTTAGCGGCCGTCATATATGGCGGCCTTCAAACAACAACAAAAAACAATAATAGCGTTTGTTGAGTGTAGGAAAGCGTATGAGTTGCAGGAATTTTACCACAAAAGAGCGAGAGGATGAGAGCGAGAAAGAAGACTAGCTATTTGTAGGAATCCGCACACAGAATTTGTGTGGGTACTTTCCTAAAATGTGTCAAAATCTCTGAAGAAGAGGAAGAAATTGTAAACAGTGTTGCCACAGCCTCAAAAAATTTGGTATCACAAATTGATACATTTATGGTTTTTTTGGTATTACCGAAAAATTTTTGAAAAAAAAAAATTAAAATTAATAAAATATGCTGCTTTTGGGGTTCTAACACAGAAAAATTTTTGAGAAAAAAATTAAAATTAAAAAAGTAAGCTACTTTCGTGGTTTTAACGATATCGTTTTTTTAATAATATAAAAATATAAAGATAATACTTAAATTTCACATGCAAATAAATATGAATACTTTGGTACTGTACCGGGTAATATAAAAGTTCTATAAAATGCAATGGGTCAAACGAGCTGGGTGATCTAGTTGCCAGAGCTGATTCTGGAATTGATTTGGAGTCATTGAATCAGTTCTTAAATATTTGTCGCGCTGTCCTCCTTTAAGTCAAAATGCTTGCTATGCGGAGTGGTTCAACCTAAAGTTTGATAAAAATAAAATTTGTTCTAAGCCAAAATAAAAATTATCTACGTATCATTCATATGTAATTGTGCTTAGGTGTTTTTTTTTTTTTATAAATTTAAGTACTCCCTCATGAAGGCGATGAAGGTATTCCACGCAGGATTACTGTGGATGGGTACGTAGATTTTGCCCCAGAAAGAGGATTATGTGGTCCTTTCAACCCGTTATCACCAAAATAGAGGTATTTTGAAAAAACATATATTTATATTTCAAAAACTATCGGCCTCCGGACTATTCCGACTTCAGATATAGGATCGGAGGTCGGTGCAACGCCCCTTTTATAAACGGTTTTTATGATCGGTAAAGAAAAGCGTGACCACGAAAAAAAAACCATGAAGGCCTCAATTTGTGATACCATAATTTTTGAGGCTGTAGCAACACTGTTCCTAAGCGTCATTTTTGACACTAAATAGCATTTCGCACATGATCCAATTACCGGGTCGGTCCATGGTACATACACACAAACATGCCGTGAGCTGAATGTCAAACGGAATGTCAAAACTGAAAGGAGAACGAAATAATTTCACATTCAGCTCACGAGCGAATGATGGAGAAACTCAGAGAACGAAGAATTTGACCAATAGTAAACACGAATGTATGTATAGAATATGCAGAAGCAGAGAAATTGGATAGCTGTTGAAGAAAAAGAAGAAGTCAGCTGATCTGAAGAGCCGACCTGTATTGGTGGATCCTGATTTCGCACAAATGCGTTTGTTGAACTTTTGCCTTCATCTTCAGTTTGACATAAAATAGCATTCTACCTAAAATCTCACCAAACAGACCTAATACAAACAGCTGTAAAATTTTTCCTTTGTTTTTTCTTGCTTTAGTAATTCGAAATAAAATTTTGTGTTAAACAAGCAATTTTTCGCTTTTCTAAAGCAAAAGTAATAAAAGTTCTTGCAGCTTTGAAAATAAGTTTAAAAGTTGCGGGAAACAGTTAATATTTGAAGGAAACTTACAGCAGCCAAAGAAGCAACAAATGCGCAGGAGAGAATTCCACAATTTGCGTCGTGAAAATTAAACACAAGAACAAGCAATTTTTCACAGCGCCTGAGCTCTACAACGCTCCCGAAAATGTGGCATTTACGCAACACGCCCAGCGTTGCAACTAAAACAACGAATGCATGGCGTTTACAGCAAGTGTACACAGCACAAGCGGCGCTTGCCACCGCCACCACTTCGAAAGCGGAACAACCAAAGACGACTGTGCTGAAAAGACGCCAATTCAAACCGCACGAACCGGATGGCGCCGCCTCCATAACCAAACCACCAGAACAAGCACGCGTTGTCATCTGTGGCGGAGGCACTGTGGGCGCATCAGTAGCATACCATTTGGCGCTGCATGGCTGGGGCAAAGACACCATACTGGTTGAGCAGGATAAGATAGCCGGAGGCAATCCGTGGGCAGCAAGCGGCTTGGCTGGACGTTTCGAGCCCACACACACCGAACTACGACTCGCTGAATATTCAATTGATTTAATCAAATCGCTGACAGCGCAAGGACTCGCTACCGGTTGGAAACCTGTTGGCAGTTTAAATTTGGCACGCACCTTCGATCGCATGACCTCCTTTCATCGCATGCGTTCACAAGGACGCGCCTGGGGTGTGAATAGTGAAATACTTACGCCGGAGCAATGTAAGCAACGTTGTCCGCTAATTAAGATTGGTGATTTGGCTGGTGGATTGTGGATACCGGAGGATGGTGTATGCGAACCGCGTCAAGTGTGCACCACATTCATTAGCGAAGCGCAACGCATGGGTGTGCAAGTGGTGGAACAATGTCCGGTGCTGAAAATAAATAGCGCACATGGCAAAGTGACGAGTGTCGAAACATCGGCGGGTGATATATTGTGTGATTACTTTGTCAATTGTACGGGTTTCTGGGCGCGCGATGTGGGCACATTGTCTACGCCGAAAGTGAAGGTGCCGCTGAAAGCGGTGGAGCATCACTACTTGCATACCAAACCAATTGAGGGCTTGGATGCGATGACGCCATTTGTGCGCGACTACGATGGTGGCGTGTACTTTCGTGAGCGTAATGGCTGCATGTTGGCGGGTGAGTGAATGGATACCTAAATGCGTATAGAAATTCTATATAATTAAAGGTGCTTCCTCTTCTTCTTTTTATTGTTCTTCTTCTTCTTCTTTTTCCTCTTCTTCTTTTTTCCTCTTCTTCTTCTTCCTTTTTCCTCTTCTTCTTCTTCTTCGTCTTCTTCTCTTTCCCTTAGGCGGCTATGAGCGCGAAGCAAAAATGCTCTACGAAGATGGCAGCATACCACTATCACAAAAGGAACGTGAACTGCCACCCGATTGGGATCATTTTCATCCACTACTCGACGAGCTGCTACATCGCGTGCCGTTACTGAAGTCTTCACGGCTCGATCGTCTAACCAACTCTATGGAAGCCTTTTCACCCGATTGCAAATGGATTTTGGGCGAAGCGCCCGAAATAGAAAATTACTATGTATCTGCGGGTATGAAAACCGTTGGCGTTTCAGCGGCGGGTGGCATAGGGCGCGCACTCTCCGATTTGATTGTGAAAGGCTGCACTTTTGTGGATTTGCATATACTCGATATTAGTCGCTTTTTGGGTTTGCATAATAATCGCAAATTTTTGCGAGATCGTTGCAAGGAAGTGCCCGGCAAACTTTTCGAAATTAATTATCCCTTTAGTGAATTTCAAACGGGGCGCAATTTACGTATGTCGCCCATTTATCCGGCGTTGAAAGAGGCTGGCGCCGTATTTGGACAAACGATGGGCTATGAGCGTCCGAATTATTTCGATCCGAATGATAAGAAGGGTTAGTGCGCAATAATTGCAAATTTTTTCTTTTAATTTATAAAACCTCATTCTCTCTGCTTTGCAGACGAATTTGGCATTACACGTTTTCGCATTGCCGAAACGAAAACCTTTGGCAAACCACATTGGTTCGATCATGTCGCCAATGAGTATAATGCATGCCGTGAACGTATTGGCATTGCTGACTATAGCTCCTTTACCAAATACGATTTGTGGTCGAAGGGACGCGAGGTGGTCGATTTGTTACAATACTTATGCTCGAATGATGTTGATGTGCCTGTGGGCTCTATAATACACACAGGCATGCAGAATGATAAGGGCGGCTATGAGAATGACTGTTCGTTGGCGCGATTGTCGGAGCGACAGTGAGTTTTTGCTTAAAATATTTGGATGGGCTTCGGTATAATGCGCCCGGGGTATCTATTTGTAAACCATTAAGAATTTTGCAATGCAACTTTTTAGAAAATGTTCTGTGCATGTTAATTTCACTGATTTTAACACTACCAAATACGCAAAAATACTGTGAATCGCTTTATAGATATAGCTTCAGTAAGAGAATTCTGCCGGCTGAGTGTTATTTTTTTTAAAGCGCAGCCAAAGGCCGCTAATGTAAAAGGGTTTTCTACGCAAAAGTAGCGTGGATCAGTGCATGGATTTTACTACAGAAAAAGATTTCTGCCGGCTGAGTGTTATTTTTTTTTAAAGTGCAGCCAAAGGCCGCCAACGCATAAATCGTTCGCATGACAGTCGGGCTAGTGTCAGAAGGGACTAGTACGCGACCGGACTGTCACATTCCCTACGCTGCTCAAAACCTTCGGGGTGTCTTAGTGGCTACAACAACAACGGCCAACGCATAAGGGTGTAATACGCAAACATATTTTATTATTATTAAACTATAAGTTTCCGCAAAATTTCGTTTGCGTTTTAGTAATCCAAATGACCTCCCCTAGCAACACAAAAAAAAAATAAAATTCCGCAGCCGGGCGCATTATATTGAAATGTGCCCAAATACGTATTTTTCACAACTTTCCTCTATAATAATGCTATTATCTGCTTGCAGTTACATGATTATCGCACCCACCGTACAACAAACACGCGCCATCACCTGGATACGCCGTCACATGCCAAATAATTTGCGCACGGGCGTTAATGTGGCCGACGTAACATCGATGTATACCGCCATTTGTATATTGGGTCCATATACGCGTATTTTGCTGTCTGAGTTGACCGATACAGATTTGACGCCAAAGAATTTTCCCTTTTTTACATACAAGGTGTGTTGTTTTTTTTTTTCATTTAAATTAAACATTTTTACATTTTTATCGTACAGGAACTCGATGTTGGCTCGGCGAATGGCATACGCGCACTTAATATCACACACACCGGCGAGTTGGGCTATGTTTTGTATATACCAAATGAATATGCTTTACATGTTTATACGCGTCTATATCAGGCTGGACAAAAATTTGGCATACATCATGCCGGTTACTATGCCACACGCACTTTACGCATCGAGAAGTTCTATGCTTTTTGGGGACAAGATTTGAATACATTCACCACACCGTTGGAATGTGGACGTGGCTGGCGTGTAAAATTGAATGTGCGTAGGCATTGCTTAAACAAAATTTTCGCTACAAAATCAAACTCAAAAACTAACCTGTTTGTTTTGCTCCTCCGCAACCGCAGAAACCCATCAATTTCATTGGACGCGATGCTTTGCTGCAACAACGCGAAGAGGGCGTCAAGCGCATGTACGTACAACTCTTGCTTAACGATCACGATCACGAGGTGGATTTGTGGTGTTGGGGTGGTGAACCGATTTATCGTGATGGCAAATATGTCGGCATGACCACCACCACTGGTTATGGTTTTACCTTCAAGAAACAAGTGTGTCTCGGTTTTGTACGCAATTTCGCTGAAGATGGTAGCGAATTGCCGGTAACAAATGATTATATACTCTCTGGTCATTATGAGGTTGAAGTGGCGGGTATACGTTTTGAAGCTAAAGTGAATTTACATTCACCAAATTTACCAACGAAATTTCCGGATAAAGAACGTGAGGCATATCATGCGACGCGCGATAAGCCGGGCCAAGCGGATTTGTTGTCGTTTGAGCGTTTAAGTTGAATGAATATTAGATGGCGCTGAGAAAAGGGTGGGCGTGGAGCATGTAGCAGTGCTGGTTGGACAGAGGAAGAGCACAAAATTCTGAATATTAGTAACGTTATTGAATTGCCTTGAATTTTGCTGCGCTTTAATAACACTGTGACACAAATTGACGTTTGCTGTCTTGGGCGCGAAATAATGTCCACACAGAATGAAAGAGCACGCGCTATGCATATGTTAAAACCCCCAAACCGTGGCATGACCCGAGGTAACATTTTTTTTTTTCATTGTTATTTAAAATTTGCGAAATTTCGTTTGAGTGATTTTTAATTAATGTGTTAAAAGGGTTAAAATACATATCGTATAGAAATGTGTTGTTAGGAAGCATGAGCTTTAATTTCGTAGAATATTTTAACCCGCTAACACCCCAAAAAAGGTCATTTTGATGCCTTTTTTAGAGAGTCCGACGAAATAGTATTTTAAAAGTCCATAGAGGGTTAATGTGTTCTAGAAAATTATTCGCCATGAAATTCCCTTAGGGGTCTTCTCAGACAAAATCTTTTTACCCTCTAACGCAATCACGAAGCGGCCGCTTTGACCCCTTTTTAGAAAGTCCGAAAAAATAGTATTTTAAAAGTACATAGAGGGGAAAAAATAGCATTTTAAAGGTCGATAGAGTGTTAATATGTTCTAGAAAATTATTCGCCATAAAATTTCACTGGGGGTCTTCTCAGACAAAATCTTTGTACAATGAACCTAAAAAGCCACGGAAAGCCACGGAAAAAACATAAATTCCTTGAATTATTCCTTATTATATTTTTTTTTTGCTTATTTTCCCATGTTCGAATTTTCGAACATGTATTTAATCGTCTTAAACATTTGTATATTAATTTTATTTTCATTCAATCATTCAGTTTTATTAAAATGCTTGCTTTAGTGGCAACAAAAAATAGCTTTACGCCTATTTTCGAATTTTCGTCATTTCTGAAATTTTATTTTTTTAGATCAGCTATTTATATTTAGAAATCACAAATGATGCCACACGTACTCGTACTTTTCGAATTTTCGAAACTGACCTTAATTGGCTTGTCTACTAAGCTGTTTTCTAATACTTGGCGCTAGTTTAGGTTTTTCTAATAAAAACTTTCGAACATAAAATGTTTGGCTAAAAACAAGCTTTCTTCCTAATTTCGAAAATTAGATATTTTGTTGAATTTTTATTGTTTATTTGCTTTAAAAAATCTTATTTAGAATTTTCGAACATTAACATTTTGGTAAATTTTTAATGCTTTCATCGTTTAAAATGCCTTTTCAATAAATTACAGACTAAAGTGGCCAAAAAGATGCTCTCTTAATAATTTCGAATATTCGAACATTCACGTTCTTGGTAAATCTTAAATGTTTTGCTTCATAAAAACGACTTTTCAGTAAATTAAAAAATTAAGTGACTAAGAAACTAGTTCTATTCATAATTTCGTTTTCGAACATTGATTAAAAAATTAAGTGACTAAAAAAACAAGCTCTGTTCATAATTTTGAATTTTCGAACATTGACTTTTTGGTAAATTTTTAATGTTTTCATCGTTTCAAACGCCTTTTCAGTAAAATTACATACTAAAGTGGCCAAAAAAAACGCTCTCTTAATAATTTCGAATATTCGAACATTCACGTTTTTGGTAAATCTTAAATGTTTAGTACCTTAAAAACACCTTTTCAGTAAATTAAAAAATTAAGTGACTAAAAAACAAGCCCTGTTCATAATTTTGAATTTTCGAAAATTGGTTTTTTGGTAAATTTTTAATGTTTTCATCGTTTCAAACGCCTTTTCAGTAAAATTACACACTAAAGTAGCCAAAAAACGCTGTCTTAATAATTTCGAATATTCGAACATTCACGTTTTTTGGTAAATCTTAAATGTTTTGCTCCATAAAAACGCCTTTTCAGTAAATTAAAAAATTAAGTGACTAAAAAACAAGTCCTGTTCACAATTTCGAATTTTCGAATGTTTACTTTTTGGTAAAATTTTAATCTTTTCATCGTTTGAAACGCCTTTTCGGTAAAAATATATATTCCTTGAAATATGCAAAAAAAAAACTAATCCTTGCTTTGTATGGATAAGTACAATAATGCACATATCATCTATGTATGTATGTATGTAAGCATGTATTTACTCGTAGTACATAGAAAAGATGTTGCATATTTCATGGCGTGATTTTTGATTATTATGTCCTGTGACCTTTAGGTTCTTTCTACAAAGATTTTGTCTTTCGTTCTGTGTGGAAATTATTCCGCCCCTAAATCTGCTGTTGCACAGTGTAATTTACTATTTTTTTAATATTACATTTTTCTTGTTGTTTAATTAAGATTTATTTGTATATTAATATTATTTGTTATAGCGATTTGCACTTGCTGCTCTTAGGTGTTATGAGTTACTGTCTCTTTACTGATTAAAACGTACGTCTAAATATGCCAAAATCGAAATGAATTAAATATTTATGCCTTAAGTTGTAAATTGGATTTCATATATATTTTTTTTTAAATTAGTTAATAGAAAAAAAATCAGTTAAAACTGAATGCGAATTGGCAAACTCGAAAATTAATATACATATAATATACTATACGTGTATGCATATACCCATTGGTCCCATTGGCAAACTGCATTTATTATAAAGACCAACTATACAAAATTATTAAACTAAAACATAAACAAAAAAAAATTGCGTATATTCGAAATTAGCAAATTAGTTTTGTAAGGAAAAAATAATTAACATTTAAAAAAAGCTGCAGCTCAATTGTAACAAAATTTTTAATAATAAAAAAAAATTGTTAAGTAAAAAAAACAAGAAAGGAGTCACAAGTGTCCTTTAGTAACATATATATGTTCATATAAAGTATTATATAAAAAAAAAAGTTAGGCTATCAAATCACAAATATATTTAAAAAAAAAACATGCATAAGAATGCAACTTTTTCATCGACATACTACTTACATACTTATTGCCAAATGAATTTGCTCTTTAACATGCATACATACATACATACATACTAAATAAAATAATGAATACCTTGCCTAAGCCACGTGTTTGGTACGCAAGTTATAGATAATATTGTAAAAAAAATAAATTTTGCTTACTTTATTATCCATAAAAAAAAACTTGCTCAAGCGTTAAAAATTCAATAAAGTTTGTAAAAGAAAAATGCTAAGCGTTGTTTATACTTTAACTGTTAATTTCGCACATGGTAGCCATTAACATACTTATAAAATATAATTTTTTTTTCATTTTTTTTTGCACATTTCTCCATGTACGAATTTTCGAACATGCATTCAGACATCTTAAACATTTTTATATACATATACATTTTTTTGTTCATTCAATCATTCAATTTTAATAAAATGTCACCAAAAAATTGCTTTATGCCTATTTTCGAATTTTCGAAAATTGTGAAATTGTATGCTTGAGTTGAAGCCCAAGTATTTATTAGAGAACAAAATTTATGTAAATAGACCTTAATTGACTTATTATAATAATAATACAATGGCACTATTATAACTCTGACGAGTTTTATGGCCGAGCTTCTCTCCCAATTCGAGGTGTGCTCCTTTTTGTTTTTCCTACTAATTGGGTGGACCTACAGTTTTATGCCGGCTCCGAACGGCGAATGCATTTTTTGTGAGAAGCTTTTTCATGGCAGGAATACTCTCGGAGGGTATGCCGCCCACTGCCGAGAGGTGACCGCTGCTCTTAAAAAACCCAATAATTGGATTTTTACTAATTGAAAAATTGTTTTGGTGTTTGGCTCGGACCGTGGTTTGAACCCGAGACCTCTGGCACAGCAGGCGAGCACTCTACCCACTGCACCACAGCGGCCACTTGACTTATTTACATAGCTATTTTCTAATATTTTGTTGTTTTTTAAGGTTTTCTTATGAACTTACAATGTTCGAAATTTGATTTTGTTTTGTTCCAATCTTCGATAATCTATTTTGGATTAATTTAGCAAATTTTAACTGTTTGGTTCATACAGAATGCCTTTTCCTTAAGTTAGAAAAAAATAAGCGAACAAAAAACTAGCCCTCTTTATAATTTCGAATTTTCGAACATTCACATTTTTTGTTAAATTTGTATTGTTTTGTGCGTTATTTTCGTTAATTTTATATTATTTTGGTTAATTTTAATTGTTTTATTCGCTATAAACCGCGGTGAATTAGCACCCAAAGAAACTAGCTTCATAATCTCGAACATTTGCTTTAGTAAATTATAGGCTTAAGTGACCAAAAAACAAGCTCTCTTCATAATTTCGAATATTCAAACATTAACGTTTTTCGGTAATTTTTTATTATTTTGCACACTAAAAACGATATTTATTGCTTAAAAATCCCTGGGAAAGCGCCTAAGTACATAATCGACAACAGCCTGTTTTATTTTCGCGTTACACATACATATGTATATATGTACATATGTACATATAACGGTACGCTGCACCTTCTATAAAAGTGCAACCTATTTGTTCATTACATAAGGCTTTAAAACATAAATATGTATGTATATATGTACCTATGTATGTACATATATACATACATATGTACCTATATAGTACATCCTGCACAAATATCCTTGTGCTACAAGTGCCCCTGTCCTATTTAGACGCATCACTGCAGTACAACAAGAAACACGAGCAACCACAACAGAAACGCAGCAGTGAATGCACCAAATTTGTACGTACTATAAGAAACAACAATGATCATAGTTTGTATGAAAATATGTATGTAAGTATGTAAATATGTATCTATACTATATTTTTCACGTATCCATGAACTATTTGCACGCAGCCCATCTCATAGCAGACCCGGAAAAATTCTCTATACCTACCTACTAGTGAACAAAAACAAAAAAACAAACGAAAACACGAAATGAGGCGCAGCTCCACCCGCCGCCGTCAGTAAACCAAACAACCCAAGCTACCCAAATCACCCAATGGGGTGATTTGGTATAGACACACGCTGACTCAGGTCATCCAGCGCAGCGACCTGAAATTTACTGCTATATAAACGTATCTATGTAAGTACATAAACATTGATGTACGCACATATGTCCATATACATATATACCTATGTACCTATATAAATATGTATAGTGAAATTGTAAATAAACATTTCAGCCCATTTTGTTTACATTATATAAAAAAAAAATCAAAAGCAATATAGATACGAAAGAACGCGCCAAAAACTTAGTAGGGTGCTGCAAGGTCTATCCAACTAAAGGTTAAGAGAGTAGAACAGCTGATTGGAATTGTGTGTGTATACTAAAATTCTAATCCGCCAATCATGGCCAAGAATTGGCCAAGAAGGTGCAAATCAGAATGTCAAACAGGACGAATTGGAAAAAAATGTTTTGTTGTAATTCTATGTGATTAATGACACATTGAAGAAAACCACAAAAGCAAGAAACACATGGAAAGGGAAGTAACACAACCTGTAAGTTGGTTAAACCATGGGATGCGTGTATACCGCGCAAACAAACAGACATACACACGCAACAAAAATTCAATAAATTACGAGGAATATTGTGTGAAAGACCAATTAGCCGCAGTTCCAAGCGGCAGAAGTTTGTCTGTACATCTGTACAAAAGCTGAAGGCGTGTGTTGGAAAGGAAAGTAGTAGGTATGCAGTGGGTGGGATGGTATGGGAGGTAGGAAGAAGTCAACGAAACAGGCACGCGAATGTGCCTGCCTAAAAATAGCATGTGAATTAAGGGAAGGCACGTACCTACATACATATGTACGTACCTAGTCATGCACGTAAAAACAGAAAAAGAAAACTCACATTTCTAACGATTTCCACTAGAGCTCGACGAGGCACGCGATGCAAGCATACCCAATAATATACAGTAAAACCCGCTTTAGTACCTCCCCGCTTTAGCACCTAACCCGTAGACGGACAAGGGTGTTAAGTTGGTTGGTTTGAGGCGGCATGTAAAGAGGTGCTGTGTGTCATGCGGCGTCTCTCCACATGCCGGACATACGTTAGGTATGTTTGGATCGAAGGTAACACCCAAGATTTTTGGGTTGTTTACGGTTGGGATGGGTATATTCCCTATCCGTATGCCAAGCTCTAGCCTAACCTCCTTCGTCCATGTCGTAAACAGGGTCGCGGAGGACTTAGAGGGCTGCAGTTCGAGGGAGCGCAATGTAAAGATATGGGAAAGGTCGGAGAGATAACCGTTTATTTTTGAGCATAGGTCATTTATGTCGGTGCCTGACGCCATAATCGAGCAGTCATGGCGTAGGCGTAGGATATGATACGAACTCCTTCAGGTGGAGGTGGGAGTATGGAGATGTACATATTAGTTGAATAGTAACGGGGACAGGACACCACCCTGTGGAACTCCCTGTTTTGTTCTCCTTGGTTTTGAGGTACCATTCCTGAAGTTAACCGATGCCTGTCGACCACTCAGATAGTTCGCGATCCACCTTTTCATCCTCGGCGGGAGGTTCGCGACGTCTAGATCCTCCATTAGGGTGGCATGATTGACTGTGTCGAAGACTTTCGACAAGTCAAGTGCCACGAGGACCGTTCTCTCGCAGTGGCGTCGTTGGTTAAGACCGCGCCCTATCTGTGTGTTTATGGCTGTTGTTGTGCTGTGCGTTTTTCGGAATCCATGTTGATTTGTGGCAGGTTGTATATGTCCGTTTATATATGGTAGTAAGGCGGCCTCAAGTGTCTTTACTACCGGGAAGAGGAGAGATATCGGTCGATATGATTCTCCTGCATTAGCTGGCTTCCCCAAATATTGGGAATGACAAGGGTGGTCAGAGACAGATTGAGGACCTCCGTTAAGCTTAGTATCGACCTCTCAAGAAACGCAAAAGTTCCATATAAAATGACGTACAAGAAATGCTCAAGAAATTTTTCTTGTGAAACTTTCTTGAGCGAGTATCGACCTCTCAAGAAATTTAATACACTTTTTTACCACTATTTTTCAACATAATGCGAACACAGCAACACAGGTTTTGCCAAGAAATATATCATCGAGCATTTATTTCTTAAAGAAATTTTGACGTCTGTTGGCCTTTGTTACATGTTGATAAAAATGGTGGTGAAAATGGAAAAATTAATCGGAATAAATATAGTGCACAATTTTTGTAATGATGCAAAGCGGAAGTTGACATGAATTGATTACATCTACTTCCATTCCGGCCATCAATATACCACAGTGTAGCAGTGATATAAGGTCATCCTCGTCGCTTTCGATGATTTCCTAATATAACAACAAAATAAAACTATTGAAAACAAATATTTAAAGCTTTTATTTAATGTTTTTTAAGAACTTATCAATTTCTCATGTTTACAAAATGGTTTATTTTGTTTACGTTTTTGATTATCTTCTTCGTTTCACTTGGTATTCACGGTGGAATAATAAACGTCAAAATTTCTTGCCTACTACTATTTTTCACTCAAGAAATAAAGCTAAAAATTTCTTGAGCTGTTTCTTGAGAGGTCGATACCAGCCTTTAGGAATCTTGCTCCATTTTGTCCTAGGTGTTTTAGCATCAACATGGATATGCCGTCTGGTCCGACTGATTTTGAGGCCTTAGCCTTCTTTATGACTTTCTAAATCTCCGTAGGTGCGAGAGCAAGGGATGCGTCGTTGTTTGTTATTGGGTTTATAATAATAAGCGCTTCATGAACGATAATGACGCTACTTTATAAATGAGTTTCCGGATATAAACTGTATTATGCATTCAATGTGAATTAAAATATGTAAAAATAACAAAAAATAATAGGCAGACTGTTGCTTTTGCGTAATAATTATAAAAAAAAAATTCTAAAAATCGAACACATTCAAATTTTATATACACATGTATGTAAATATTTCAAAAATCGAATAATCGTTCAACAGCAATTATTCGAATAGTTGACAACGAGCGATTATTCGAATAATCGACATTGAACAATTATTTGAATTTGTCTAATCGAATTTTGAAAATCGATTTTATGGTATTCGAATAATTCGAATCGATTTTCACGAGCTCTATTAAGTACCTTTCTGAATACAATTGCTTTTTTCAAACGACAACTCATTATAATCGATTGTTTATTTATACCATTACTAATTTATCTAAAATCAAGATAAAAATATACATATAAAATAAAGATTCGTAGAAACAATGAACGTATATCGCTAGCTTAGAGTGCAAACTGTGTAAGTCCACTTTCGTGAAAAAGTGTTTTTTTTTATGTAGAACGCTAGAAAAATCAAATACGCACCACGCTAAACAAGTCTGTTCTACTTGTCATATTTCTACTCGTTGTTATTCAGTGATACGCAAATTGTGTAACTCCAAAAAGCGAAGTACCTCAAATTCCTGTCAATTTTAGGCAAGGCACTTATGCGGGTTTTACTGTAGTACCTACATATGTATATATGTATGTATGTACCTACATGTACCCCTCCGCAGTACATAGACTTTGATTTATGTGATGTATGTATCTTACCTACTTGAATCATTCTTATTAACACGCTTTTATTAGTTTCACCTGTATGTATGTGGGTATGTAACTTCTAGCTGCTGCCTAAATATATGCAACATATTTACTAATGAGATTAGGTTACAACCACCGCTATTTTCCAACAGATGGCGCGCGTGTATTTATATTTTTAAAATATTCACTTATTTTCAATTTAGTAACCATACGGATAGTTGAATGGAATTAGGGTGGCTTTTGCTCGTCTCAGCTGAGGTCTTTGTAATGCTTAGAACTGACTATAGTCAAACTGTCTCAGCCAAGTTAGAACTAAATACATACATACATATGTATGTATTCCCTCTACAATAACCTCACCATAAATTTTTAATATTCCACAGGAGCTCAAGAATCGCTATAAAACGGGAATCTTCTGCATTGTTTCGAGGAATTTGCATACTTTCTTGAGTGTACATAGTAGCCAAGGAGTTTTTGACGCTTAATAATCGACCGTGAATAGTAAGTCGATTAAGAGGAAGAGCAGCAGAAAAAGAAACAAACGAAAAGATGAGCAATTGGTAAATTTCTGAAAATTAGTAATTTGGAAAAGATAATGAAATTTTAATATACGTACATATTAGACATATACGCCGCCGATTGACGCCGCCGCCGCCGCGCCGATTACCTTCATAATCGGCCGCCGCCGCGATAATCCGTGAAATCGGCGTATCGGCGCGGAGACGTGCGCTGGCGCGCCATACCCGTATGGAGCGAGATGTTGACATATTTTCCTAGTTTTGCTAACTGCTAAAGTTCTTCAAAATTAAAAAAAAAAAAAAGGAACCAATCGACGTGTTTTGACCTCAGGAACACGAAGCTGAATGCGGAAATGTTTTATTTTTTGCCGGTTAAAAGTTATTAACAAAAACTTTGGCTGTTCCCTACTTTACTAGCCTCAGTCCTAAAGAATTTAAGCTACTGGAAAATTTCAGTTCGTTGGCTTACATAATTTTTTCTCAAATACGGAACTTTTCTGGGATCTCTTCCATTTAGTCCTACTTATCGAGGTCTGTTGCTAATTGTTCTACTCAAAACTGCACCATTTCAACCCATAGTTTAAACGTAAGAAAGTTGCTGTTTTGAGTAGCCCTCACAGTCGTCGAACCTCAGCCATATAGGGAATATTATAGAAGACGATAGGGGATAAAAAATGGAAAAATAAGCAAGAGTTATGGAAAAAAAATTAAAGAAGCTTAGTACTTAATACCAGTTGTAAATTGCGCTGATTTGGTCAACCCTATGCCACGAAGAAGTAAGAAAGTTATAAAAAATAAAGGAGCTTCAACTAAACATTAGTTTAAATCTAGCTGCAGCAGTAATATTGTAGATTATTTGAAAAAACAATCGAATTTAAAGTTTGTCCCTATTATTATTTCCAACTTAAATTATACATTTCATTATTTTTATTCATAAAAATTAAGCATCAATATATGGTAATTATTATTTGGTCTTAAAATGAAATAAATGGAGAATTGCAAAATTTTGTCCCTATTATTTTTTCCAAGACTGTATATACATATATTTATTTTAAAGTTCCTTATGTATATATAAATATGTATGTAAATATATGTATGCATGTTTATTATCATACAAAATAAGCAAACGAATTTAAATTTACCCTTACATATGGATTTGTGTATATTTTTTAATATTTATTTTCTTTATTTTATATTTTAGTTTATGTAACTATTGTTTTTTGCTGTTAATAAAAAAGTTTCAACAATTTAAGGTGGAAATTAGTTTATTTATTCCATTCAGCCAGCGCTATTAAGGTAACTAAATAAAATTAAAATTTGAATAAGGATTGTGATTTGTAGATTTGGGGCAGGCGCGCCGGCGCGAAAAAGCACGCCGGCGTCGCCGCCGCCGCCGAAATTTTTTTGGAATGGCGCCGCCGCCGCCGGAATCACTCTCGGCGTATATGTCTACACCTTTTTCAGTTTAAATTCAGAAAGTTCCAATTGATATTCAGAAAATTACAATTGAAATTCAGAATTTCCATTTGAAATTCAGAAAGCTAAAATTGAAATTCAGAATTTCCATATGAAATTCAGAAAATTGCATTTGAAATTCCGAAAATTACAATAGAAATTCAGAAAATTACATTTGGAATTCAGAAAATTCCATTTGAAATTCAGAAAGTTATATTTGAAATTCAGAAAATTAAAAATGAAATTCAGAAAACTGTTTTGTACTGTGAGGAAGGTTTCTAAATTTCAAATGTAATTTTCTGAATTTCAAATGGAATTTTCTGAATTTCAAATGCAATTTTCTGAATTTCAAATGGAAATTCTGAATTACAATTGTAACTTTCTGAACTTCAAATGGAAATTCTGAATTTCAATTGTAATTTTCTAAATATCAATTGGAAATTCTGAATATCAATTGGAACTTTCTGAATTTAAACTGAAAAAGGTGTAGTACATATACATATGTAAATTGTTTCAATCAGCCTTTTCTCTTTTATAGAATATCCTCATTTAATTGGGAAAGAGTGAGCGATGAAAATGACATGTTCCTGCTGAACTGCGGTGACCGGTGTGGAAGTGGAATTTGAAACGAAAAAGCAACGGCAGAGGCACAGACAATGGGTGAGTCTTTGCCATTAACCACGAAATGAGAGGAGGTCTGTACAGACCTCGACAACGTCGTTTTATATTAATTTTGTCCTATTCTTGCGAGGTCGGTACTAAGCTTTGGCTTAACCAAGTTCCAAAAGTAGTTTAGTTCTTCATACCTATCACGGTTATTTCTATAGGTATTCAAACTAAAAATCTTGGCTAAGAATTTGAAACCACTTTGGTTAGTGCAAACACCAACCAGCTTCATCCAGGAGGGCGCCAACTCACCTCAAAGCAATCCTTTGCAACCCTCAGGTACATACCTACATATTGGATATTTGTTTATTGATTAGCCTTTGATATACAATTTCTTACAGACTATATATGTATGTATGTATGTATATATTTATATAAGGGCTTGTATATGCAGCGTATGCAACCACCAAATGAAAAATTCTACTACGAGAATTTGTTTATAAAGAAAAGCACGTTCCTAGGAATCTTTTTTTATGTATACCTAAGCATTTTACTTAGCTTTTACGCGGTACTTATGTATATACAAGCATACATACATATGTACCTACTAGGTACGTACACATTTGCTTTTCTAGCTCATAAACTGTCCCAGACCATGGCCAACTTTTTACGCGCACGAAAAAGTGAAAAAAAAAGAAAACCGAGAGCAAAACAGCAAAAAACAAGTAAAAGCGCGGCTGTCTTCGGCCGTACCGAAGACTTCATAACTTTCATGAATGGGGAAATGAAAAGTTACCTATGCACATAGCCTGATTTAGTTTAATTTATAATTTCAATTCTGTCGGTGTTATAGTGGTCCGATCTTGAGAATTTTCAGTAACCTTATTTGGGTCCATAAGGGTACAAATACTCCAAAGTTTCATGTCCTTAGCTGTAAAAAGGCAGAAGTTATACCCCAAAATGTGTATATCTGAACAATCGGTTGTATGGGAGCTATATGCTATAGTGGTCCGATTCGGCCAATTCCGACAAATGATCAATTGAGCATCAAAACTCACCCGTGTTCCAAATTTCAATCAAATATCTCAAAAACTGAGAGACTAGTTTGCGTTCACACAGACGGACGGACGGACGGACAGATGGACATGGCTTAAACGACTCAGCTCATGATTCTGATTATATCGGTATATATATTGATGGGTCTGTCGCGCCTCCTTCTAGTACTTTCAAGATTTGATTTTCGGCACAAAGTTATAATACCATTTCATTCTCAGGAAAGGTATAAAAAAGGTGCAATGGATCGATATTTCCAGCGCAGGGCCGAACGCAACGAAAGCAAACGAGCAAAAGTTTTATGTACAATTGTAGGTACATAGTACATACATATACATATGTATCTCGCAGTTGACATGCAAAAAATTCTCTACATGTACTGTTTATACACCTTCACCACCCACCATCCAACTGCAAACAAACGCAACCCTGTTACTGGAGCCAGCGCATGCGCCTGCCGTATGTATGCGGATATTTCCGGTGCCGAAATGGTGGTTGATTGTTGTTTTGTATAGGTAGAGTGAGGTGTAAAGCGTAGAGCCAAGGACTGGTCGTAAACAGTGTTGCCACGACAGAAATTTTTTTGTTAACAAAATCCAACAAAAAGTTTAACAATTCTCGAAAAAGTTTAACATAATTTTTTTTTCGAAATGAGGATATATATTGCACCTTAAATCATAAAATGACACAATTCAAAATTTTTAAAATCGGGGTTTTTCAACTAGAGATTACAACTTTGTTATTCGCTTCAAATACATACATATGTATGTATGTACATATGTACAAAGCTGAACTCTAAGGGCCGTTTCTGATTAACGCTAACCGGAGGACAAAGGTCCGGTTAAGCTATGGACTGCATTATCGACCATATGTTAAATACATGGTTTGATGAAGTCGATAATGATGTTTAACCGAACTTTAACCGTGGTTAGCGTTAATCAGAGGTTGAGTAAACGGCCCTAAGGGTGAGAACAGAACCGAAACGACACAGTTTCTTATGAAATCAATTATTTTAAAGATTATGTGGCGCGACGTCGCCAACGACAAAATTACGTTGTCGTCAACTGAGCGATTTCTAATTTTGGTGACCAAAAACGCAGAAGTACATATTTATACGAGTACACACCCAAATGTAATAAGAGTCTAAAGCAGGCCTGCGCAACGCTCTCGTATTTAAAGTACAAAATACAAAATATCTACAAATTTTTTATATGCACTGAGAAAATTTTTGCTCATTTAAATTTTGTTTATAATAATTTATTGTTATGAGCATCTATGATGTATGTGATACTACCATTTGAAAATAAATTCTAAAATAATATTTTATTGGAATTCATAAAAAAATTTAAATGAGCAAAAAATTGTTCAGTGCATATAAAAAATTTGTAGATGTATTAAATTTTGTACTTTCAATACGAGAGCGTTGAGCAGGCCTGGTCTAAAGCATTAAATTAATAAATTTAACTATTTAATTTTATTATTTTAAAATGTTTCAGTCGCTGGCCTTGAAGCAATATGTTTACGTCAAGGACTTTCGCTGTCGTAACGTCATGTCACTACGATTTGATTCTGATTTCACCCCCAAACTGTGTCAACTCACATTGCATAGCTGCGAATGAGTGTCAACAGGAATTTATCGATAACTTGGGTATGCAATCAGACAGTGCTTTTTCTATTGATCGAATTAGGAAACTGAATGAGCTTCAAGATTTTGAAGCAAATACATTTTCATCCTGGAATGAAAAAGTTTAACAGAACGAGAAAAAATTTAACATTTTAACACGCACGAAAAAATTTAGCAATTTTGCTTAATTTTAAGCAAAACGGCAACGCTGGTCGTAAATACACATGTATATATTTATTCGGTTATACAGAATTTTGCACGTAGTTACATACATATTTATGGATATGTAGAAACCCAGTTGGAAAAGGTAATGTATTGTCATCTATAAATGGATGTAAAGGCCATAGGATCTATACATTCCAGAATGCATGTTTTTTTTTCATTGTGATGTCCTAGGAAAGTCATGCATCCACATTTCGCTGCCAAGGTAAGATAAAAAGGAATGTTTGGATGAGAGTCGCTCTTGCCATGATTTCAGTGTCGGTTTATTTTCTCTCTACAATTGCTCTCTCCCTCTCATTAATTTTATGCCTCCTAGTATGACTTAAAAAGAATTAACAATTTTTTTTTGGATTTCATCCTCTATCCATCCGATTTCCAACTAGAAATATGTAACTTCACTCTTGCTCCTTCTCTGCTTCTCTCATTGTCGCACCATCTTTCACTTCACTGCCTCATCCAACGCCTTCATATAGTGGGACATTCAACATTAAATTGATCTTTAGTGACGCTTTTATAGGTCCGTTTGTTCGAAATAGACTCTGTGAATTGTTGTCGTCATTGTAAAAAGCAAAACTAAAGAAAACCTGATTCTCATAATTGTTTTTGTTGCTAGATTCAATGTTATAGCTGAGAGCCGATACCTCGTCTCTTCGATTACCTTGGGTTGCATTCTAGAATGAATCCGATTTCCTATAAGTTAGAAGATATAGCTGAGATCCAATAACTGAACTCTTTGCTAACCTTGGATTGCATTCTAGAATGTATCCGATTGCCTATAATTTAGCTGCCACGCAACATATATACTTTAATGCAAATTTTTCGCATGACCACTTTTCCAACTGGGAACGTGAAGGATACTAGCCACAAAATATAGGTACATACATATATAGTGATAAATGTATGTATAACGGAAAGCATTCAACTAGAAAGCACTTAGTAGATGAAGGCAGAGGCAAAGCGGTAAGGGTGTAGGTACTGGCGTCCAGCTTACATACATACATATGTAGATGGGAAGGACCTTTTGCTTGCATGAGCTTTAAAACAGAAGCCGTAAAATTGTGAAATGTAAATGATTAATGATGAGTTCGCTTAATTTTCTTTCCAATATCAGCTCGTCGAATAGGCGTCAAAATGTTCGCCTTTCTGCAGCTTTGAATAGGTTTCGTATTTTATTTTAGTACAACTCCGCTTTATGCCGCCGCGTCGTAAATGTTGAACCCTACCATGATCCAATAACCAGGTCGGTGCATGGTACATACACACAAACATGCCGTGAGCTGAATGTCAAACGGAATGTCAAAACTGAAAGGAGAACGAAATAATTTGACATTCAGCTCACGAGCGAATGATGGAGAAACTCAGAGAACGAAGAATTTGACCAATAGTAAACACGAATGTATGTATAGAATATGCAGAAGCAAAGAAATTGGATAGCTGTTGAAGAAAAAGAAGAAGTCAGCTGATCTGAAGAGCCGACCTGTATTGGTGGATCCTGAACCCTACATTAACTTTTCAATCATTTAGGCGTTTTGGTGGTAATTCTAGCAGTGATTTGTTGATACCTACAAAGAGCGTATATGGATAAGAGGCTGCAGTCTGAAAAACTTCACACTAGATGTCGCATTTCGCGCGAGATGGGACCCGCGAAGTGTGACATCTAGTGCGAAGTTTCACTGACTGCACTCTCATCCATATGTGTTCTTTGTCAAACTTCACACTAGATGTCATACTTCGCGGGTCCCATCTCGCGCGAAATGTGACATCTAGTGTGAAGTTTCTCAGACTGCAGCCTCTTATTCATATACGCTCTTTGACCTAAAAATACTTTCTGGGTCGGTGCTCATCTTCGTTTATGTAGACTTATGGCCTATCGTTATCCCGGCCGTAACAGTCGCGCTGTATGTTCTGCCTTCTACAAACTGAACAAAGAGGCGTAGCAATTGTGTTTGGCGGTCGACGAGGACAATACGAAGTAGGTATCTACTTCCTGTCATCACACAAAGGGTCTGCGCAACAGCGCACATACATGACTCCCGCTAAAGACAGCAGCCGAAAGGGGAGACGTCCACTGCGTCGGGAAGATCGAGTGAAGAGTGACTGGGCCTACCAATTGACCCAAAGTAGCACGAAACAGCACTGAGTGGCGCGCTTTATAGACGGACCATGTTGACAGTTAAGCGCCAATTAAGAAGAAGAAGAATGAAAATCGAATCGTCTAAAACGCAAAGGTGCACAGACCACTATTGAATACTATAAAGCCCAACACATCAGACCATCATCAGACAATAGTTTTCTTTATAATATAATACATAATAATATAATAATAATACAATGGCGCTGTTATAACTCTGACGAGTTTTATTGCCGAGCTTCTCTCCCAATTCGAGGTGTGCTCCTTTTGTTTTTTCCTACTAATTGGGTGGACCTACAGTTTTATGCCGGCTCCGAACGGCGAATGCATTTTATGTGAGAAGCTTTTTCATGGCAGAAATACACTCGGAGGGTATGCCGTCCACTGCCGAGAGTTGACCGCTGCTCTTAAAAAACCCAATAATTGGATTTTTACTAATTAGAAAAATTTTTTTAGTGTTTGCTCGGACTGGGTTTGAACCCGAGACCTCTGGCATAGCAGGCGAGCACTCTACCCACTGCACCATAGCGGCCATAGTTTTCTTTATACTGACGAAAAGGTAGGTAGGTACTACGTGCAATTTCAAATACCGTAAAAAGAACAAATGGCGACAATGATTATGAAGGTGAAGGTGGTTATCCAAAGTAAATACGGTGAAGCCATGAAACTGAAGTTATCGATCAACAGCATATCAAATTGAAGAATATAAAATGAATTACATAAAAAGTAAAAAAGAGCAATAACTAAGCAAGGAGACATAAGCAAATCAAAGTACTAAGACGCTTGTTTGACAAATTGACTGAGGCCATGGTTTACCAAGCCAATTGAGGTTGTAGCAGGAACAATTTCGTGCTTTTTTTTTCTGCTTGCTTTTTTGTTTTCTTTAAAAATGTCAATGTGAAAGAAGTGAATACTTAAAATCACATTGAATTAGAACAAGGCATTTTGCCAATTCATCTTGTTTGACATTCGCACAATTTTAGTAAGTATACATACACGATTCAAATCAGCTGTTCTACTAAGGCTAGCCACACATGACGGCAGAAAACGCGCAGAACTTGGGCAGAAAGTCACAAAAACGCATGTCTTCATGTGTACACATTGCCCGAAACACAAGGGAATCGAGGGTTGTCTAAGTCAACCTCATGTTAGATAAACCTTGACTGAGACCATGGTTTAACCAAGTTACATGTTATATTACATACCTACTTCCGCTTTCATCTGTTTCTTGCTATTGTTGTTTTCTTTAAAAATGTCATTCATTAATCCCATAGAATTACAACAAAACCATTTTTCCAATTCGGCTTGTTTGACATACTGATTTGCGCCTTCTTGGCCATGATTGGTGGAGTAGGTACAATTTTAGTATACATACACAATTCCAATCAGCTGTTCTAGGTACTCACTTAACCTGTGTTTGATAAACTTTTACTGGGACTGAATGAGGTGACGTGAGAGCGCCCTGCGGTTGACAGCATGACCCTTTAGTTGCTGGATACATAAAAAAAAATATGTACATGCAACAAAAAACAGTGACAAAGATTTGCAAACATACATACCTGCATACCAGCGATGAATGCAAGGATGATTGAGGAAAAGAGGCAAACGCAACAAAGTACGCATGACCGCACAGCAAACACAAACAGCAATGAAATGACAAGCATTTAAAATGTTGCACTGTTGTTATTGTTGTTGTTGTCGCTCTGTAAAATTGTGTATAACTACGAGCACAACATTGTTGTTGTTATATGTAGGTAGCTGCAAAAAATTTGCTATTTTACATTGCAAGTACAAGTTCATCTACCCTAGAAAGTCAACAGCAGCAGCTGCCACAGCAACAAAACTAAAACAAAAACAAGTAAGGAAGCCTAAGTTCGAGTGCAATCGAACATTAGATACTCAGCTGTATGCTTTCATTGTTTGTTTGCGTTTGTTCGATATAGGGTGTATTTTATATGAAACGAGTGCTGCATAAACAGGGCGCAGCCACGCCCATTTTCAAAATTTATATCAATCATCCAAATAAGCATACAAATATTATTGTTAGTGCAAAATTTCATCCCTCTATGACTTTTAGTTACAAAGACTTCACGTTACAAATTCCAAAAGGGTGTTCCAGAAATATCTTTGTTAAAAAGTAGGCGTGGTCATAAACCGATTTCAATACATTTTTGCGTGTCTATTAACACATGTTATAAAAGTGTATAAACCAAGTTTCGTCATAATATCTCAATTATTTGTCGAGTTAAAGGCTAAGAAATCTCATATATCCCTTTGTCTAAAAAGAGGCGGTGCCACGCCCATTTTCCAAACTTTTTTATTTTTTGTTTCCGGTCTATTGTAAAACTCATGTCACAAAATTTCAATGAATTATCTTTATATTTCACATAGATATCGCTTAAAATGGTTTTATTAGGTCACTTTATAATACACATATATAAAAGTGGGCGCGGTCGTCAACCGATTTTGGTAATTTTTCGTCCACACATTTGGCTAAGTAAATATATCACGCGTACCAGATTTCATCGATATATCTTTAACGGTTTCTGAGTTATGGCTTATTAAACTTTCAATATTCGCTCCTTAATAAGTGGGCGTGGCACCGCCCATTTTCCAAAATTTTTGTAGTTTTTGTTTTATGTCCATAGTTGGACTCCTGCCACAAAATCTCAGTGATTGATCTTTATATTTGACAGAGATATCGCTTAAAATGTTTTTATTAGGCCCCCTTATATTTCCTATATATAAAAGTGGGCGTGGCCGTCAACCGATTTTGATAATTTTTCGCCAAAACATTTGACTAAGTAATTATATTACGCGTACCGAATTTCATCGATATATCTTCAACGGTTTCTGAGTTATGACTCATAAAACTTTCAATGTCTGCCCCTTAATAAGTGGGCGTGGCACCGCCCATATTCCAAAATTTTTGTGTTTTTTGTTTTATGTCCATAGTTGGACTCATGCGACAAAATTTCAATGATAGATCTTTATATTTGACAGAGATATCGCTTAAAATGGTTTTATTAGGTCACTTTATAATACACATATATAAAAGTGGGCGTGGCCGTAAACCGATTTTGATAATTTTTCGTCAAAACATTTGTCTATGTAAGCAAATTACGCGTACCAAATTTCATCGATATATCTTCAACGGTTTCTGAGTTATGACATATAAAACTTTCAATGTTTGACCCTTAATAAGTGGGCGTGGCACCGCCCATTTTCCAAAACTTCATCAAATTTCTTCATAAGGGCCCGAGCTCAATACGTGGGTAAAATTTTAAAACTCTAGCTATATTAGTGGCTGAGATACCAAATTTCCGATTTTTTCTATATAGGAAAAGTGGGCGTGGTCATGGTCCGATTTCGCCCATTTTCAATACCAACCGTCCCAGTCTCGATACCAACTTGCGTTCCAAATTTCATCAAAATATCTCAATTTTTGCGCGAGTTAGAGTGTTTACAGACGGACGGACGGACGGACGGACGGACAGACGGACGGACGGACGGACGGACGGACGGACGGACGGACGGACGGACATGGCTCAATCGATTTCTCTTTTCACCCTGATCATTTTGATATATATAAGTCTATATCTATCTCGATTATTTCATTCTGTTACAATCCACCGTTATGTGATTAAAACTATAATACTCTGTGTACTAGTACAGCTGAGTATAATAGCGCAAAACATCGAGCAAAATAAGGAAACCACAGTAAAGGCACATACCTACAACAAACAACAAAATGCGTAAAAATAAGAATAAAAATCGCAAACGAAAGCAACAAAAACTATCACAGCCAGCTAGCTAGTTAGCTAGCAACAACTGATGCTCTGAATACATAAATGGGTACATTATTACTCGCTGCCATGATCCAATTACCAGGTCGGTCCATGGTACATACACACAAACATGCCGTGAGCTGAATGTCAAACGGAATGTCAAAACTGAAAGAACGAAATAATTTGACATTCAGCTCACGAGCGAATGATGGAGAAACTCAGAGAACGAAGAATTTGACCAATAGTAAACACGAATGTATGTATAGAATATGCAGAAGCAGAGAAATTGGATAGCTGTTGAAGAAAAAGAAGAAGTCAGCTGATCTGAAGAGCCGACCTGTATTGGTGGATCCTGCTCGCTGCTGAAGTTTGTTGTTGCTGGTTGCTAAAGTTTGTTGTCGCTCGTTGCTAAAGTTTGTTGTTGCTTATGTATGTACATATATATATGGCAGGGCTTTGTATACAAACAGCAGAAATTCACGTTTTTGTGCATGTTCTGGTTGCTGTGCCGTGGCCTGGTCAAACTGGTTTTTGTTGCTGGGGCAGTTTTTTCTTTAGTTTCTTTTTTTTACATTCTTTCTATCTTTGTTGTAGGTCCATCTGTTGTATCTTGTTGCTGGTTTTTTAATTGACATTTGCAAGCAATATTTTGCTTCTTCTTCTTTTGCAATTTTTTTCATTCTGCCAGAATGCGAAATATGAAAGTTTTGAGAGCACTGGAGTGATAAATTTGGTGATTGAATGAAGTCTTTTTGCTCTTAATTGACGCTAGACCGTCTACGTGATTCGTGGCCAAGTGCAAACAAACTCACTCATTTTTATTTCATTATAGCTAGTCTCCAAGACTTGATATCTAGGTACCACTCCCGGCAAAGACAAATATAAAAGAGATCGGCTTGCGCTAAAACAGTCTTCGCTACAAACTATGAGCTTATCTTTGCATCTAGAAAGGACTGGAAAGATGGTAAACTTGACCATAGATTCGATGTTTCAGTTTTCACGAACGCTTCAAAGATAGCATGCCTAGTAGGAGCGGGTGTCTTCACAACTCATCGGAACACTGCTATATTGGGTGACCAGCAAGGCTCTACTTGCAACGGAAAATGCCGATGCCGAAAATAGGATAGGAATTTTTTCGGATAGTCAGGCGGCTCTGGGGTCTGCAACAGTGTCATCAAGCTTGTCAGCAGGCAGTGCAGAGAGTGGGTTATGGGCTTGGCAAGTCGATATAACGTATACTTGATGCGGGTGCCGGTGCCGGTGCCGGTGCACCACGATATCCACGGCAAACAAAATGGCTGATGAGATGGCCAGGCAGAGCTCGGTTCTTGTTGTCGCAGTGGCGCAGGAAGTTCCTGCACACCTGGGCTGCATCAGGGCCGAATCTCTCGGCATAGGCTCGAGAAGGCTAAAACCAGATGGTGGCGATTGTAGGGTCTGCGGTTTTCACAGGACATTGGACCAATGGTATCCACACGGCCCACCTAGTATTAGACCATAACACCTTTTGTCGCAGCTGCAGTCTTCCTGGGACGGTGGAGCAGCTGCTATGCGAGTGTGCTTCGCACTGTCAAGGCACAATGAAATTCCTTGGCAAACCTTTATTGCACGGCCTCACGGAACACAAGGACGTTAGGGTGTGGATATAGCGTGTGGGACATGCCCTGATTTCTACGAATCGAATATCAAACAAAATTTGTATTATAGGTATGTAGGCACGGAAAGGAAATAGATCTGAAAGACTTGGGCTCGCGTGTAGGTACGCTAAAATTGAAAACGCAAATATTTTGTCATAATTGTGGAAAATTTGCATATGCGCTTCGCACGCCAAACAAAACGCCATTGTCTACTTAATACGTCAGAGAAAGACAGAGAGAGAGAGAGAGTGGGTGGCATTCATTCATTAGACTTTCCGTCGTAGATAAAAACATACTATATACAACCATATAACTACATACACATACATATATGCCTATATAATACATATATTTATGAATTTTCATACAATTCGACTCGCCTGAGTCGACTCTAGGCATAATCTAAATGCTAACACTGCGCTAGCGCTGCTACTCTGACGTCAGACACTCAACGCCGTTTTCAGATCGTGCCAATTTAACATCAACATTTTTCTTCGTTTGCTAACCTCTAAAAACGAAATGTGCACAGATGCTTACCAATGTACATACCTATGTACGTAGCAGCTTTGGTTTAGCTTTCAGTAAACTCTACTCACTAGAGTTGGGAAACTATCGATGGCACTATCGATAGTATCGATATTTTTTTTTTTTTTAGACTATCGTAGACCATCGATGGTTTTTTCAAAACTATCGAAAACTATCGATGGTAACGTATACTATCGATAGTTTTACAACTTTTAAATCTCCATCTCCATCTACATTACTATTTCAAGTTGTGAATTGAGAATATCAGCTATTGGTAAGTTTTGAGTCCTTGGCTAAAACTACATAGTCAAAATGTCGCGTTTCCAATATTTTGGGCATAGGCGTACGAATGCCTTGTGAATGGTTGGTACTTGTAAAAAAAATAACCAAAATAAAAAAATTTGAATTTCACATATTTATTGCAAAAAACCAAAATTTATTGAAAAAACTCAAAATCAGAAAAAAAAAAAACTACCAAGTTTGGTTGGAAACAACCAACAGTGGCATCCGTGGTCTTGTGTGTACATACATACGTGTAATATGTATAAAATATGAATTTGTTGGCGGTTAAAAAATTTTTTCCAGGAATCATTTAAATACGATAGTACTATCGATAGTACTATCGATAGTTAATTTTTTTAAGACTATCGAAAACTATCAATAGTTTTTTTTAAACTATCAAAAACTATCGATGGTGCTACTATCGATAGTTTCCCAACTCTACTACTCACTCACTAACTGACTGACTGACTAACTATTTTGAGTCTAGTAGCCAGCATTGCCACTTTGGTTACTTTTTACAAAAATTGGTTACAATTTTTTCGTTTGGTTACGTGGTTACTTTCGGCCGATTTTGGTTACATTCAAGATCCATGTATTCAGTACGCCATGGTTACATTCAATTTTTAGGTATACGCTTTTCATTTTTCTAAACTATAAAATATTTGTTATCCGCGAAAATGAATAAGGCAAAAGTGGGAAAAATTCAACAGCTTTCACAGTCTTAGTGGTCGACCGTGTAACAGCGTTGGCACATTACGGCTGAAGATGGAATGTACGAGTATCACGGGTTCGATCTCCGTGAAGAACATCCACTTACGAAAAGGGTGGTAATGATTGAAAATGGTTTTTCGTGAAATAGCTATACTCAACCTTCGCTGGAAATAGTTGTTGAAATTTTTCCATTTACCTCCAACAATAAAAAGTTAAATGAAATAATTTTCGTGCTAAGCACTAAAAAGCTTTTAAGTCCAAATAATTTATTTGACAGGAACCAGCGACCACATTAGAAATAAATCTATTCTGACGAATTTTCGTCGGGCGATTTTCGTCAGCTTTTTGGTTCTGTTCATTCTCATAGCTGGCCGTGTTTTTAAATGTTGGTAGAACGCTACGACCGAGCGATATTTCGCTCGACGTTGGATCTGTTTAAGGCTTAAAGATGGAAAACAATTGATATATTTTAGTTTTTGTTAATCGTATATATTGTTTTGCTTTCAAATAAGTAGCCCTAACGTTAATGGGACATATGTATATGTAAATGCCTATATTTTTGATTTATTTTGGTTACTTGTTTCTTTGTTTGGTTACTTTTATTTTGTATTTTGGTAAATTTAAAATTTTTTAAGTGGCAATGCTGCTAGTAACCATATTCAACGAGTTTTGAAGCGTGTTTAGCGAGCATTAAGCCGTTATATATTCAAGGTCTACGAGTATGCAAGCAACAATCGTTCATGTTGGTGTTCTGTTTTTTTTTTTTTTTTGCTTTTTATTTTCTTTCAACAATTTTGTATGAACAGGTGCATAGTCGCCAATACAAAAAGATACATACAGATATGTACATAGATACACAGGTAAAGGCGCTAAGTAAATATGTACTATATACATATGTATGTACGTACATAGCTGTAGACACGTGTATATAAACTATGCTTGAAAAAGAAACGAGCAGAAAAAATGCTTGTGAGCCGGTTAGCGAGCTTCGTCTAGCGAGTTTCATGCTTTTGGAAGGTTTTGTACTCATGCCTATCTCAAAAAACTATGTGTTAGTGATGGAAGAATCATAATCGTTGCAAAATCACAATCCGAGTCAAAAGTTGAGATATTTTTGCAATTGTCACGAGTCAGCGGCTGTTCAGATTAGTGACGAAGAATTCAATCGAGTAAAACATCTCGGACTCTCCCCTCACTTGTACCTATGGGTGCGGTCTGGAACAAGTTGCCGGTCTCAAATTTGCCTACCCAGTAAATCTTAAGAATAAGTCTGCAAAGATTCATAATCTTTTGAGTCTTAGCTTAAACTGATCTAGCTCTAACTGATGTCATGAAAAACTGTTCACATTACCTTTTTCCGCGCTCGTCGTGTATCCTTTGGAGTTTGCAAACGCGCCCCTTGCATCCGGGAAATACTTGCGCGCTGCATGAAATGGTTGTCCGCAGTGTTACCGCTCAAAAATTTCAAAAGGTGGCCCAAAAAATTAAAAAAAGTGGCCCCAATTTTTTTTTTTTTAGCTAAAACACATTTTTATATATTTTTGTGGTTTATTTAATGCTTAAAGAAAATGGAATTTAAAATATTCTCTACACTAACGCAGCGTTAATATGATCGTTCGTTGAGCAGACGGAATAACCCGAGAAAGGCAAGGAATTAAAAAAAACTGTTATAGCGTTCGTTGAGCCGTAGAAAAGTGCAAGAATCGTAGAAATTTTATCCAAAAAAGAGCGGATATGAGTGCAAAGAATGTGAATTGTGGTAAAATTCCTACGTTTCTTGCACTTTCCTATGGATCAACCAACGCTAATGTGTTTGTGTCTGTCTGGGCTGCTCCGTGCGTTTTCATTAACAGCCCAAATTTCAAAGTACTAAAGGGTAGTGTTGGCAAACAAATTAAATAAAGAACCTTTCGAAACGGAGAGTTGCCAATGCAAAGTAAAATAGTAACAAAGAGGTTTTTATACTCAGCTGTACTAGTACACAGAGTATTATAGTTTTAATCACATAATGGTGGATTGTAACAGAATGAAATAATCGAGATAGATATAGACTTATATATATCAAAATGATCAGGGTGAAAAGAGAAATCGATTGAGCCATGTCCGTCCGTCCGTCTGTCCGTCTGTAAATACTCTAACTCGCACAAAAATTGAGATATTTTTATGAAATTTGGAATGCAAGTTGGTATCGAGACTGGGACGGTTGGTATTGAAAATGGGTGAAATCGGACCGTGACCACGCCCACTTTTCCTATATAGAAAAAATCGGAAATTTGGTATCTCAGCCACTAATATAGCTATAGCGATGAAATTTTACCCACGTGTGGAGCTCAGGCCCCTATGAAGAAATTTGGTGAAATTTTGGAAAATGAGCGGTGCCGCGCCCACTTATTAAGGGTCAAACATTGAGGGTTTTATAAGCCATAACTCAGAAACCATTGAAGATATATCGATAAAGTTTGGTACGCGTGATATACTTACTTAGGCAAATGTTTGGACGAAAAATAGTGAAAATCGGTTGACGGCCACGCCCACTTTCATATATGGGTCTTATAAAGTGACCTAATAAAAACATTTTAAGCGATATCTCTGTCAAATATAAATATCTATCACTGAAATTTTGTGGCATGAGTCCAACTATGGACATAAAACAAAAAACACAAAAATTTTGGAAAATGGGCGGTGCCACGCCCACTTATTAAGGGTCAAACATTGAGGGTTTTATAAGCCATAACTCAGAAACCATTGAAGATATATCGATGAAATTTGGTACGCGTGATATACTTACTTAGGCAAATTTTTGGACGAAAAATGTCCAAAATCGGTTGACAACCACGCCCACTTTTATATATGGGTCTTATAAAGTGACTTAAAAAAACATTTTAAGCGATATCTCTGTCAAATATAAAGATATATCATTAAAATTTTATGGCAGGAGTCTAACTACGAACATAAGACAAAAACCGTAAAAATTTTGGAAAATGGGCGAGGCACCGCCTCTTTTTATAAGCAGGAATATACGAGATTTCTTAGCCTATAACTCGACAAATAATTTATATATAATGGCGAAACTTGGTGTGTACACTTTTATTACTTGTGGTAATACATGTTCAAAATTTTAGAGAAACCTATTGACGGCCACGCCCACTTTTATACATGGGAACTATAAAGTGGCCTAATAAAAACATTTTAAGCGATATCTTTGTCAAATGTAAAGATAATTCATTGAAATTTGTGGTATGATTTCTACAATAGACCGGAAACAAAAAAATAGAAAAATTTTGGAAAATGGGCGTGGCACCGCCTCCTTTTAGACAAAGGAATCTACGAGATTTCGGAGCCCATAACTCGACAAATAATTGAGATATTATGATGAAACTTGGTTTATACACTTTTATAACTTGTATTAATAGACACGCAAAAATTTATTGAAATCTGTTTATGACCACGCCTACTTCTTAGCAAAGATATTTCTGGAACACCCTTCGGGAATTTGAAACGTGACATATTTGTAACTAGAAGTCATAAAGGAATGAAATTTTGCAAAAAGAATAATATTCATATGCTTAGTTGGATGACTGATAAAAATTTTCAAAATGGGCGTGGCTACGCCCACTTTATGCAGCACTCGCTTTATATAAAATCCATCAAACGCAAACAAACAATGAAAACATACAGCTGAGTATTTAATGTTCGATTCCACTCGAACTTAGGCTTCCTTACTTGTTTGTTCTTATATTTTAGAAAAAACTAAAAATTATTTAATAATTATTGTTTTGAAAGTAAAAAAGGACCAAAAGTGGCCCGAATTTTTAAAAAGATTCAAATATTGCATATTTTCAAAAAGTTTGGTTCAGGTGGCCTGGCTTTAAAAAAGGTTCGAATTGCCACTTTAGTGGCCCAAACGGCAAGGCTGGTTGTCCGAAACAAGGCTTTTACGCTCTCTCTCTCTCTGCTTCTCTGTATCTCTCTTTCTGTCTCCTTTTCTTTTATACTACGTTTCCACACAATTGATTTTAGTCAGTGATGTGATACGTAGGGAAAATTCCCTACATGTAGGGATTTTGGTCGGAAAAAAGTGACCGTAGGGAAAGAAGGACAGATTTTAATAAAATAGCTAAATGTAGGGATTTTTTGGCAAAGTCAAATCAAAATTTCAATTCAACTTTTTTTCACTTCAACACTGACTGTCGATCTGAATAATGAAAATGCTGCGAATACGAGTTAAATCGCGAACCCTTCAATGACGTAATTGGAGAGGGAATACCGTATAGTGAACTATCTAATAACACGATGCTTTTAATCAGGGCATCGGAGCAAAAGATGTTTTTGCTCTGGCTACGGTCTTAGCTCCGAATTTTTTTTTCCCTTACGACCAACTAGATGGTATTTTGTTGGTATTTCGTTTGGCTTTTTCAATATAGCTTGCTCGCTTGAGTTAAATCCCTATTGCATAAAACGTGCGATATATATGTTACATACAACGCATTAATACATATATTTATACCTTTCATGAGAATGAAATGGTATTATAACTTAGTGCCAAAAAATTTTTGTCGAAAGTACCAGAAGGAAGCGTGGGGGACCCACCAAAATATATACCGATATGATCAGAATCACGAGCTGAGTCGATTAAGCCATGTCCGTCTGTCCGTCTGTCCGTCTGTCCGTCTGTCCGTCCGTCCGTCTGTGTGAACGCAAACTAGTCCCTCAGTTTTTGAGATATCTGAATGAAATTCGGAATACAGGTATGTTGTTATATGCAGCTGATCATTTGTCGGAACCGGCCGAATCGGACCACTATAACATATAGAAAACAACCGATTATTCAGATATACATGAAATTTTTGGAAGTAATTTGTGCATAACTTCCCCATTTAAACAGCTAAGGACATGAAACTTTGAAGTAGACGTGCCCATTTTGGCCCAAACAAGGTAACCGAAAATTGTCTAGATCGGACCACTATAACATATAGTTCCACAACATCCGATTATTCAGATATACACATTTTGGTGTATAACTCCCCCATTTTAACAGCTAACGGCGTGAAATTTTGAAGTATTTGTACCCATATGGGCCCAAACAGGGTTACCGAAAATTGTCAAGTTCGGACCACTATAACATATAGCTCCCATACAACCGATTGTTCAGATATGGACATTTTGGTGTATAACTCCTCCATTTTAACAGCTAACGGCGTGAAATTTTGAAGTATTTGTACCCATATGGGCCCAAACGGGATTACCGAAAATTGTCAAGATCGGACCACTATAACATATAGCTCCCATACAACCGATTGTTCAGATATGCACATTTTGGTGTATAACTCCTCCATTTAAATAGTAAAGACACCATTTTTTCTAATAAATCTTTCCATAAATAACCCACAGAATTAAAATTATAAATTAAACTTAATCCGGCTATGTACATACATAGGTAACTTTTCATTTCCCCACTCATGAAAGGTATGAAGTCTTCGGTACGGCCGAAGACAGCCGCGCTTTTACTTGTTTTTTATTATAATAATTGTTCAAAACAGTAAATCATCAGTATTTTATTGTAATTTTTTTTATTTCTTTGAGAGCCAGTGTGTATGCAGTATGCAGTAGAACAGCCGATTTTCATTATTTAGTAAAAGAAAAAACGTTCATCTACTGCCGTGCGGTTTCTTCATTGTTCTAGCATGGAAATAACTAAAAAAAAGTGTAGGGAATTACGTAGGGAAAATTTGAAACAAGCGTAGGGAAAAGTAGGGATTTTTTTCTTGCTCTGTAGGGAATTTCCAAAAAAGTATCTACCATCACTGATTTTAGTATGTTTTTGACCTTTTTCTTATTTGCTCGTGTATCTACAATCTTCATCGATTTTCTGCGCTGCATACAACACGTTCGTTCGTGCCCAGTCAATTGCCTACATATATACATACATACATACATTCTATAAATAAACTCGCACCTCTTGCATGCAAAATAAGCAAAACGAAAATCGAAAACAAAACATAAAGGAAAAGCGATTTTGACGCGCCGTGCTATGCTCCTTATTCATACATATATACATACATACATAGTGCATACGTACACCACACACATCTGGTGCTGACCCTGCGGTAAAATTGACAACCAGTTGTAGGCTTGCCATAATTTTCTCACTCCGATGGCTGACTAAAGCGAAATGAAAACAGCCTAAAGTTAGAAAACCATAAAATTCATTCAAATATATTTAGCAGTTTAAAAATTACAAGTTACATATATATATATATATGTATGTAAATTTATCACATTTGAAAAACAATTCACTTATGATAAACGGCCTAAGCCAACACCGGAACGAACTCCAAATATTTCTAGAAAGACAGCAGATGGACATAATGCTAATCTCTGAAACTCATTTGACGGCCTTTAATAATTTTAGCATTGACTGCTTTGCGTTCTACGACACCAAGCACCCCGAAGGTAAAGCTAGAGGTGGAACCGGAATACTTATTAGAAAACGGATTAAGCATCATCTACTGGGAGATTATTGCAGGAATTATATACACTCAACATCAGTGCAAGTAGAAGATAGCTCTGGTGGGCTCACTGTAACTGCAATATACTGTCCTCCCCGTTTCAATATAACAGAATCCCAATTTACTGAATTCTTTAACAAGTTGGGCCCACGGTTTCTTGCAGCGGGTGATTATAACGCCAAACATACATTTTGGGGTTCCAGACTGATAACACCAAAGGGAAGAAACCTATTCAAGGCAATTTTAAGCAATGACCTAGACATTATTTCCACTGGTCAGCCAACATATTGGCCTACTGATAGAAGCAAAACTCCCGACCTAATAGATTTTGGTGTAACTCGTGGAATCGAAAGAGAATTAATTAAGATAAAATCGGCTTTCGATCTATCATCTGATCACTCTCCTTGTGTTACCACTATTAATATAATCCCATCTTTCAACGAATTGAATTCGAGCTTAACCAATAAATTTACAAACTGGCTTAAGTACAAAAAATTTATCAGTTCTCATACCAACTTAAATACAAGCCTTAAATCAGCAGCCGAAGTAGACTCTGCGATTACTGACTTCACAAATGTCCTTCAAGTAGCAGCAAAAGTATCAACGCACCCACAGCCTAACACTACCCAGAAAAGTGTCCCTAATTATTTCAAAGGAAACGATATCACCGATCTCATTCACAAGAAAAGGCAAATTACGAAAGACTGGCAGAGGTTACGCTCGCCAACTTTGAAATACGAACTGAAAAAATGCACGAAAGAGCTCCAGATGCTATTGCAGGACAAAAAAGAAGCAGATTTCCAAAACAGAATTAAATCCTTGACAGCCACATCTTCTAGAGACTACTCATTGTGGCGGTCACTGAAAACTTTCAAAAGGCCAGTTTTGCAGGATCCTCCAGTACGAATCGAAAACGGTGACTTTGCTCGAAGCGACCAGGAAAAAGGAACCGCATTTGCAGCCCACCTTTCGCGGGTATTTACTCCTAATCCAGGGAGCAATTTCCTCCCAGAACATGCCCTTCGCTTACCAACAGTCTCTCTCCAATTCAATATAAATGATGTTATCTGTAACGACATCCAGAAAAATAAGGCACCCGGACACGACAGAATAACCGGTGAAATGGTAAAACAACTCCCTCCAGTTGCTACCAAGTTATTATTATACGTTTTCAATAGCCTCCTGTGATTAAACTACTTTCCTGAATCTTGGAAACTTTCCGAAATCATTATGATTCCAAAACCAGGGAAAAACCCAACCCTGTTAAACTCTTACAGGCCAATTAGCTTAATTTCAATATTTTCCAAACTATTCGAAAAGTTATTGGGTATGTTAGTGTCTAGCACGAATTTATTATTTTTAATTTTAATTTTTATACTTTGGAATAAGCGGAAAAATCCAATTAGCTCATACAGCGATGGTAGATGTGATAGCTATTTCGAAGAAAAACCACTTTCTTCATCATCAGACATCTTCTCGGGAGCACACCAGGCATTGAACCTACGCTCCAACCATCAGTAGTCGAATATTAGTATGTTATGTTATGACTGCGTTCCGGACGAGCCTATCCCATTAGGCCGTAAAAATTCCTAAGTTCATATACGCAGCTTATTGGAATTCCTTCCATTCCGAAAGCTGCAACAGCACTTACTAATGCAACACATGACTGTGTCATCGATAAGCCTGTCCTGTCAAGCCGTATGAACTTTTAATACTATACAATCAGCTGCTTGGAATTCCATTCCATTCCATTCCGACGGCATAAATACATATATAATGAAAATGAATAACATAATGAACGAGTATAAAATAAAATAACGTACCTACATACTCTTAGTAAAAACAAAAACATTCACATACACATAATAAATGTATTCATAAGTATTTATTTTATATCAAATAAAATTTTCATCCATATGTTATTTGAAGCAGTGGCAGCGAATAACGTCATTGTATTCTAGGTTAAGATTCTATAAAAATTGTCATATTCTCTAAGAATGATACAATAAAAACTATATCCGAAAAAAAAAAAAAACTTATAATAAACAAAAAACAAATTAATTAAATTAAATAAAGGTAGATACCGTTGTTTAGTTTCAAAAACACGACAAAATAATACATAGAAGGTACAAAGGCAATCGTTTTTCTTAACTTTTAGTGTCCCACTCATACTTTTCCAATGAAGCTGCTCTTTTTAGTAGCTGAGTGTTAGTCTTTATTTTATTGTAGAACGCTGAACAATCCTCGACACTGTTTATTTGAATATTCAAAAGCTCTGCCAGTACAGAAAAAAGATTTGCCAATCGCTAATAGTTGCGTTAAATTTGTTCGCGGCGACTTCTTAAGTATATTTTCATTGTATGTTGCATTAGCGATTTTTTAATAATAAAAAATGTAATTTGGTGGGAGTATTTTATAAATGTTATTTTCATTTCAGCTGAAAATCTTTTCATCATAAAAAGCAATATTGAAAAGAAAGTTTAATTCATTTCATTAAATTTAACCCAGTGTTTAAATTCTAAATATCGCTAGCTTAGAGTGCAAATTGTGTAAGTCCTTTTTTCAAACTTTGTAGGAGAGACCAAAAACAAAAAATTAAAAAATTTCAAAATGAAAAAAAAAATTCTGTTCATGTAAATATTTTGGACTTACACAATTTTCTTAGCTTTTTGGACTTACACAATTTGCGTATCCCTGAATAACATCGAGTAGAAATATGATAAGAGTCTCAGACTTGTTTAGCGCGGTGCGTATTTGATTTTTCTAGCGTTCTACATAAAAATACACTTTTTCATAAAAATGGACTTACACAGTTTGCACTCTAAGCTAGCGATATGTACCTACATATAAATTTTCTGAAAAAACTGATATTTTTTTGTCAAATATGGGGCCATATTAATAAAATATAAGCAAATGCTTTTACTCAAAATTCAGAAATTTGACATTATTTTGTATGAACCAAATTTCAAAATTTGAGTAAAAGGTCAGAATTCTTAAGCAAAAGCAAATGCTTGGCTTTTATTAATATTACCCATGGGCTATGAATTTGCCTTTTTATGCTTATTAATTCTATTAGATTCTTCTGTTGATGACTTATATAAATTATGTTGAAGTAAATAGCAAAAATGAAAAATAATTGTGACAATTCGAACAAACGGGGTTATATATTGCACCAGAAATTTATCTGGTTTTATTGTCCTAAAATCGTAGTTATTGCATTCGCATGTAAAATTTTTTATCTGGCACAGGATCGGCGTTAAATGAAACACGGTTAAAATAAATTACTCAAAAGCGTGTGAACGCACGTAATTTCGGCTAATCAACGTAATTTAAAATGTAGTCTGAATGAGCTATTATGACACGGAATAAGGGATAGAAAGAAGTTATCGATAATCGCACAAGACTTAGGGCCGTTTACTCAACCTCTGATTAACGCTAACCACGGTTAAAGTTCGGTTAAACATCATTATCGACTTCATCAAACCACGCATTTAACAGGTTGTCGATAATGCAGTCTACAGCTTAACCGGACCTTTGTCCTCCGGTTAGCGTTAATCAGAGGTTGAGTAAACGGCCCTTAAATTTACGCCGTGTTTACACTCGACAAGATTACATATCTAATGTTCATACGGCTTTGAATAAAACGGAATAAAATTTATACATACAAAATATCAATGTACACAAAAAAAAATTTTCAAAATGCCTGACAAAATTCGTTAGGCGCCTGATTGCCTGACAAAGTATGTAATGCCTGACAATCAGGCCAAATGCCTGACGTATGGCAAGCCTAACCAGTTGTTAAAAATGCCAGCTCTGTAGCTAGACATTTCGTATCAGTGCTGGAATTCTGTAACCAATTTGCGACAATTTTCGCATCGATATCGTAAATTTGCGATCAGTTTTGCGAGTATGCTATTCTGTAATATTTTTCGGTTGAATTCTTTAGTATATTTTGACAGTTGCTTCCGATAATCATCGCAGAGGTATCGAGGTAAATTTTTGTGTCGGTAGATTTTGCGATTATCAGTCGCAAAATAGGTTACACTTTGAGGGGGCAGAAATAAGTGAATTTAAAGTGCATTGTGAAGTAGAAGACGCAGCTCGTGCAAGTGCCAAAGTTGAAAAAAGCGTTTTCGTGAAGTGCTTAGTTTAAAGAAAAAGGGTTGGCGATTGGATACCTTTACCGAACCAGCAGGGAGTAAGTCCCTTTTTTTACAGGGGGCATGGCACCGCCACGCGATTCTATATAAGAAGTCGGTACAGTCCGCCTGTCCATGGCTTTCCACAGTAGGTAATCCTGCGTAGAAAACTTCTGCGTTAGTGAATTCTTAAAGTTTGTGCTTTGAGAGGAATTCATTGAGCTGGTTCTTTTTCCTCCAGGGGGAAATAAACAACTCAGGTCGAATATACGATACACAAAAACACCACCTATTACAATGTATGTATGTACATACATACATACATATGTACATATGTACTATGTATACATATGTAAAAATACCAGTGCGCGCGCATTCAACAGCCACTCCTCTGCTGCCAACAGCACATCTCATTTTCACCCAGCCATGGCAAAGTCATAGATACTCACTCGCATCATCATCGGCAAAAAAAAAAGAAAAACTTGAAATGAATTTCATTCCAAACACGAATCAGTTATGTACCTGTTCACATTAGCCAGCTCACCGTGTAGCCAACTTGTTCACCCGCCAACCATTCTGTCTATTCCATTTTGTTTCTCACCCACCCAACCAACCGACTGCTTTTGGCGGCTGATCAGTTTTGCTGTTGTCGCTCTACTTTGCCATACACTGACGTCACACACTATACCCGGTATCAGAACCGAAAACTGGTTTTCAGTTTCTTCACAATTGAATTTTAAATGCGCCTTAAACAATTGTTTTGTGCTCGCAATATCGTTTTTTTTTTTCTTATTCTCATAGCTAATTAATGCTTGGCAGGCAGGCAGCATGATTCAACAATAAAGGTTTTCGCATGACGACATGCCTTCATATATAGTGGGGCCATAAGTGTCATGCAAAGAGGAATGTAGAAGAATTTGACAGATTCGGCCCCTACGGAAATGCTAGAGTGCGTGTGTGTGTGGCATATGTCAACAAAAAAAAATGCTTGGGTTCGTGTGTTTATGAAGATTGAAGAAGAAGTCAGCTGATCTTATGCATTCTCCTTTATTGTTGCGCCATGGCAGTCAGGCAACTTGCTAAAAATTTTATTTAAGTTGAACTTCGAGTTGAGTATGCATGGCCATGTGTATACTATATGTATGTTTCTTTGTGTTGTTTATTTTGTGTTATTCAGAAACCGGTTTAACCGTCTGGTTTTCGCAGCAGAGTCGATATACTACATAAAACACGTTTGTACATACATACGTATACACACGATGGTCATGACGTCACTGAGCGGTATGTGCATAGCATAAGAATTTTCAGCACATCGCAGTAGTAGGTATGTAGTAAGGTTGGTGAGGTGATGACAGATCGGCACAGTGGTCATACTCGGCAGTTTTTCTGGTTGGTGTGTAATTCAACGATGAATAATCGCTTAAGCGAAATGGGAGCAACGCTAATCTGTCAACGTAAATTTGACATTGCCAGCTGTTTTTATAACCTAAAGTTTGCTTTCTCTCGTTTAATCTAATTTTAATTGAGCTTAAGGTGACAGATAAGTTGTTTTCTGAACCCGGCAGACCTCGGTAACGTTATATGCCTTATTGACAGCGAGAATCCCCCTTGCTCAAGCCAACGAACTCTTCTGCTCGCTCCACCGTCACCGTTACAATCTTTTCGAAGGTTGTGCACTGACATTGAGGTCCTCTTATGCGCTGGTTATGCTTACAATGCTGCTTGCCAATCAAAATCGGAAACATTTCGTGATTGGTGAGAGGTGGTTATGCTTACATTGATGATTGGAGCGCACATACACAACATAACACATGATGATTACTGAGCACATACACAACATAACACATTTTTACCCCGAAACCTCGGCTGCTGGCTGCCTGTTTTACACAGCAAATTTGCTGGATGTGAGAGTCCGAAAATTCTCTCACCGTCGGAGTACACAACAACAATTACACGGTGCTCGACCAGCAGCATTGGTACCATAACCACGCCATTACCAGCCTAAGACCAGCCACACATAATGGCAGAAAACGCGCAGAACTTGCGCAGGCAGAAAACGCCGGTTAACAAAAACCCTCGATTTCCTTGTATTTCTGCCAATGTGCACACATGAAGACGGGCGTTTTTATGGCTTTATGGCCCAAATTCTACGCGTTTTCTGCCGTAATGTGTGACGGGGTGTTTAGCTGGCTTACCAAAAGTGTATACATATGTATCTGGTAGGAGCAGAGGCTTTCGCTTTGTACGTGGAGTAGTTAGTGCTGTTGCCTCCTGCCTGTCGCTTTGATGTACCCGGTACCCGTGCTCGCTCTGCTGGTGATTGCTTTCCCTCAGGTGGTTTAGCTTGGCCAGCATTAACGATAGGACGCCGGTGCCCCCTAACCACAGCAAGTCACCATTACACCCGGAAGTGGAGCGGTATCCGGGAACTTCCGTTGGAATACTTTCGATTACGCTTATTGTAAACCATTCTCTTACGGTGGCTCCCCATTACCAGTCCGGAAGTAACACTGACTTTGACTGTGCTTAGAAGCTCAACCGTGGTCGACCTTTTCATTCCCTCCATCCTTACTTCCAGGTCGCCGTAAGGTCGCATGTCAGTAGGCGACCGTACAAACCAAATTAGCATGATCACGGAAACGCATAACGTCCTAGATTGGAGGGAGGGGCGGTTCGTATGTTGGTGCGGTCATCTCAGCATTGGATATCTATGATGCATACTTTTACATACGGAGCTCAGTTCATGTATAGGCAAGGTAGGTAAGTCGCCGTCGATGATCAGGACTCAGACACCTCGCTTCGGGCTACATAGGTACGTCTGTTTCCCAAAAGGTGACCCGAGATAAGGTCAAGGCTCGCATCACGAGAGACGGTCCCAGCACTCCATTTAAGTCCCATCCCCAATGGAAAGACGACTAACGTGATGCTATTCGGACCACTGTGCAGCTAGAAAACTGTACTTCATAAATTTTCAAGAAGAAATCCGACCATGCGCAAATAGCCAACACACAACGATAAGTGGGGAGAGAGAGAGGTGGCACAGCTGTCGGAGATTTATACACAAAAAACATGTTTATAAATATCCAGAACACAATAAAAATTAAAAAGCATTCACATCAATTGTGGAATAACTAACTATGTAGTTATTTGCCACGAAAGACATACATACATATGTATGTATGTACAACCTTACCAGCAACATAAGCAACAAAACACCACTGTATCAGCATTTTTCAAAGCGTGTACAAGCACAAGAACAGGCATGCGATAGGGATGGAGCGATAGTGAGAGTGTGATAGCTACAGAGAGGTGTGGTAGAGAATGGGGGGTCGAAGTTGGTATACATACAAATGTCGTAGATAAGCAAGTACCTATGTACATATAGAACGTATCCAAGCGTATTTTACTATAGACACGAATGATTCACAAAACAAAAAATCAAAAACAAAGAAAAGCCTTCCACTACATTTGTTGTTGCATGAGCTCAATCGATCGCTGTATATACATACATATATGTAGATATGTAGATACATATATACATATGTATGAGGTATGTACATATTAAAAGCATATGTATATTTCCAAAGGGCGGAAAAGAGTCAAGCCATGCTACATATATAACGATAGAATATCCATACAAAAATAAACTGGAAATTGACAAGTATATACCCTGCAAAAAAGTTTTGCTTATTGTAGACAGGTCCACAAAAGGAGTTTGCTGGCTGCTCTGCTTATGTTATGCACTCACTCTGTCTGCACCTAACTCTCTTAATATGTACTTTCTAAACCTTATTTGGAATAAGGTGTGCTCTCATAGAGAGAGAGAGAGAGAGTACTCCTTATGGCCTGATGACATCAACACAGGAAAATCAGCCTTATGTTAAGCCTTACTTACTTACTTAATTGGCGCGTAACCGTCTAGACTCTAGACCAGTGATAGGCGTTTCATAGATCAATTGATTGCGCTCAAATCACACATACACGTTATGCTCAGTAATGCCGTTTTGATACAATCGTATCAAATGTGATACTTTTTTAAGCTCAAGATACGTAGATACTTTTTATTTTGAGGTAGAACAAACCTTTTTAATCAAAACCTTTTTAATCAGCATCAAATAATTTTGATACGATTTAATCAAAATCAAAGAATATTAACTTATTCTTTTTAATTTTTAAGATTTTCTAAAAATTGTAGGTAACAACCTGTGTTTTCCGCGAAAAATATGTATTGTGAAAGTCTTGAAAATAGCAAAAATGGACAACATTTTATCAAACTGTATAGTAGGCATCACTGCCCATGGTAGGCATGAGCAAAGAGCGTTATGTTTTATGTAAACCATTATTTTAATAGCCTTTATGATTCTCTTGAATTAAATTGAATTCCAAAAATCTAAAATGATGCCTAACTATTCATTATTTTTATATTGGTAAATGTAATAAAAAAACGATGTCAAGTTAAAAACACGAAAGCAGCTTATTTTATTGATTTTAATTTTTTTCAAAAATTTTTCAGTGATACGAAAAAAAAAATTGTATCAATTTGTTAAAAGCCCAAAAATAGATTTTTTTGATTAATTTAAGTTTTTTTTCCAAAAAATTTTCGGTGATACGAAAATAACCATGAAAGTATCAATTTTTGATACCAAAGTTTTTGAGGCTGCGGCAACACTGGTTATGCTCCTTCTTTTGTAAATGATTTAGTCGTCGCTCAGCAAGTGGCGTAGCAACATCGTGTGTGAATGTCGCTTGTTTGCGCATATTTATATATGTAAAAGCATAATTACTTAGACATATGTACGCATGCTTGTCGTTTTTGTAAACGACCGCATTCATTGAGGGCCAGCAAGCGACTAAAAGAACACGAACCAATTGATTTGCGCTATTACGGCGCTCTCACTAATACAGTTGCATTTCAATTTTGCCTATCGCTGCTCTGGACGATTTTGGCGGAATCCAACATAGCGCGCCAGCCATTTCTCTTTCGTGCAACGTGGCGCCATTTGGGAATACCCAGTCCACCTGATCTTCCCAACGCAGTGGAGGTCTCCCCTTTCTTCTGCGCTCAGCGGGTTTCGATAGAAATACTTTCTTGGCCGGAGCAACTTCTTCCATTCTCAAGACATGACCTGCCCAGCGGAGCCGCTGGATCTTTATTCGCTGAACAATGTCGATGTCTGCGTACAGCTCGTACAGCTCATTGTTAAATCTCCGTCGATACTCGCCCTCGCCAACGCGCAAAGGTCCATAAATCCTCCGAAGAACTTTCCTCTCGAATACTCCAAGCGCCATCTCATCTGCTTTTGATATAGTCCATGCTTCTGCGCCATACATGAGGACTGGAACGATGAGTGTCCTGTAGAGTGTGATTTTAGTTCGTCGAGAGAGGACTTTACTTTTCAATTGCTTACTTAGTCCAAAGTAGAAAATATTGGCAAGAGTGAGCCTTACGCCATACAAATTTGCTACCCTTATAATTTTCAGACCGTATTTCTCAAGCTTTTACATCATAGCTGTCCAAATGCGACTCATGTGAGCAATGAGAGTAAGCACTTGTGTACGTATACTGGGCGATCGCCGATTAGCAAAAATAATTAAGTTGCCTTCGACTGGCATGAAAGCAAGTGGTCGCTAGCTGGTCTTAGCTTGAAATTCTTTTGTTCTAATTACAGATGCCAAACAACAAACAAAAGTACGAAGATCTTGCATATAACGTGTGTACACAAATATAAATATGTACGTGTATATTTGTGTTGTTTCATAATTTCGCAAAGCGTGCGCACGTGACCCTGCTCGCTCAACATCTGCAAGCAGACTGATTATTTTTAGTAATTTTTCACCTTGGCATACGGTAGGCGCACCAACACACATTCATTTTTCGGTCGTTGCTTGATTGTGGTAGTGAATCGCATTTGGACAGCCCCATGGTATAAAAAATACAGGTATGTGCATTGTCATTTTGACGCAGTCTTTTTGATTAAAAAGCAGATTTTTGAAGTTTGATCTTATGTCAGTTTTGGAGTATAGCGATGTCAGACTTTTATTTTTTGAATGCGTAGATTTTTGTGTGGAAGTTTGGGTATTTCAGGAATCAAAGGACAGAAATAGAAAGGGCACACTCAGGGAAAAACAGCATTTTAAAATCAAAAATAAAATATTTGTTTTCATAATGCATGTTTTAAACCAAACCATTTTTATTTTAACAATGACAATTTTTAAATTAAAAAAGAATATTTTGAATTAAGAATGAAATTTTTGAATTAAAAATGCATTTTGGATTTAAAAGGAAACGTACTTAAATAAAAAATGGAAATGAATGTTGATTCAAAAACTCGCTCTTTCTTCAAAATTTTTTTGTGAGAAAATATTTTTTTTGTGAGAAATCCAACAAAAACAATAATGAGAATCGATTTTTTTTTTAATTTTGTTTTTAGAATGATACATATAATTCATGGATTCTTTTTTAGGAAAAGGGAAGTATAAATAGGTTACTACAATTCAATATAATGTTTAATGTTCCACTATTTGATGGCGTTGGATTGAATTTCAGGTTGATGTCATGGTTCGAGTCCGGAGGAGAATATAAAATAAAGAAGGAAAAGGAGAATAAGGAGAATAAGAAATAAAGATAGCAAACAGTTAAAACAGTTTTTACTGTCTCCTGTAAAATTTGGGTGGTAGCGGATACGCGGTATTACACTTTATGCGACGATATGGAGTTATAATAGATCAATCTCCAAAACCTCCCCAAACTATATACCAGAGTGATCACAAAGCCTAAATTAAGTGATCGTAACTACTAAACTAAATTAAAAACTCACCGAGAATACCGGAAAGGGGCTACTTTGTTGTACGGCTAAACTGATATTCCGCGAAGTAAAAATGCGAAATGAATCTTTTATGAATCACTGATGAAATTCATCTATGACTGAGGAGGCATCAGTGAGTATTTTCAAATAAAGACTGAATTTTTCATATAAATGGTTTGCTTTTTCAAAAAAAAAAAAATAATAATAATAATAAAAATTGTACTCGGAAGAAACATCAATGATCATTCAGCAGTGAAACAAATTTACTGCAGGATGTGTAATTTTTTCTTTCAATTCAAATTGAAAAAATTCGTTACTATGAATACCATGGTTACAATTTATTTTTAAAACAAAGCAGTGAAAAATACCATTAATGGAGGATTTTTATCATTAAGTATGGCAGCACGAAATGTCATAATCTGCTTAATTGTCAGGTGGTTAATATGGCGACGAAAACTTGACGTTTGTTTTACCTGGTATACTTATACCATGATTCAACAATAAAGGTTTACGCATGACGACATACCTTCATACATGATTCAACAATACAGGTTTACGCATGACGACATACCTTCATACATAGTGGGGCCAGAAGTGCCATGCAAAAAGGAATGTAGAAGAATTTGACAGATTCGGCCCCTATGGAAATACTAGCGTGCGTGTGTGTGTGGCATATGTCAACAAAAAAAAATGCTTGTGTTCGTGTGTTTATGAAGATTGAAGAAGAAGTCAGCTGATCTTATGCATTCTCCTTTATTGTTCCTCCATGCCTTCATACATAGTGGGGCGAGAAGTGTCATGCAAAGAGGAATGTAGAAGAATTTGACAGATTCGGCCCCTATGGAAATGCTAGGGTACGTGTGTGTGGCATATGTCAACAAAAAAAAATGCTTGTGTTCGTGTTTTATGAAGATTGAAGAAGAAGTCAGCTGATCTTATGCATTCTCCTTTATTGTTCCTCCATGACTTATACCATGGGACAGCCCTGTTTTACATCAACTGTTTTAATTCTTAAAAAAGGCATATATAGATTTTTTGGTGGGTAGGTACACAAATATGTATATATGTATGTCTGCTCCAAAATGACCGGGAGAGCGCATTTAAGAGAGAGAGAATTATATAAAATGCGATAAAAAATAAAGCAACAACAGAAGCGAGCGAGGCGTGGATGGAGCCTTGGGAAGGCAAAAGAGGCCAAGAGTAGGTCGTTGGCGTCTTATCGCTGTGTCTGTATACTTAAAAATACATATGGATATATGTATGTATGTATATATGTAACTATGTGTTTATTTGCTTATACATATATATGTATATATGTCTGTATATACATATGTGCAGTGACATCAATAACTAGTAAAAACATATCTGGTTCAGAACTAGCACAAATACCTATGTCAAAAAGGCACTAGTTCAGTTGTTGTTAGACCTTCAGCAGTATAGAAGATGTGACTATTAGGTATAAGTTACACTCCAAAAAAAAAAAGAAAAGTTATCAGTCGTCGCGACAGCGACAGTAACAGTGTCGCAGTCGCCGAGTTCCTAGTCGTCTGCGCTGTTCACTCTAATGTCGGGCGAGCCGGAGATTCTTATTCGATTGTGTCGATTGTTGAAAAACCTCGAATGCTTTCAATGATTTTCATTCGTATTCCAGTCGCGAATACCCGTTAATCGAAACAATCGCTAAAAGCCCGTCTCCACATAATTTGATTCACCAGAGAAACATCTAGCAAAACATCTCGCTCAATAACCCGTCTCCACGTGGCTAATCGTGATTCAGTTTGACATTTCTCTTTCTTGTTCTTCTTAAATGTTTGTATGTTTGCTTATTTTTGCGTCTTTGTTTTGGTCTGTGTGATATTTCGATAGATTTTTGATACAAAATTAGAGAAGACATCGATATCATCGAGGTTGGCAAGATGATTCAGAATGAAACAGTGTTTCAATCTTCACTCGCTCTAAGAAATTTGTATGGCAATTGGCGAGTTTCGGCACTGCTTTCCGTGTCGAAACAAGATTGAGAGAGAAAATGCAGAAAAAAAGAGCGAAACACGTTATGTGGAGACATGGTATAAAACATCTCCGACTCGCCAACGATTCTAGCGCTTTCAAGGCCACCCCAAAGGCATCTCAGACTCGCCAGCGATTTTCTCGCTTTCAAAGAAACCCTAAAACATCCCATAGTCGTCAACGGTTCCTCGCGCTTCCAAAGTAACCCTAAAACATCTCGTAGTTTCCAACGGTTCCTCGCGCTTCCAAAGTAACCCTTTGTAGCGCTTGTGAATTTGCAACGATGGCGATTCTCTCGATTGTCTAAACATCTCTCAAAATAGATTCGAGTCAAAAACAGCACTAGAAGCAAACTAGTTTTGAACTAGAGATTTTCCGAACAGGGTATAAGTACATAATTGTTCTGTTGTTGCCGAGCGACTGACAACATTGTTGTTATCGTTATGTATATGAACATACATACATATGTATGTACACACGTTATTTCCGTCCCCCATTTCGTCTATACACATTTTATACATACATACATATGTATATGTAAAGTGATTACAGTGGGATCCCCTATCACCGCACTCAGTCCACTATCATCACTGATGTTTTACACGTAGTAACTCCATTGCTATCGTGCCAAAGCTGTTGTTGGTAGTGATGGGCGAGTCCGAGATGTTTTATTCGATTCTCTCGATTGTTGAAACATCTCGAATGCTCTCGATGGTTTTCATTCGTATTCGAGTCAAGTCGTAAATGGCCGTCAGTCGAAACAATCGCTAAAACATCTCGGACTCGCCAACGATTCCTCTCGTTTTCAACCCTACAACATCTCGGACTCGCTGCAAAAAATAAATAATATTTGTTGTTGCCGCTTGAATATTAAAATTGCTTTACAAAACATACAGAGTGGTACAAAGCTATTGCCGTTGTTGCTACTCGTAAAATTCATTTGTTTCATAAGCGTCTCACTTCATAAAATTTATTAATGTTTAAATAATTAATTATTATTATTATGCACGACACTGTTTAGTTGTGATTGCAATAACGCAGCGTCTATGTATAGCATATTTTTCAATTTGGTTAATTTATTTATGTATTTGCCTTACTTCCATTAAAAATCCTACTTTTTTTATGAACAAACCTCATTCAGTTTATTTTATCAACTAAAACATATCATCAAAACAACAGCCGGCCCGCCGACTCGGAACAATCGCAAAAACATCTCGCTTGTGTAGTCGAGATGTCATCGAAACAACCTACGACTCGCCGACTCGGAACAATCGCAAAAACATCTCGCTTGTGTAGTCGAGATGTCATCAAAACAACCTCCGACATGCCTCCGACTCGCCGACTCGGAACAATCGCAAAAACATCTTGATTGTGTTGTCGAGGAGCGAGTCAACTTTTGACTCGATTGTGATTTTGCAACGATGGCGATTCTCTCGATTGTCTAAACATCTCGGACTCGCCCATCACTAGTTGTTGGTGGATTTGCTTTTGGGGCTGATTGTTCTCATAATTTGTTGCTGTTGTTATTATTGTTGTCATTTCGTATGTATACTATAAAATTCCGTTTCGTGGGCAAGGCATGTATACGCATGGTTGAAAAATAGAAGGTAAAATCACTCATTGACATAGGCAGCCAACTTAGCCATTTGACTTTTATTGAATTTATGACATTTCATTGAAATCATGCTACCAGAGTAAACAGCAGCAAATGTTTTTTTGGGCCGAAATCTGAAGTTTGTGATAATAAATTAGTTTATTTTCAAAAAAGCAATTGTGATTTGTGCAAACTAAATAAATAAATAAATTTACTTTCATACGCGTAATTTGTGAAAAAAAGATTTGAAAAATGAGCCGCCTCTTCAGGGGATGCGAAAATACCGTGCACTTTTGCAAAGGCTTAGCGGTGAAGTTTTTTAGGTTTCCAGCAATTCCGTTTATAAGGAATCAATGGTTTCAACCGTGCCAAATAGAGAAAGTTGATCTTCCAAAGAACCCGTTGATGTACTCAGTGCATTTCGGTGCTAGCGATATTAGTAGCACAAACAACAAAACGTTATTATCGAAGTGTGCAGTGCCAAGTTATAATGCGAACACAAAGTACGGACGCAATAATTAAAATGTGCATACATCTTAATAAAATATGTATTTTTTAGAGTGCAAGTAGTGGAAAGCTTTGTGAACACGTAAATGCTTTATAAACAAACATTTAATAGAAAATATTTGATTTCACTTTTATGTCTCAAAGAGATCCTTGTATAGTACTCATTCTCTTCCCTTTCTGTAATGCCTATATGACACTACATTTTTTCCCTGGTTTTTTTGGTTTTGAAAACCCACCGAAAGTCAAAATACAAAAACAATTCTTCTATAGGTTGAAAAGAGACAAATACTCCCTCAAAAATAATTTGATTGACATTAAACTTCAAACTAAATGAAAATAATATTTATTTTAAAAATTATTTTTTTTTGGAAATTTGAATTTAAATTACTGAAATAAAAAAGTTATGAAACCCAAAGGGCAGGAAAACTGTGCATTCCATGTTATAAAGGGAAGCCAGTACGCAATATAATTTTTCTTGCGGACTTCTTCTTTACCCTTACGGCCAAAGCAGAAGCTGACAAGAGGCAAATTTAAAATTTGTATTTCCATATATTTTTTTTTTTTTTAAATATAATTTATTTTATGGGGGTTGCTTTGAAAACGAGAGAATCGTTGTCGAGTCTGGGATATTTTAACGATTGCTCCAATTGACGGCTGTTCGGGACTGCACTCGAATACGAATGAAAATCATCGAGATCATTCGAGAGTTTTTGAACAATTGAGACAATCGAATAAAGGACGTTGGCGGACTCGCTCAACACTAGACTAACTGCAAACTCAAAAACCTGAAAAGTAAAGTACTTTCTCCACGGACAAAAATCACGCTCTACGCGGCGCCCATCGTTGCATTCCTCATCTGCTTCGCAGAAGCATGGACCATGTCACAATCAGATGAGTTGGCACTGGAGAGTATACGAGGAAACAGCTCTTCGGAAAATTCATGGACCTTTGCGCGTTAGCTAGGGCGAGTATCGACCGCAGCTGTACAAGCTTTACCCAGAAATCGATATTTTTTGGCAAATAAAATTCCAGTGACTGCATTGGCTAGAATCTAGCCGCTAGATCATATCGTGAAAATGAGGATGAAGTTGCTCCGGCCCAGAAAGTATTCCTTATATGGAGACCCGCTAAAGGCAGAACAAAAGGGAGACCTATATTGCGTTGAGAACAGCAGCTGAAGACTGACTCGTCCTCCCTTGGTATTTTCAATTGGCGCCAGGCAGCACTAAACAGACACGGCTGACGCGTTTTATTGGTGGCTCGGCTAAAATCGTCTAGACGGTTACGCGCCAATTAAGAAGAATAAGGAGATAGCACTCTCGCAGAGCCCCCAGAAAAATACTACTACTCCCTGCTGGTGGGGGATTGGACAGCTAAGTTCAGTATGAACTGATTACTACCTATTCTAGACTTGCTGTTACTACATAACTGTCCCATCTGTCCCACTGTATCACATACCAATCAGCTCGGAAGGTTCGTGAGTATCTGTATTAGTATGTATCTGAATACCAGCCAGAGCGAATCAGCTACATATGTATGTACATATGTATGTATGTATGTATATATGTGCGGCCAAATGAACTCGCCAGTTTGCTGCAGCCGCTGCTAAACAGCCAACAACAGATACATACATTTTTTACCCCAACATTTTCAATTGGAATTTGTTATTTCGCAGACGGCATTCGAGGAAGACGCACGAAAGCGCGGACAAATAACGTAAAATACTAAAACCGGACGAGGAAAGAAGCAGAACAAGAGGAAGCAAGTGTAAAGTGAACGCTATTTAGAAAAAAAAGGATAAATAATAAAAAAAAAAAAAAAATATAGTGTTAGCATCCAGTGGAATGTGTGCAGAGAAAAGTGTGCACAGGAAAAGCGGCAGAAAAAGCAAATAAAATGTAATAAAAAATAATAATTAAGTGTGAAATTTTAAAGTTGGCATAAAAAAGCAAATGGCATGGGCTAATAGGTATATAGATTTTATTTTTTTAAGATTTTAAATCGGCATAAGAAACATGGCGGCACTATAATAAAATTGGCGAACAAAAATATACATATGTAGAATAAAATGTGGTGTGTGTACACGTTTAAGAATTTTTTTCAGTACCCAGTAGGTATACATACAACATACATGTTTATATACATATGTATGGACAGTGTGTACCTAAGGGTGAAAACAGAATCGGAACGTAACGACACGACATTGCGACAACGACAGCCTGTCAAAATTAAAACCCATGCATTCTTATGAAAGCAATTATAATAAAGACGACGCAGCACGACGTCGTCCACCGACAAAATTACGTTGTCGTCAACTTATAGCCCAGTTAGTCGAGAACGTAAACCCGTGTACCGTGTCAGCTGATCCAACCTATTTAATGGGATTTGTATGTAACCGATTATTCAACGACGTAGGACGCAGAAGCCCGTACCGCAGAAATCAAAATCATTTTGATTTTTTACGTAAAAACGTGTCAGCTGATCGCTCGCATGGTTGCAAGGTAGAAGGGTTGCCAGTTGAACATTTTTGGTTATTAAATATTTAAACAGTAATTTTCACAGCATTATACAACTAACTCAACAAGATTGTAAAATGTTATCGAATATACATATATGTGTTCACATGGAAAAAATAGTATGTCTACTTAAACGAACCATTTATTATTACTTTAATTTTTGAAAAGAAAGGGAAGAAAACGTTTATAAACTTTTTTAAATTCCAAACAAAATGTATATATATATATATATATATATATATATATATATATATATAAATTAATAACAAGATAATAGCTTTGTTCAACAACTTTACTTGCAAGTACTTGCAAAAAGAGCGTCAATGTCAAATTAAGAGTAAAAACGAGAAAAAGAGAGAATTATCAACCAAAGTAATTGAACACAAAATCGTAAACATTCGCAAGAAAACAGCTGATACGCTGTTTTGACAATTTGATTTTTAGGTTAGGTTGTAATTGAAATTTTTGAAATTGGAAATGAATGGAAATAACTGAATTAGGAAAACAAAATTCTACTTTGGCTATTCCACAACATCATCAAGATTCGTTTTTGCGCTAACTTATTTAGTACACAATTAGAAATTTGCGTTTAAAATGTTTGTATATTTCCAATTGAAATTTTTCTGATCATATATTTTTGACACTTCTATTTTTTTAAAGCTGCTAGTAGTTGCAAGTGAAAATTTTACTTGCAGCGTTTATCAACTCTCTCGAGGTCTTACTCTCTCACTTTGGCTCCCTTTTGCGAATTTTTTGGGTTATTTAACATAAATTCGTAACTATTCGTAAAAATATGTAAACATTTTGAGATATTGAAAACTCCTAATAAATGAAGATATTACTGAAAATTAAAGCAAAAATTGTATTTATCCACAATGGTGGCTGTATTTTCTTAATTAATAACTCTTGGTGGTCTTCTTATGCAATTTTTCTACATTAAAAAGTTATAAATTGCCACAATAAATCTGAGTTTCTGTAACAAAATCAATTAAAGTGATGTCACACTAATACGATCCACACTTTGTCACCACCTATTTATACTAGAAAAGATATGAGTTACAGAAACTCAGTACAGATTTCTTAATTAAACACAGATTTTTGTGAGAATCTTGTTTATGGATTTTCAATTGTAAATTTAATGTTCTGACTGTGTTTTTTGTTATTTTATGTTTTAGTCCTTAATAACTATCACCAAGGTGTGATGGAAATATATTGGGCAGCAACAAAATTACAAGAAAAATGTGTTTTAATTACCAACTAACTGTGTAACCTAAATCAAACGCAAGTCGTCAATTTAACGCACGCACGCACATTTTTCATATGCGTTGAACCGAAATTGACTTGCGTGCGTGTTCAGATAAAGAAATAGAAAAATACAGAAAAGCAGAGAAAATCTTGTTATTTTGTGGAATATGTACCTAACAGACACGATATCAAATGCAAGTGTAAATTTTTTTGCAAACAATCACCCACAATGCTTAATTTCAACTGTCACGCAAAACAAAAATTGGGCGTCGAATTTGCTTTTTACGCACGCCGTTCAATTTCGGTTACTCCCATACAAGTTGTATGGGCATGAGAAATTTTTGACAGTAAATTGACGGCGTGCGTTTGATTTAGGTTACACAGTAAGCCGTAAAAAAGTAACTAAATTAATAAAAAAAAAAGTCGTCAACGACAACTTTAAAAACGATTAAATTAGTATTTTCTTGTCATTTGGCAAATAATGCACAGTTGTGTATTGAAGAGTAATCCGCATAACACTGAAGATTAGTAAAAATCTTGTTTGTTCAAAAATGACTAAATGGCAACCCAGTAAAACAGCTGATTGCTACGGGCTCAAAAAATCCTAAAAATTGCATACGGGCGTTTGCGTCAGCGAGCGGACCACACGTTCTCGACTAACTGGGCTATTATTATGTTTCAGTCGCTGGCTTCGCACCGACATTTTTACGTCAAGGTACTGTCGTTGTCGCAATGTCGTGTCGTTACGTACCGATTCTACTTTCACCCTAATGCATAGGGTTGTATTTTTGCAAAGCAACGTTTTGCACTTTAGTTACGTGCGCGCGTAGCGAGAGATAAATGCATACATACGTTATTATATACTATATACATTTTTGCATAAATACATATATATAGATATATATATACTATGTATACAAATTTGTGTATACATATTACGTTTTACGATATGTACTATTCACCCTGCAAAAAATGCGATTAATCCGGGACGTGTCCATGAAAATCAGTAGTATTGTTACTAAAATGAAAGCTCTAGCCTTAATTTAACTATATAAATCATTTTTACTGAGTTTTAATTACACAATTCACGTAATTTATTGTTAAATTTACCCTTCCCAAAAGCCAAATTCCATGTGGGAAAATTGATTCAAACTGACTTCCCACTTATACATTTTATACAATTTTTCACTTTTATAACTTTAAATTATATTCACACTCCGATTCTATTTATATTTTCGGAAAAATTTTAGGTTTTTATTATAAAAAACTCGCTTTTATAAATTTGTTTACATTTTTTCACTAACCGCGACGAGTTATGTGTGCTGCTGTGTTTCCAACTGCATGCAGGGTTGTATTATACAGTACTTTTTGTGCTGCCATATCAATGCACACAACATGTAAATAATTCTTTAAACTTAACTTCGGTAAGTTTTTTTTATTTTTTTTTACACTTTAAATATACGCAGAAGGACATCATGACACACGTCCGGACTTGGATGGCGTAGCCCAGGGTTATTTTTTATAAGCGCGGCCGAAGGCTGCCAACGCAGAAAAGTGTTCTGCGCAAAAGCACTGTGGAGTTTCACCATTTTTTCCCAACCGGCAACACCCAACTCAGGTAATCCTCTTCAGTTTTGAGATCTGGTCCGCCCCCTACCCCCCTAAAAAACCGTTTTTTTCTAGCCCGGGTATCGTCGTCTAAAATTTTACAGCGATTAATCTACATTTAAGACAGTACGGGAACAATCGGGGATTAACTGTGGACCGATTGTCCCCGAAAGGGATCAATCCGCGACAGATCTCTTTGGGGATTAATCGCAAATTTTTTTGTAGGGTACATATATATATATATATGTATGAATATATGTATTACGTTTCAAAACGGTGCGCTGAGCAGCATACATATATGTATATGTATGAACATATTTCTTTGTACATATAGACATACATACCTACATATTACGCCACCACCAATGTCGCTGTCGCTGTCGCCCGGTCGCTCACTTCTAATTTCTTCTTACGTATTCTTTTTCTCGTAATTTACAATTTACGCGCTTATAGAACGTACATACATATGTATGTATGTATTATATACGTAAGTAGATAAATAAGAACTATTTCGGCATGCTGTTTCATCCCTGTAGGAAATTTAATTAATTTTAAATCACTTTATAAACTGCTTTATTTTCAATAACAACTAATAGAAAATGTGACTTTTTCCTTTGCAATGAACTGACTTTTTTAACACGGCGATGTCATAGCAAGCAGTCAATTGCCCTATCCTGCATTTGTTTTCAACTACTTGTAGTTTAAAATAAATAACTTAATCCTGCATTTCATTCCAACTACTTTATTTGTAGTTTGTAATAAATAACTTAAACACATACTTATTTAAGGTAACTTTTTTCAGTCTTTATTAAATTCATATTTGTAAATATATGTTACAGCCATATATATATAGTTAAGAACTACTTATGTGGTAATTTAAATTAAATTTAAATAGTAATTACTAAAGCTTTTTAAGGCGAGTTGATTTAAATTTTATTGTTTTTGTTTTTTATTAATTCAGTTCATTTCATTTCTGTTGCTGTGCATTTATTTATATTGAATTAAACGATTGTCGAAGCAACTCTGAACCAAAAACAAAATATAAATTAACCCAACAAACATTTTTCTTAATTCTAAATTTGGGATGCGTTTGAGAACTAACCCTTTTCTCAAACGTTTGAGTGCGTCCTCAAAGAAAAAGACACATTTTTAATATGTAATTTTGGGCTGATTCTGTATTTCAGATACTCCATTTCATCAGCCTTTTTCAAACGGGGAACGAAAAGGAATGAAATATGAATAGATTTATGTATGTATGTATTATATATTTGTACAGCAGAGTACAGCAAAATTTAGGGATAGTGAGAGATTCTGTGTTGTGAGCGTAGAATGAAGAGCGCTACATTAGTAAAATGTGTATGTTTCTCCCTTACCCATGCGGGTGAATTTCGCCGGTGCCTGTTGAACAGTTAAATTAGTATATTAATATATTTTTTAATATACATACATACATCCATATGAGAAGAAAATTAGGATTTCATTAAACAAACAAAATGAAAGCAAAAAAAATTATTATTATTATTATACACAATCATTTTCAACCATCAAAATTTCAACCGTTCAGTGACGGCTCGAGTAGAACAACGAACGCTGACTGAAATTGGCAAACACAAAATTTCTTCGTTCTTTCAACCTTCATATGTTGAAATTCGAGAAGTGGAAATAATGCGAAACAAATTTTTCTCAATTTTCGCAAGTTGTTCTCAAGTTGATAAATGAAATATTTGAGAAACACTTGAAAATGTGTTTATTTTCAAATAATAGATATGCTGATTATCAAATGGAGAAAAAACATTTTCTCCGTTTGAGAACTTCCTTTTCTGTGTTTATTGGGAAGTGAAGCTGAAAACCGGTAACCAAGAAAAAAAATCATGGCATGCTTAGATCTGAAAACATGTGTTTACATATACATACTACATACATATTTATTAACAAGAAACTCTCCCGCGCTGCATTTGTTTTAAGCTACTTTAAAATTAGTTGGGTATTAACCACTTTTAATATTATAATTGTTTTTGCATACTTAGATATGAAATCATGCCTTTACATATATGTACTTATAAATGCATTTGTTTTAAGCTACTTCAAAATTAGTTGAGTATTAATCACTTTTTAATATATTTATTTTTGCAACTAACTTTTTTTTCCGTGAGGGATATGATTTAATTAATAGTTATACACACGCGTAATACTCATGTATATACTTACATACATGTACATACATCTATGTACATCCATATATACATACATATCTACCTATGTACATACATATATTACATGTCATATTCTCTATTCATTAGTTCATTCTAATTAGCGTTGAATGAGCAAACCAAAAATAAAAAACAAAAACAAAAAAATTGCGCGCTGATAAAGCTAAAGCGCTGTATGTAGGTACGTAATATTAGGGTTGGGCGATATATATCGATATATCAATATATCGATATTTTTAAAATAGTACAGCCGATAATATCGACGATATTTTGAACTACCGTGCATCGATAATCGATAATTTTTTGCCATTTCGAGCCAAATTCGATATTTTTCATACATTTCTGATTCGCTTCGAATTTAACAGCAGAACATTTTTTAAGAAGTGGTATAACCATAATGTCCGGGTACTTGAATTTACATTACATTCTTCTTCAAGCAATTCTTAATGATTTTTATGTTTATACTTCAGGATTCGTAGAATATCTGTAGATCCATCCAACTTTAACAACAAATATCTAGTAAACTATAAGTCTGCGGCAAGTTTGGATTCCAGTTTTGAGATCTGTGAGAGCACCTCTACCCCGTGAAGAAGTGGTTTTTCGCGGGACGTGGTTCCTTAACGTGAAGCCAGCCCTTTCGATATATTGATATATCGATGTTTTTACACGGCATAAATCGATGTTTTTTTAAATATCGATACAATATATATCGATATATTTTTCCAATTTGCCCATCCGTACGTAATATCAAAGGCTATGTAATAGATTGCCAAGCGTGTATGATTGTTGAAGTGAGTTGGCAACGCGCCGACTAGCGCGTCATTAATGAAAAGCAATAATTTTAAATGCTTTTAACCCCTAATTACTCGCGTGGGATCAAATTCTTTTTAAATTGAAAAAAAAAGTAATATAGATCGAGACATGGAAGCGTGTGCAGGTGTCGCTACTATTATTACCGCTGACCCCACGTGAATAATTACGTAACTTTTTATAACGGAAATGGTAAAACTTCATATAAAAAAAAGCTCAAGAAATAGTCAAGAAATTTTCTTGTCAAAGCAAGAGAAGAGTTCAGGTATCGGCTTATGTCCGTTTTTAGATTACCATGCAGACAACGACATCGATTTCAGCGAATAAAGATCCAGCGGCTGCGTTGGACGGGTAATGTCTTGAGAATGGATTAAGGTGTTCTGGCCTAGGAAGAAGCCTGCTAAAGGCAGAAGAAAAGCAAGACCTTCACTGCATTGGAAAGATTAGGTGAAAAGTGACACGTCCCCATTTGGTATTTGCAATTGGTGCCAAGCGGCATGGAACAGAAATGACTGGCGTGCTTTATTGGACTCGGCTGAAATCGTCATGACGATTACTTGAAAGGCAAGACTTCGCAAGTTTTAGTTTCTTGAGTATTTCTGAAGAGTATTTTGTGTATTTCTGAAGAGTATTTTCTTGACCACTACATTCCCCAAGAGGGGTGAGAGTACTCCTCCTTGTGGTGTGCCCCTATGTGCCTTCCTCGACATCGTCGTAAGGCCCCATCCACCCGTCACCGTTAGACAGCTCAAAAGATGCTCGATAAAGCGCTGAATGATTGGGGGTTTCCCGATCTGATCGAGCCCCTCCAAACAGCGCCTCAGCAGAGACATTGTTAAAGGCACTCGAAATATCAAGAAAGACACCTATCGCACTCACTGTAGTGAAGGGACTTTTCGATAATATCGAGCGTAATATGTTGTACAACATTGTGATTCTTTATACTGTTTATGCTCCATCACGACAAGATAAATGCGTTTTATGCCTTCTGCCAGGCACCTCGAACCCTGACTGAGGCCGTCTCAGACCTCTCACCTGGCTCACGCCTTGTGTGGATCTACTCAAGCGGACAACAGCCTTTCCTAGCCCTCCGCGGTCTCCCCCTCCCCGCAGTCTGCCCCTCCGCATAGTCTGCCATGGCCGAAGCACCAGGAACAGTTATTGAGGAGGAGAAACGAAGGTCCATTGTCTATAGGTAGCAACCCTTGGAGGTTTCAGCCGATGTTTTTTGCCGCCCAGGATGTAGGGAAAAGGGTGGGATATTGGAATCGGGGTTCCTCTACAAACTTTCTAGATTCTTTAATAAAACTGAGAAGTATGTTGAGTGGTAGAGAATGTGCGTTCGCCATTCTCAATACATTCGACTCGAGAATGCGCAATCTTAGTCTAGCGAGGGCATATAGGCTACTCTAAAATGTATTTGTAGCTTTCAGAATTCTAATTGACTATTAAAATCCAATTGGAAATTGTGTAGCAGAAATGCTCAGCTTATTAGCTGGGCTACAAATTTATGTATGTATGTACATTAGTGAATTTGTACAGTGAGCTCAATACTTATCTTACTAATTCCTCTATCTCTTTTCAATTTCGTTTAGAAAGCATAAATGACTATCGAAAAAACACTAAAATTATGAACAAATATAACGCGCCACGTTATATAAAGAGCGCACTAAAATCAGAAGATAAAAAAGCAACACAAGTCGGCGGAAAATAAACAAAAAGGACGAAAATAACGCTGTGAAAACAAACAATTTGAAGAAACAAATAGATTAATAAACAAATAAATAAGTATCCATACATATATACAAAAGTAAACAAAACGTGTACAAGAAAGTAAACAAAAATGATAAAACTACAATTATTGCCGCATACAATGCGGCCAACAAGTCAAGCGCCGATAAGCCAAAAAGTCACGGTTGTCAGAGAATGAAGTGAATTGAGGTGAGTGAGGTGCAGTGTACGGCAACAAACACGCTTCAATGAGACTGCCTAACTACATACATACATATGTACTATAGTAAAGCTGATTCCACATAGAACTTTGTGTTGCGCTACGTGACACTTTCTGCGTGACATCTGAGATTAAAATACATGTATCTATATGAGGTTTCTCACATAACAAAAAGTAACGCAACGCCGAAGTTACGTAAAGCACAAAGTTGCCCAAATCTCAACTTTTAGGGGCGTTGAAATTTTTTTTCAGTTTCACTTTAATGCAAATGTAAATAAACAAATTAAAATTTCACACAATTGAAAAATAATTTAATAGATTTTTATTTTCTTATTTATAATAATATAATACAATGGCGCTATTATAACTCTGACGAGTTTTATGGCCGAGCTTCTCTCCCAATTCGAGGTGTGCTCCTTTTGGTTTTTCCTACTAATTGGGTGGACCTACAGTTTTATGCCGGCTCCGAACGGCGAATGCATTTTTTGTGAGAAGCTTTTTCATGGCAGAAATACTCTCGGAGGGTATGCCGCCCACTGCCGAGAGGTGACCGCTGCTCTTAAAAAAACCCAATAATTGGATTTTTACTAATTAGAAAAATTTGTTTGGCTCGGACCGTGGTTTGAACCCGAGACCTCTGGCATAGCAGGCGAGCACTCTACCCACTGCACCACAGCGGCCACCTTTACTTTTTTTTAAATAAAACGGAGAATGAAAGATTTTTCAGAAAATAAATATTTTTTGAGTGATGTTGCAGCGTTCATTGTGGCATAGTTTTTCAGTTTTGCGTTGTTTGACATAGAAAGCGGCGTAACGCAAAGCGGAAAAGGTTTTATGTGGAATCAGCTTAACAAACGCAGCAGCAGCAAGTGTCAAACAAAACGGCAAGCAAGTGTAGTATACGCAATATAAGAGAGTGAGAGAGAGTATTTATTATACACCCTGTGCCAAAATTATAAAAGCATATACTTTTTCCAAATTTTGTTGTTGTTTATATATGTGGAATAATTTTTAATTGTACAGTTGTACATTTATGTTAAGGGGAATACTTTGACAAAAGAAACAGCAACAACAACTACACCTGTAATAAGCTAAGAGAGGCTATGCAAGACCTACTGTGACAAAATTATAAACGCCTGTCAATGCTTGTCAAAATATCAAAGCCTACAGCAAATTGGTTCAGTTATTTTTAAAATGCCACGTGGTAAGCAACTCACAGAATTGGAAAAGGGCAAAATCTTAGCGTTTGCGTCGGAAAAAAAATCATTTCGGGAAATAAGTCGCTTAATTGGCAGAAGTGACTGCGTGGTCCGAAATTATTTAAAACAAAAAGAAAATTATGGTTCTAAAAACCACAAGCGCGGACGCAAGAAGTGCCTAAACAGACGCCAAGTACAAAAAATTATTCGTGTTGTTAAAAACAGCACGAAAAGTTTGCGCGAAGTAAAGGCGGAGTGCGAGCTTAATGTTTCAAAAAGCACAATTAGACGTGTTTTAATGGATTCTGGAAACATTAAGTTTTGTAAAATGAAGCCGGCCCCAAAACTCACGGATGAACATAAAAAAAAGCGTAAAAACTTTGCTCGGTGCAACATGAATCGCGATTGGAATCTGGTAATTATGTTAAACTTCGCCTTAATTTTTGCTACAGTCTTCACATTTTAAAATTTACTTTAAGGTTATTTTTTCGGACGAAAAGAAATTTAATCTAGACGGACCTGATGGATTTAATGGGTATTGGCGTGATTTACGGCAGGAACCGCGATATTTCTCTAAAAGAAATTTCGGTGGCGGGTCACTGATGGTGTGGGGTGCGGTTAGTACCCTTGGTAAGCTGGAGCTGCACTTCCCGTCAACACGAATGAACTCAGAAGAGTACACCAGTTTGCTCTCCGAAAGATTGGTACCTTTTTTGAACCAAAATCCCGATGAAAATCTCGTTTTTCAGCAAGATAATGCAGCGTGCCACTCTTCTCGTCACACTAAAAGCTGGCTTGCAGATCACAACATCCCTCTTCTTGATTGGCCATCACTGTCCCCGGATCTGAATCTGATGGAAAATGTTTGGAGTGCTTTAGTTAGATTGGTGTATGGCGGGAACAAACAGTACTCCACAAAAGAGGAACTGAAACAGGCAATTTTGCTGCAATGGAATTTAATTAGCCCACAGCAAATTCAAAATTTATTTAATTCAATGCCAAACAGAATTTTTGAGGTTATCGAAAAGGGAGGAGGCACCACCCATTATTAAAAAATAAATTAAGGTTATAAATAATAAAGAAAGAGAAAATGCGTTTAAAATTTTGAAACAGTAAGTCTCTCTTAATTTATGACAGGTGTAGTTGTTGTTGTTGTTTCTTTTGTCAAAGTATTCCCCTTAACATAAATGTGCGCCTGTACAATTAGAAATTAGTCCACATATATAAACAACAAAGAATATGGAAAAAGTGTATGCTTTTATAATTTTGACACAGGGTGTATTTGAGCACAATTGACAGTTGTTTTACTAAAAGCAAAATACAATTACGGCACCAGTGAAATTAACCTTGTGAAAAAGTGTGCATACTTCTATGTACGAGTAGTAAATAACAAAACTGTAAAAAGTGAGTAGCAAGTGAAACAGGTTGAACTGCATTTTTGACATACAAAAACGCCAAAGAAAAAAAAAACCGTTTACACGCACGCAAAAAAAAAATCAACATAAACACCAATATTCAACGACCAACAATTAGACAACACTTATTACCCATCAACACCACCAATAACCACTTCAACACCACCAACAACCACTTGACCACAACCAACAACCACTTGACCACAACCAACAACCACTTGACCACAACCAACAACCACTTCACCCTAGCTACCACCACCACCACCTTCAACAACATGTCACTACAAACGAAACGCCAGCACTGCTACCTGTGCGATCTTCCACGCATGCCCTGGGCCATGATCAATGACTTCTCCGAGGCTGTATGCCGTGGCTGTGTCAACTATGAGGGCGCCGATCGCATTGAACTTGTGCTGGATGCAGCACGTCAAATGAAACGTCTACATCAGGCAGCCAAACGTAGTCACGAGAATGGCGAGGTGAGCGTACATCAGCAACAACAGCATGCCGCGCAACAGCAAGCTGCCGCCGTAGCTGCTGCCCAGGCGCAACATCGCAGCGCCAGCGGTGCACCCATCAGTGTGGGTGTGGGCGTTGTTGGACCACAGCAGCAACAACAACAACAACAGCAGCAGCAGCAACAGCATCATCATGGCGGCTATGCAACACAACGTATTGGCCCACCACCACCACCACAAGCCACCACCAGTCTAATGGATTTCCCAGTGAAAATGGAGGCACACGATGCCAGCGTACGACCCGTGCGCATTTCACACATGGCCCCCCATCATATGTCCATGTCGAATCGTGCTGTTGCAGCGGCAGCAGCTGCCGCCGCTGTAGCTTCCAATGTGGGTGTTGTTGGTCCGGTGCCACCAGCGTTATCGGTTAATTTGAAACGTCCACCCTCCTCAGAGGATGATGATCATGCGCCGCATGTGGGCGATGGTGGTATTGGTGGCGGTGGTAGCGGTAGTGGTGGCGGTCTGGGCGGCCCCAGCGCTATGAAACGTAGCGCCATCGATGACCCGAATGTGCCGCGTCCACCGCTGACGCGCGGTGAATCGATGCCCGCGGCTGTATCATTTGTACCCGATAGACAAGGTGGCTTGCGTGATAAACATCAGCCAGTGCGTGCGCCATCTTTTGATGCATCCAACTTTAAGCCGGGAGGTGAGTAGATACTTAGAAAATTACAACATGCAAATGCGTAGGTATTGTGAATCTAGCTATTAAGACAGTTTGAATACCATTTCCAATAGACACATGTGCATACATACTTACATACATATGTCACTACTCATTATTTAAACATTTACTCGTTACAACACCATTAGCGCACTCATACATACATATATATGTACATGTGTACATTTGTTGTTGTTGTTGTTGTTGATCACTTAAAAAATCACAAAATCTGAAATCGCCAAAAAATTATATTCTAGATTTGAACTGTGCTTAGTGCTTTATAATTGTCTCATGTAAAATGTCATGTCTGCCATTGGTTGTCCAACTGTATGCTGTTGTGTCAATGCTTGCTGTTTGTGTAATGAAATGATTGTCTTGTATGTATTTGTAAAGCCACTGGAAACAGTTTAAGCGCCAAGGAAGTTAAACAAAAACACTCGTTGACAAATAAATTAGGTTAGGTTAGTCTCGCTGGCCAGTGATGGCCTGAAATTGACTATATGTAAGTTCTTAGTGTTACCAGATAAGTTCACGTAGCTAAACACATCTAAATTAAACGCGTAAACACAAATAAGTTGAAGAACTTTGATCAATTAAATATACTTAAAAGAAAGTGTTTACTTTTGTAGGTAAACTCATTACTCACTCAGTCATTTCTAGACTTTAGAACAAGCGACAACATTTTCGTTAAAAGGTTTTTACTTTAAACTACTTAGTACATATTTAACTTCATAATCACACCCGCATACTAACTACTAAGTAGTAATGTACAAATACATACAAACATATTTATTCGAAACCCAGTTGAAATCAGATGTATTGATACACGAATTATGCATGCTGTGTGCATGGAAAAGTGCGTACAGAGCATGATTTGTGAAAATAAATAAATTTTGTTCACATAAAATTATGAATGCTGTACGCATGAAAAATATGAATAATTTATGAGTTTTCGGTGTGTATAATGTGTATATATACATGAAATATCCATGCGATATGCATGCGTATGCATTATAAATTTTTTAATGATATACATATCTACTTTATGATATTTTTCTTTCAATATACTGAGAGCTCCTTTTTTTTATTTTACGTTTTGTCTTGAAAATTTTCATTTTGTCAAAAATATTTATTCGAAAAAATTTCAACGATCATCATCGTCATCACCACTTTCTACTTAAACGTAGAGATTCACCCGTTTAATCTTGTGCAAAATCTCTAGCGTTAGCAGTTTGTACCGTCCCTTTGATATCCTCCTTTTGCATATTTGCGCAACTTAACGGGCTGACCATATCGATTTTGGTAAGAAAACGTACGCATTGTGGACGTGCATTGTTAAAGAAATATAACGAGATGATCCAGGGTTAGTTCTATCTCTGTTTAGTGGGACAAAACCACCAAATTTATTTTCAGTAGATTGTATCTAACTTAAGTTTCCAAGAAATTGGCTTTGGAACCATAAATATATTTTTTTTATAGTATCAACAAGCGAGATAACATATTATCTAGCCTACGGCGAGTTGAAAAAAAAAACTCTTGCTTAAATATTAACTCATCCTTAGACCACCAAGTATTAATGTACATACATATGTACATATACATATTTAATTTTCTAAAAAAATGTTCACTTCTTTTTTTTTTTTATGTTACTCATTGTGCGATAACAAATCAGTAAGTACTAACTGATAAGCACAAAATCGTGTTTTGATAAGCGAAAGTATCGTTACGAATAAAAACGAAGAAAAAAAAAAACGTAGATAAGATTATTGTTATATGCAGATAATTTGTTAAGGCTGTTGCAGGAAAGTCTAAAAGTTAATTACAGTAAAGTAAGTAATGCAATAAAACAAAAATCTTTCATATGTACATATGCATTGAACACAAAATACGACACAAAACTGATAAGAAATTAGCAAATAAAGCGTGCGACTTTGATGATTAGCCCTGAGGTTGTTGTCGTGGTTGTTATAGCAGTACTAAGCCCATACAGGCGTCTCTCTACAGGCCGGACATATATTAGGTATGTCGGCGTCTATTCTGGCCATATAAGAGTTGAGGCAGCTGCAAAACGCTGCTAAGAAGCTAATACTCTTTCCCGGAGCGGAGCTTGAGCTCAGTCATTGGCAGGATCGGAGTTGGAGTTGGAGCTGGAGTGATTTTTAGCACTAGCTCGTATCTCTGCTGGGATTCTGTAATTTATTTTGCGACCGAAAATCGATGCCGCAATTTACGACAACCATTGCTTGCGTTTGCGAAAAGCTAATTCTATAATCGTGTCATAGCGATAATTCTCGCTTAAGTTTTGTTTTACCGATAATTGTCGAAAAATCTTTACAACTGCAGCAGTCTTCGGCAATAAAAAAAAAATTGTGGAATTATTAATTTTAAGAATATTTTCGTCGTAAAATATTATTATATATTTTTTTTTTAACGTACGCTCAATGAAATAATTTTCGCAAAGTCTGCCGACACAAAAATTTCGCTCGATACCTCTGTGATGATTATCGGAAAGCAACTGTCAAAATTTGCTTTAGAATTCGACCGATAAATCGTACAGTATATGTAGCATAATCGCAAAACTGATCGCAAATTTACGATATCGATGCGAAAATTGTCGCAAATTGATAACAGAATCCCTGCACAGATTTAAGATGGTCTTGTCGATTGTGATAAGCGCCAAGATGCTTACGAAAAGGCCGAAAAATGCACAGGCACGAGTAATTTTCCATTACTGGTACATGAGTAGATAACGTTTTTTGTTTATTGGGAGGTGGAGTAACTAGAGCCAGAGCAAACAAAAAAAAAATTTGGGAGCGGACCAAACGAGAAAATCTTTTATTCCGAGGCCCTGTTTATGAATATAAACATTCAGTGCTAGAGACGGAACAAAAAGAATGCGTAAAGATTGCTCGCTGGCATGGAGGAACAATAAAGGAGAATGCATAAGATCAGCTGACTTCTTCTTCAATCTTCATAAACACACACGAACACAAGCATTTTTTTGTTGACATATTCCACACACACACGCACCCTAGCATTTGTGTGGCCCCTACATCTGTCAAATTCTTCTACATTCCTCTTTGCATGACACTTCTCGGCCCACTATGTATGAAGGTATGTCGTTATGCATTCTCCTTTATTGTTCCTCCATGCTCGCTGGTTATAATAGCCGTAACGCAACGGATGGAGCTGTCACTTTAATATCTATTGTATGTGAACGGCATGTGATTGATTATAATGAACGGTAGAAAACAGCGAGAACCGTAAGCTTCTATTGATTTTAGATTTCTTCCGTATTCTTACGGCAATTTAACAGTTCTCTTTGCAGTGACAAAACAGAATACCGTTAGCAAAATTTTTTTTTAACATTTTATAATACATATAAAAATCAGCAAATTCGACGAAAGACTTAATAACGGCGTGCATCGTCATGAAATCACCAACAAATTGAAAGTTTTCTGTTTTAAATTGGTAAATAAAGCACAATATTTACAGCTGTGGCAAATGTCAAAGACGGCAGTTAACGCACTATAATAACTGCCTTACGTTTGCCACCGTTCTCTATCGGTACGGCTTCCGTCCCGTTCCGCTATTATAACCAGCGCTTTATCCAGAATAGCATTATACGGATCGTTCTATGGTACCTACTATAAGTAAACAGAAAAGTATATTCCGAACGTTCGGAATGAATAAAGAAAAACGCCCTTTGTGTTATGGTAAAGCTTAATTACTAGCAACCACAGTGGCTTTCAAATTTTTTTTTTTTTTTTGACAGTTTGTTGGCAATGCGAATTTTATAATGGCAGTGGTTTCGCTGATCAGTTCAATCCCAGCGTAATTTCAAACATAAGTAAATTCTAGCAGTCAAGTTTAATATATCGCACCCTAAATCATAAAGTGACACAACTCAAAATTGAACAATTTTCAGTAGAGCCAAAAAACTTTTCTTTACAAGCAATTGTATGGCAAAAGACCACGTAAGTACCGATAATGGTCATTTTTCGGTTAAAAAAGACACTTATTGAAAGCTTTTTTTTCGCTAGCTCTATATCTATATATATATGTTCTGTGTACCTACGAGTTTATGAAAAAAACTCTATTTCAAAAAAAAAAAAGAAATAACAAATACATAATAGTAATAAGCAATTCTTAAATTTACTAGGTAGATAGGTAGGCACACTAAAGGTAAAGAGTGCCACAAATAGTCTTGCCTTTTAGCTGTAAATGAAAAGCTTTTGTATAATTTTCAGCCATCTATTTATCCTGTATACATATGTATGTATATACATATATGTATATATTTGTATATATATATTTTACATGCACTTATAACCATTAACCAACAACAACCCAACCACCCACCAAGTGCACTGCCTCTGCACCGTTCTATTGCTACGTTGGGGTGGCGTCGTTACTACGTAAACATCATACCTACTACTGCCGCGTCAGCCTTTTTGTGTGTATCTAGCTAAAACCTGGAAATGTGTACATTTTCATGGCAATGCGCTGGCTTTTTACTTTCTTTAGCTATGTATACATAAGTACAAAGTATGTATGTACATATGTACATAATATACTATAAACATAAAAACATTGGCGCACTCAAGGGGGAGTTTTGGGGTTAAACCCCTCCCCCCCAAAATTTGACAACACCATACAAAAAATAATTTTATAAAAGATGGTACATGTACAAATATTTGTGTAAATGCATGTTGTAAAATCTATGAATATTCGTGGATGTACATTGCCAATGTTTGTCAACAACTACTGATTATGTTTATAAACAAGCAGTGTGGAGACATTTCCCTAAAAGTATACTGTGAATATTAGCTGAGGTTTGTTATACTCAGCTGTACTAGTACACAGAGTATTATAGTTTTAATCACTTAACGGTGGATTGCAACAGAATGAAATAATCGAGATAGATATAGACTTATATATATCAAAATGATCAGGGTGAAAATAGAAATCGTCTGAGCCATGTCCGTCCGTCCGTGCGTACGCACTCTAACTCGCGCAAAAATTGAGATATTTTGATGAAATTTAAAATGCAAGTTGGTATCGAGACTGGGACGGTTGGTATTGAAAATGGGCGAAATCGGACCATGACCACGCCCACTTTTCCTATATAGTAAAAATCCGATATTTTGTATCTCAGTCACTAATAGAGCTGGAGTGACAAAATTTCACCTACGTATTCAGCTCAGGCCCTCATGAAGAAATATGGTGAAATTCTGGAAAATGGGCGGTGCCACGCCCACTTACTAAGGGGCAAACATTGAAAGTTTTATAGGTCATAACTCAGAAACCGTAGCAGATATATCGACGAAATTTGGTACGCGTAATTTACTTACTTAGGAAAATGTTTGGACGAATATAAAGATATCTTTGTCAAATATAAAGATATGTCATTGAAATTTTGTGTCATGAATCCAATTATAGACATAAGACAAAAAATAGAAAAATGTTGGAGAATGGGTGTGACACCGCCTCTTTTTTAGACAAAGGAATCTACGAGATTTCGGAACCCATAACTCTACAAATAATTAAGATGTTATGACGAAAATCAGTTTGTACACTTTAATAACTTGTGGTAATACATGCTCAAAAATTTAGCGAAGTCGGTTTGTGACCACGCCTACTTTTTAACAAAGATATTTCTGGAAAACCGTTTGGGAATTTGTAACGTGAGATCTTTGTAATTAGAAGTCATAAAGGGTTGCAAATTTGCACTAAAAATTTTGAAAATGGGCGTGGATGCGCTCACTTTATGCGGCACTCGATTCAAATAAAATACACCCTAATCGAACAAACGCAAACAAAGCATACAGCTGAGTATCTTACTTGTTAGTTTTAGTTTAAATACAGATAAAATGCAATGAATTGAGATTTAAAAGGTGCCTTTGTTTAATGTGTGCATACGTAGGTCCACTCCTCAAACATAAATTTAAGTAAAAATTGTCTATACGAGTTTTAAGTATTATTTTTTAATTTTCCGTTGGATATTGAAAATCCCCCCCAAAATTTTTTTCTGTGTGCGCCACTGCATAAAAACAAATGTGCTTATGTGATAAAAATACTATTTGTATGCGCATACTTGCATGGTTGCATATACATACATACACACATACATATGTATGTATTTTTGTTCTCACCGAAGAATTCAGCTGTGTATAACACTATTTTCTTGTTGTTGTTTTTTTTTTTGTTTGCCTCGTTTCCCGTTATTGTGTTGTTTTTGGGTGGCTTTGTGTTGTGTTGAAATGTGGGTGGTGGGTGGTGGTATAGGTACCTATCTACATATATACTTGCTGTGTTGTTTAGTGTTGAGCTTTGCTGCTTTTATCAATACCCAGAAAATATGTATCTACATATGTTAAATATTGAGGTTACACCCGAGAGATGAACGGCTGTCGTCGTCACCACTGCTTTTCGTGCCTGTGTATCTACACTAGTGAGCAACATGAAATCAGCATTGCGTCTGCGTTATCAACAAAAGTGCAAATGAGTGCAAGTGAGTGCAAGTGTACACAACACAATAAAGAAATGGTTGCCAAGCAGCCCTGCACTGGTTTCTATACATACATACATATACATACATATACATACATATACATACATATATGTACGTATGTGCGAAACGAACAATTGGCAGCGGTTGCAACGTGCATTTGTTTTGTTTTTTTTTTTTTGGCAATTTGCCCAGGGCAAATATATATGTATGTATAGAGAAAATTTCAAATATGTACATACATATGTATGTAGGTACCTACGCCTTGCATTCATGCATCTATGCAGTATTTCAACCTCCGTGTAGCAGCACTGACTTGTCAGCGCTTACGGTGCTTTCCACTTTTTTTTTTTATTTTTGCTTGTTTGTTTGTCCCTTTTCTCGCTAACGAAAATTTCATGCGCAGCAAAATGTGTGTTCTACCATAATGCACTGATCAAATGGAGACCGCCTCTGTCTTCTGGTATAACAGAGATGCCAAAGCAATTGCTTTAACATGATTGCCTTAACATGAGCTGTCAGTTTGATGATTTGACAGCTAATTTTTCATTTCAAAGAAAAAATTCACAGTGGCAACATCTCCACATTGAACGTGAAATTTCGCACGGCGTCCATTTTGCTTGAGTGTTTTGGCTTAAAAAATAAATAAAAAGAACATTAAGTGCATATATACAGTTTGTGAGCATCATCGCCATTTTTAATAATTTTTTTTAACTTCTTCTGCTTCTGCGTACACCGCATGTCAATTCGGCGCCATTTTACAAATGATGTTATAACATAATGAAGTGCCCACGCATATGAGAACATGGCTGTTAGACATGATAATGGTAGACAAAAGTAGCAGAATTTTTCTCTTGTGGAGTTTTGGCGTTAAAGCCCATCTGCACATACATAACTTAATTCGCATGGGAATAATGTAGCGAATAATCTTGCGAAATAGCCCGTCACCACGTAGCTAATCGTCGTTCAGTTTGATATTTCTCATTCTTGTTCTTCTTAATTATATGGCCATAAAACTCGTCAGAGTTATAATAGCGCCATTGTATTATTAGTATTATATTATTACTAGTAAACCCGGCCACGCGATGCTGTGGCTTTCAATTACACTGTGCGACAATTTGAGGGTGGAATACCACTTATTGCCACATTTGAAAATTTTTTGATATACCTTCATAGCTACTGGTTATTTTTATTTTCTGTGGACCTAGATTTTTTATACATAGATTTTGACCAAGGAGCCCCATAGTGAAGTTTTGTGCCGAATATTTTTCTAGACTATGGCAACCTTAAATCGACCTACAAAAGGTCATTTGGCGCGCTCCTCCTTTTCTTTTTAGTTCTCTTTCTCTTCCCCTTTCCCCTTTATTTGCGCTTTATTTTCCCTTTATCCATTTTATTTTTCATATTTCCTCTTTCGCTTCCTGTCCTTCGCCATATCCGTCCCTTTCATTTTCCTCTTCCCTTTCCTTTTATTACCCATCTTCAGTGCTAGGCCTTGCATGACACTTCAAATTTAAAAATGAGATAAACGGATTATTGAACGGTGGCACCCTTTTTGTAAAAATTTTAATAAATTACTCATTTCCATGCCAATTCCTTTCATATGACACCTCAAATTAAAAATCAAACAAACTATAGCGTAAAACCGAATTTTTGAACAGGTGGCAACCCTTTATGAAAAATTTCTATTAAATTGCTCGATATCAGGTCAAGCCCCTTCATATGGTACCAAAAATTTTAAAATCAAACAAACTATACAGTAAAATTTAATTTTCAAACATCTGGCAACCCTTCTAAAAAAAATTAAACCGTCCTGTACATCTACAGGTCAAGCCCTTTCATCTGACACCACATTTTCGAAAATCGGTATAACGGTGTAAAAGTTATGGTGCTTACAAAAAATCGCTTAGCGTAATATATATAAAGATAACATAAACTGTAGGGTAAAAATGAATTTTTGAACAGGTGGCAACCCTTTTTGTAAAAATTTTAATAAATTACTCATTTTAACGTAAACCCCTTTCATATGACACCTCAAACTTAAAAATCAAACAAACTATAGCGTAAAACTGAATTTTTTAACTGGTGGCAACCCTTTTTGTAAAATTTTAATAAATTACTCATTTTCAGCTCAAGCCCTTTCATATGGTACCTGAAATTTAAAAATCAATCAAACTATACAGGAGAATTAAATTTTTAAACAGGTGGCAACCCTTTTCAAAAAAATTAAACCTTCCTGCACATCTGCAGGCCAAGCCCTTTCATATGATTCCCCATTTTCGAAAATCGGTATAACCGTGTAAAAGTTATGGTGCGTACAAAAAATCGCTTAGCGTAATATATATAAAGATTTGTTTTGGCCTGTGTGAGATTTCGATAGATTTGCGATACAAATTAGAGAAGGCATCGCATTTACCTATCGGGCTTGGCGAAAGTGTTGAGAACGAATAACGTAGTTCAATCATTATTCGCTCTCAGAATTTTGTATAGAAATTAGCGGGGCTCGGCGTTGGATTTAAGTTCCAACGACGATTGAGAGAGCGAAAACAGATAAAAAGAGCGAACGGGTTTAGGTGGAGACATGCTATTAAATAGGTACACACAAGGAAACAAGGACGGCATCATATACTATACATACTATGTATGTACCTACACATTTATGTTGTACAATGCCTCTTATTCACAAAAACTACATATGTAAATGTTTATTTATGGATTCGTGCAAAGTTTCTATATAATCATCATTGCCGTCATTCTCATCATTATCATTACCTGCCACCGTCCACATCCTCTTAGTTGTCATTTCCTCTTTGCTTATCTCACATGTGCATATGTATGTACATAGGTGTGCATGTGTGCCTGCTGCTTTGGCATCTTCAGCGACTGCATCATCATTATTATTATGATTTTTCGTGTTGGTTCACAGTGTCCTTATGTTGCAAATATTTCTATACACTCTACATATGAATATACATATGTATATATATATATATATATATATATATATATATATATATATATATATATATATATGTATGTATGTATAGACTTTCCCCACACATCATTTTCGCATATTTTCAGCTTCGACCATTTACAATTTTACATACTCGTATTTTCCTGCACTGCATTCATTTCATTTCATTTGGTTGGCAATTCGCCAATTTTTTCGTTGACGACGGTCGTGGAAAATTTCATCGTGTGGCCGCATGCATATGCATACACACTGCGCAACTAAATTTGTACATACATAGTATATCCGCTTGGCCGAACCTGCCTGGTGGGCAGAATGCCAACATAATTGTTTTCATAGCTTGTTTCTTTAGTACCTATTTACTGCATTTCTTTTTTGCTTTCTTTTAACTTTTATTTTTGTTTTTCTTTTTACACGTTCTATTTACATATATTACATTCAAGCATACATACTATACATTCATACATATATGTACATATTACATATATGTATACTAAAAACTTTATTGTTGGCTTTTTGTCTGCTTCTTCTACTTCATCGTCGTCGTCATCATCGTCATTATTGGACTTGTTTTTTTTTTGTTCACTTTTGCAAACGAAAGCATTGAATGCGACGAAACGAGCATGTTTGCAACAAGCATGGCACATAAAAACCGCACACAATAACAACAACACAATAGGTAGTTGTCGTTGACATGAATGGCAACAACACAACAAGGCAGGCAACGACAAATACAAAAATAACAACAACAACGACGACGACGACGAAAATGACAACAACAACAAACAGCAACAAGCGAGCGTACAATTGTCAAAAGTGGATGGCAACGCTTGCATTTATTTATGCAAATAGTCAGTGTTGCCACTGAAAAAAAATTTTTCCGACCAAATTACCGCCCAAATCCGCCAAAAAAGGCCAAAAATCAGAAGTCAACTTAAAATGGAATTACATATTTATTTTTAAACTAGCTGACCCGGCAGACGTTGTTCTGCTAAAACTTATTCCTATGAAGCCTAAAGAAAAGTCTTTGATTACCGTATTGCTAACCATTATCTTAGAGTCCATCTTAATGACTGCGAATAACAAAAAATTGTATATTCTCTGAATAAAAGTTATAGTTATATTCGCTGCGACAAACCTACTTCCCCCGATCCCTATCACTATCTCAATCCCTATCCCTATCCCTATCCCTATCCCTATCCCTATCCCTATCCCTATCCCTATCCCTATCCCTATCCCTATCCCTATCCCTATCCCTATCCCTATCCCTATCCCCATCCCTATCCCTATCCCTATCCCTATCCCTATCCCTATCCTTATCCCTATCCCCATCCCTATCTCTATCCCTATCCCTATCCCTATGCCTATCCCTATCCCTATCCCTATCCCTATCCCTATCCCTATCCCTACCCCTATCCCTATAGCTACCTACCTTTACCTTACCGGGACCGTCCATCACCATCCGGGCCCACTACTTTAGCCATCTCTGGGAAACAGCCTTAGAAATCACAATGAAAATAGCTGTATGTGGAAGCCTGCTCAACGCTTTTCATTTTCTACCAATATCGCTCGAAAACATTCAGGGGTTATCCGGGTCCACGCTTTCACCCAAATCTTGGAACCCGGCCTAGGCATCACTATTTAAAAAGCTCTTTGCTGAAGTCCTCCTCAACAGCTTTCATTTGATACCAATATCGCTCAGAAACTTTCCAGGGTCACTCGGTCCCACGTTTTAACCCATATCTGGGAACCCGGCCTAGGTATCGCAATAAAAATAACTTTATGTTGAAGGCCTGTTAAACACCTTTCATTTGATACCAATATTGCTCGAAGGCTTGGTGGATCGATCTGGGTCCTCATTTAGGCCTGTATTCCGGGAAGCTCCCAATTTTTCGAAATTCTATATATGTACCCTACTATGTGCACTAACACCACATGAATCTACTGTGAAAATTTCATAAAGAACGGTTGGTTACTTTGGGAATTTATAGAGGACACACATCCACAGATGCACACATACGCACATACACACCGATTTTTCCAATTTTCGGACTTTTCCGGAGGGATTTTCCAAAATTTTCTTCCGTACGAACCATCTCCTCGAGAATACGAACAATTGACAAAAAATTTTATAGAAATCGGCCCAGCCGTTCTCATCTGATGAGGTTAGTAACATTTTTTACACCATTTTTATATATATAGATACATATGTACATACTAAGTAATCTTGACTCCCACTCATTTAATTCAGAACTAACACTAGACTGTCGCCGATCTCTAAAGGAGATGGCCAAACAGACCTGTCTGCACCTCGTGTAGGTCCCGGGACATAGGGATATCAATGGCAATTGTAGGGCGGATGAACTTGCGAGGCAGGGCACTACCAAGCAGGTTCTTCCATAAGGCATAGGTATGCCTTAGCCACAAACATGCTAATTCTTAAACAGCATGTCTATAAACTAGCAAGCGATAGATGGCAACAGAAGCCAGTATGTCGAACATCAAGGCAAATTTGGCAGAAATGGGTTCACAAGGGATCCCATCAAATAAGTACTCTAAGGAGAGATGACATCTCGAACCTTGTGGTGGTACTCACAGGACACTGCCTCATCGGGAAACACGCAGAGAGGCTAGGTGCACCCTACCGCAGATGCTGCATAAGCTGGAAAGATGATGAGGCGAGGAGACAATCGAACACCTCATCTGCCACTGCTTTGCTCGGCTCTTAACAGCGACAGACAACGCTTTCTTGGGACTTCCTTTCTGGATAGCCTATGCAAAGTCACTAAAGTGAACTAGTTCACTGAAGAGAGCGCTCAACAAAGTGAACTAAATTTCCCAACTCTAATAGATATGCGAATAGTGTGTTTCGCTAACAATAAAAGAACTTTACACGGGAAAGATAAAATGTTTAGCGTCCGAGAAATTGCATCCACTAAAAATATTCATATTACAAATCGGACCAAAATTGATTTTAGCCGCCCAACAGCCCAAAGTAAATTTATCGGACCAGATTTGGTCCGAAAGGCCCAATTTCGGCATCACTGCAAATAGTACATATGTATGTACCTACTATTTACATATTTATGCCTACGTTTTGTTATTTTCTTCGCGCTGCCAAGGTCTCTCAGACGCTCTCGCACTTAACACTTGTAGTGCCAAGCAACCGGTTGGTCGAGTCGTGCAAACATCAAGACCACATCTGTATACAATTCTAACCACATACTAAAATGGACAACCATAAAGTTGGAAATATGCGATAATGAAAAAAATAAATGTATAAACCTGTCAAGACATGCTTGCTATTGCTTTTTTATTTTGACACCTGAACCTGCACTAAAGCTTGAGCTAGTGATGGGCGAGTCCGAGATGTTTAGACAATCGAGAGAATCGCCATCGTTGCAAATCACAATCGAGTCAAAAGTTGACTCGCTCCTCGACTACACAAGCGAGATGTTTTTGCGATTGTTCCGAGTCGGCGAGTCGTAGGTTGTTTCGATGACATCTCGACTACACAAGCGAGATGTTTTTGCGATTGTTCCGAGTCGGCGGGCCGGCTGTTGTTTTGATGATCTGTTTTAGTTGATAAAATAAACTGAATGAGGTTTGTTGATAAAGAAAGTAGGATTTTTAATGGAAGTGAGGCAAACACATAAATAAATTAACCAAATTGAAAAATATGCTATACATAGACGCTGCATTATTGCAATCACAACTAAACAGTGTCGTGCATAATAATAATGCTTTGAAGGTAATTTGATGCATAAGCGAGTATTCTTTTCATGCTTGGGTACGACAGAAATGCGCCTAATAATAATTAATTATTTAAACATTAATAAATTTTCTGAAGTGAGACGCTTATGAAACAAATGAATTTTACGAGTAGCAACAACGGCAATAGATTTGTACCACTCTGTATGTTTTGTAAAGCAATTTTAATATTCAAGCGGCAACAACAAATATTATGTATTTTTTTGCAGCGAGTCCGAGATGTTGTAGGGTTGAAAACGAGAGGAATCGCTGGCGAGTCCGAGATGTTTTAGCGATTGTTTCGACTGACGGCCATTTACGACTTGACTCGAATACAAATGAAAACCATCGAGAGCATTCGAGATGTTTCAACAATCGAGAGAATCGAATAAAACATCTCGGACTCGCCCATCACTAGCTTGAGCTAAGTAGGTAGGTAGGTAGTTGTTCACGAGGAAAGAAGAGCAGCGAGTTAACTTTTATGGCCAATGGCCATAGCATAACGAGTACTAGATATTAGTTGATGCCGCTTACCTTGCCAGTTATGTTGGTTAGTTACTTTTTTACTCGCTTGTCGGTTTTTGGTTTCACACAGTTTTGCGCACTACAACCTGCCTAACAGCTTCTTGCCTTGTTGCCTTCTTAAGCGTAAAACTTTTGCAGAAGAAAAAGCGTTTTAAAAGAAGATGCGCAGCAAGTTTGTGAGCGAGTATGAAAATGGAGAGTTAAGTGTCTTGTTTTGATAGAACACTAGTCGCTGCTGTAGATAGATGAGATGGGAAAATTTTAGAACGGAATGAACAAAAATTAAAACACTTTACCACTTTTTACTTAAAATTGTAGATTGATGCTTTTACGACCGGTTCTGGTTCATCTAATTGCGTAATATGCAAAAAAATCATACATACATACATACATACATAGGTACCTACATAAATGTATTATTATCGTGTTTTAAAAATACTTTAGTATAAAGAAGTCAAGCAAAAGATTTCCAATTTTAATAACAGTCGCATCTTTTCCAAGTATTTTTAGACAATCAAGTGCTATTGATTAGTAAACTTGGCAGATAATTCCACTGAATTGATTTCTTTTTTTTATTAATTGCATTTTTATACTCAGCTGTACTAGTACACAGAGTATTATAGTTTTGATTTCCTAACGGTGGATTGTAACAGAATGAAATAATCGAGATAGATATAGACTTATATATATCAAAATGATCAGAGTGAAAAGAGAAATCGATTGAGCCATGTCCGTCCGTCTGTCCGTCTGTCCGTCCGTCCGTCTGTGAGCACGATAACTCGCGCAAAAATTGAGATATTTTGATGAAATTTGAAATGTAAGTTGGTATCAAGACAGGAACGGATGGTATTGAAAATGGGCGAAATCGGACCATGACCACGCCCACCTCCCCTATATAGTAAAAATCGGAAATTTTGTATCTCAGTCACTAATAGAGCTAGAGTGATAAAATTTCACACACGTATTGAGCTCAGGCCCTTAGAAATATGGTGAAATTTTGGAAAATGGGCGGTGCCACGCCCACTTATTAAGGGGCAAACATTGAAAGTTTTATGAGTCATAACTCAGAAACCGTTGAAGATATATCGATGAAATTTGGTAGGCGTGATGTACTTACCTAGGCAAATGTTTGGACGAAAAATTGCCAAAATCGGTTGACGACCACGCCCACTTTTATATATGGGTATTATAAAGTGACCTAATAAAAGCATTTTAAGCGATATCTCTGTCAAATATAAAGATATATTATTGAAATTTTATGGAACGTGTCCAACTATGGACATAAAACAAAAAATACAAAAATGTTGGAAAATGGGCGTGGCACCGCCTCCTTTTAGAAGCAGGAATATACGAGATTTCGGAGCCCATAACTCGACAAATAATTGAGATATTATGACGAAACTTGGTTTATACACTTTTATAACTTGTGTTAATAGACACGCAAAAATTTATTGAAATCGGTTTATAACCACGCCTACTTTTTAACAAAGATATTTCTGGAACACCCTTTGGGAATTTGTAACAAGACTTCTTTGTAACTAGAAGTCATAAAGGAATGAAATTTTGCACAAAGAATAATATTCATATGCGTAGTTGGATGACTGATAAAAATGTTAAAAATGGGCGTGGCTACGCCCACTTTATGCGGCACTCGCTTTATATAAAATACACCCTATATCGAACAAACGCAAACAAACAATGAAAGTATACAGCTGAGTATCTAATGTTCGATTCCACTCGAACTTAGGCTTCCTTACTTGTTGATAACAGACTTTGTATTGATAATGCTTATGTATTTAGGCTTCATATGTAAGTACATATGAAATCTGTCAAACGTTCATTGCGAAGATTTACGCTTCAGCAAATCGCGTTAGTTTAAAGCTAGTGCAGAACTAGCCCACAAAGAGACTGTTGTTGGTTCCTTATCCATCCCAACGCAATGCTTTCAGCTTTTTTTTTTTTAATACGGCGATGCCCTCTTAAGTGACAACTGCTGCCCTCTGCAGAACTCTAGAATACGTTCTGAAGTGTCTCTAATGTAGGCAGCTCTGTGGTAGTTTTAAAATTAAATGTTCGCAGACTGTTTTTTGTACTATTATTAAATTTTATAAAAAATTCCCCTTTTGGGAAATTTCGGTAATTAATAAAATTGCGTTAAATTAATCATTGTAACTCACTGCAGTTTCAGGCAAACCATTTTTTGGAATTTTTTAAATTTCCTTTTTTGGGAAATTTTTTAAAAATTAGTCTAATAGTATGAAATTTATCATTTTTAATCAGTAAAAATTAAGAGAAACAATTTTAATTTTAAAAAATTTCCTTTTTATGAAATTTTAATTTGTTGTGTTTTTTTTTTAATTTCGCCACTTTAAACCATTTAGAAGTTTACGCAAACAATTTTAGTTGATTTTAGAAAAATTTCCCTTTTTTGGGAAATTTTGGAAATTAGTATAATTGTGTGAAATTTACCATTTTGATTCAGTAAACTTTGAGAGATAATTGATATGATCCTATTTATTTTTTTGGGGAAATTTTTTAAATTAGTTTAATTGTGTGAAATTTATCTCTTTCAGTAAGTGAGGTTTGGGAGAAATGATTTATCTAATTTTTGGAAAGTTTCCTCGTTTGAAAATTTTAATTTGTAGTAAATTTTTTCTAATTTTACCACTATGACTCGTTTAGACGTTAAGGCAAATAATTTTAGTTGATTTTAGAAAATTGTACCTTTTTGGGAAATTTTGGAAATTAGTATTATTGTGTGAAATTTATCTAATTTTTGGAAAGTATCCTCGTTGGAAAATTTTAATTTGTGGCATTTTTCTTATTCGCCACTATGATTCATTTAGACGTTTAGGCCAAAAAAATTTATTTGATTTTAGAAAAATTTCCCTTTTAAGGAAATTTTGGAAATTAATATTATTGCGTGAAATTCACCATCTCCAGTTAGTAAAGTTTAAGACAAACGATTTTAATTAATTTTAAAAAAATTTCCTTTTTGGGAAATTTAAATTTTAACTAATTTTGAAAAATTTCCTCGTTGGGAAATTTTATTTTGTGCTAATTTTTTTCCGATTTCGTCACTGTGACGCGTTTAGAAGTTTAGGCAAACAATTTTAATTGATTTTAGAAAAACTTCCCTTTTTGGGAAATTTTGTAAATTAGTATAATTGTGTGAAATTTACTATTTCCAGTCAGTAAAGTTTAAGACAAACGATTTTAATTAATTTTAAAAAAATTTCCCTTTTGGGAAATTTAAATTTTTTGTATTTTTTTCCAATTTCGCCACTATGACTCATTTAGAAGACTAGGCAAACAATATTAGTTGACTTCAGAAAAATTTCCCTTTTTGGGAAATTTTTTCAATTAGTCTGCAGTTGCGGAAATTTTGATTTTTTAAAACCTTTTTCGAATAATTGACAGCTCTTGGTGCAATATCAGGCGCTACGTTTGATGTAAATTGCATGTAACTATAATTTTTCCATGTCAAAGGCGTTGCCAATTAAATTTAACTGAAACGACGCAAAGAAAGAAGTCAATTGTACTACAAAACAAACAATTTCCAACTGATTACTCTGATTTTTGATCAAGAAATACGTCGCTATGAACAATGATTGGCGATTGTGTGTAATCAATGCAGCCGCAATAGCCAGCACCTTTGTACCTACACGCATAGAGGGTACAGGCATGCATAAACGCGTATGTATGTATGTACATGTTCTCGTTTGTTTACGGCGCTTCTTTGCTGATAAGACAAAGATTAAATGACATATAAATAGGAGAAGCTGCGATAAGCTTTTGTGTAGCAAGCGTTTATTGGGGAAAAATGTACAACAACAAAAGCGTATGTATGTTAAACAAAATTTCAACGTTTTTGAGCAGGTCTAAAAGTAATTAAAGGGCATAAGGCACATCTACAGACGCTTCTGCCGCCACAATTTTATTTGCATATTTAGGTACGCTTATCTTATCACTGCACAATGCATGGGCTTTGTATGTGCTTCTAACAAAAACGCTGCTGATAAGTACATACATACATACCTACCTAATCATTTCCAATTTAAATTCAAAATGCGCCTCTGAGAGCAGCAAGCAAAAACTATTGTGAATGATGCTGTCGAAGTTGACTCACGTTGTAATTGTTCACAATGGGAAAGCGCTCTCTACGATTAGGCTGCCCTCAGAGTGTGCAACTGTTGTCATTTTGTGTAACTTTCTGGAAACACCTACATATGTACCTACATATTAACTATGTAATATTTGTTTAGTTTGCTACAAGATGCGAAATAATTTATCTCAATGATATGCATGAAATGGCAAATATTTGAAATAATTTATCTTATCGCTTTAGGCTGGCTTGTATCTACGTACTTTTATTAGTAATGTCTGAGTTAATTTTTCCATTAAATAAAACAAATTTGTTTTTTGCATGCATAAGATAATTAACTTAAAAAAAAAAGAACGAAAAAATACCTTCCTTATCAGCGTTGCTGCTGCTGCTCTTCTCTATATATAGCATCATTCCACTGCAGCAGCGCTTTTAACATTATGCAATAGTAGACTTTTGTTTAGCATTTATGTATGCATAGTATAGATATCTTATCACTTTTTTTGCAATTTTATCAGCTGTGTGATTTTATTATTCAAGCTATGCTAATATTTAGCGTGCTTATCGACGCCTTATCAGCGCTTTTTTTTTTTGTTGAACTGAAATTTCGTTATCAAAACGTTTGCTTATCGCCATTTTGCAAAAAAAAAAAAAAGAACAGAAAAAAAAAACAAACAATATTATCAGCGTAAATATTGCAAAAGTTGGAAGAAAATGAGCTTCATAAAGACTACCTACTACTGATAATGTAGGTACTATGTAGCTATTTTAATTTTTTTATTTTTAAATAACGTTATATAAGTTTGAAAAATCTACGCGTTACCTTGATAAAATTGGGTAGCTGTGAAAGAAAGGATGATTTCTTTTAAAATTTTTATATGTACACAACGTGTACGTGTATGAAATTTGGCTGCTACGTTGCCAATTTTCTTATAATGATTTTGAATGTACTAGCTACGTGATCTGCAAACGTCTGCTTTTCTCTTTGCCGCGCCTACATACATAATATCAATGGAAGCTCTAACCATTTTAAAGTTGATTTTTGAAGAATTTACTTGAAAATAATGCGTTTAAAAAAAAAACCCAAAAAGAGAAATTTTTAGAACTAATAGCGCTGAAAATTTTAACCATTTTAAAGTTGACTTTTGAAGAATTTAATTGAAATAAATGTGTTAAAAAAAATCTCAAAAGGGGAAATTTTTAGTACTAATAGCAATGTAAGTGCTAACCTTTCTAAAGTTGATTTTTGAACGTTTTAGATGGAAACATTGCATTTTACAAAAAATCCCAAAAAGGGAAATTTTTAGTACTAATAGCAATGTAAGTGCTAACCATTCCAAAGTTCAATTTTTACCAATTTACTTAAAAATACAGTTGATTTTTGACCATTTTATTTAAAAATAATGCATTTTACAAAAATTCCAAAAAAGGGTAATTTTTAGAACTAATAGCAATGGAAGCGCTAACTATTCTAAAGTTGATTTTTTACCAATTTACTAGAAAATATTGCGGGATATTTTTAGTACTAATAACCATGAAAGCTCTCACTATTCTACAGCTGACTTCTTGACATTTTACTTGAAAATAATGCCTATTAAAAAAATCCCAAAAGGGGAAATTTTTAGAACTAACCATTCGATATTAATTTTTGACAGTTTTACTTGAAAATAGGGCGTTTTACAAAATATTCTTTGAATTTGTTAATACCATGTCTCCACATAACGTGTTTCGCTCTTTTTTTCTGCATTTTCTCTCTCAATCTTGTTTCGACACGGAAACCAGTGCCGAAACTCGCCAATTTCCATACAAATTTCTGAGAGCGAGTGAAGATTGAAACACTGTTTCATTCTGAATCATCTTGCCAACCTCGATGATATCGATGCCTGCTCTAATTTTTTATCGAAAATCTATCGAAATCTCACACAGAACAAAACAAAGACGCAAAAATAAGCAAACATACAAACATTTAAGAAGAACAAGAAAGAGAAATGTCAAACTGAATCACGATTAGCCACGTGGAGACGGGTTATTGAACGAGATGTTTTGCCTCATGTTTCTCTGGTGAATCAAGTTATGTGGAGACGGGCTTTAAGGTTGACTGTGTTTCATATGCGGCTACGTAATCACTGTAGTGACCGCATCTCTAATAAACCGAACTAACTTATCGCTTTGCGCATATGTATGTATGCAATTAAATATTGTTTGATTGTGCTAACCAAAAAATCTAATCTAATCTGCCAAAACGCAAATTCTTATACACACAAATTAATGCGTTTACATATAGACCTACTTAATCTTATCAATTAGCTATCGAGTTTAACTAAAGCAGAACGCTTATCAGCGGAAATTTACTCAACGATAACTAGATAGTTATACATACAGACATATGTACATATGTACCTATAAGAAGAAGGTGATAAGCGAAAAAGTAAACAATATTTTTTTTCTACATCAAGTCATACATACATATGTACATTGTAAATACCCTGTAGGGAAAATCTCTAGTTCCGAACTAGGTCGCTTCTAGTCTATTTTTCGACACTACTAGTGCGAGCTAAATCTCTTTTGCATGTTATCAACTGGCGAATTTAACACAGCGATGTCCTAGGCGGTGTCAATTGTCACTCTCTGCACTACATTTTCGATAGTTCCGAACTAGTACTAAATTCTACAGTTTACACTAGTTCGTTTATTGGCACAATTTCGATAGTTCTGAACTAGCTACAAGTACCTACAAATTCTACAGTTTTACATCTGCCGCTTAAGTGCAGCCTTTGACACACTTCATGCAAGTGGCGCGATGGCCGACTGGCTAACGTATGTGCCTTTCAATCTTAGGGGCGCGGGTTCGAATCTTGTCGGTGTCACGGTGGATGATAATTTTTTTTTAATTTTTTTTTTTAAATAATATTTTTTTATTTATTTATTTAATAAAAATTTACAATAATACGTATTTGAAAAGTAATAAAATAAAAAAAAAAATAAAAAATAAGCCTGATGGATCGGAAAAGCATAATTAGGGGAACATTTCATTTCATACAAGATCCAAATAGAAAACTCTTTATATAAAATGCTTCACTGAACATCTGAGAAATATACAGAAATATCTATACAAAGCCAACAGCAATTGAACGAACGAAAAATTTTCATAGAATTTTTGTCACTTCGAAATTGCATACAAATCAGTGTGTCTTATAATGGTCACTCAATTCACTACTTCTGAACTGGTGAGGGTCTAACTACAATTGATCTAGTTCCCTGTTTACACCTTTTCGCTAGTTCGGAACTAGAAATTTTGCTCACTAGTTATTGAGTTCCCTGCAGGGTATACTCGTATACATAAGTATGACGTGCGTTAATTTCTACTACAAATACAACAATCTCATGCTTTCATAGCACAATTAGTATGTATGTATGTATATCGTATGAACGCGCTGTATATTAGCTAAGTATGTACATAGCTGGAAAAACCTTGGAATTTATCGTTATTTTTTCAGCTGTCACATTCATTGACATGTGTGTGCGTGTGTCGAAGCCCTGCAAAAATTCCGAGTACTCCATTCGCTAACCCATGGAGTGCTCGCTATGGACCAACCGATTACTCCATAACTTGTCATATTTCATACAAAAAATATGGTCCATTTAACATTGCATGTCATTGCAATGGAGTATATACTCCAGTCCCGCATAACAATCATATTAATCCATGGAGTACCTACATTGGATTAATTGATGGAGTACCTAACAGTTAGCCGAACATAACAACAAAAACCAAATGTTTATCGCGACGACGACGAATGACGTGTATACATTCAAACATATGTATGTATGTAGCTATGTATGGATACACATATCGTCTTCGTCGCGATAAAAATTTGGTTTTTGTTATGTTCGGCTAACTACGAACCGATGCAGATACATGAATCGGTCGTTTGGGCTATGTTAGTGGTCACTTTGAAAGTACTCCAACTTACCACAAATGGAGCATATAATCCAATGATTTTTGCAGGGAGTGTGCTTTCTTTTCTGTTCTGCCATGAGTAATAGTTATCTTGTATATAGAGAAGTACATATGTACATACATACATAATTTTGACTATTTAATGGCCGCTGCTTAATAGGCAAACTATTCGGAACGCTAAACACTAAGCGCGGTCATTAACCTTCGGTGGGTGTGATAGGCGCTATATGAAATTTCAATAGATTATTTGCTGGCTGTGCTATCGATTGAATGTACATATTTATGTACATATGAACTGCGCACTGTATTAAACGCTTAATGAGGTAATGGGCTTATTCACATACTACACTCTAGCACTGTACGTACATATCTATGATCAAACAATTTGCGCTTTTAGCCAATAAAAAAAATCTGCTTTTCCTTTAAAAGAAAAAAGAGTAACTGTAATTGTTATCAAAATTGGTATAAGAGAAGTATTTGTGAAGCAAAAACTTCTACACTTTTTTTTTAGCAATTTTTTGTCATTTCGCCTTATCAATAAAAAATGCCAAAGAATTGTCTGATTAAACGTATCAGCAGTAGTTAAACGTCCCTGACCTGTTTAGTTTTTGCGTTACTTTTTAGTTGTCAAACGTGTACATATTTATATGTACATACATACATACCTACATATGTACATACATATTTTTATTGTTCTAATTTTTTTTCGCACTACCCACACAATATTTCTTCTGTAACTAATAGCTTTTGACGTATGTATGTATGTACGTACATCCATATACGAAAGTTGGTAAATATTATTATTATTTTTTTAATACTTCTGTTTATCTTTCCTTTGCATTTTACGTGGGGGAAATTAAGGAGCGTGTAGAACAGATATGCAAAAAAAAAAGAAAAAAATAATTAAATACATACATATGTAGAAGGTGTGTTATCTTCTATTTACTACGTTTATACGTTGGCAAATTCATGAAATCATTTCATGAATTTTCGCTGCATAAACGAATTTTCATGAATTTAATTGTTCACGAAAATTATTCATGAATTTCGCCATCATTTCATGAAATTATGAAGTACAAGTCCGGCAACGCCAAACCAACAGCTGTTCATTCAGTCAAGGCAGATTTAACAGGTAGGCTCGGGGGCGAATTCAGAAATGTCCAATGTATTTTGTTATTGTAATTGGTAGTGTAATGTCAAAATTATATTTCGCCGTGGTTAAATTCTGAATTCGCTTGTGACTCGCGCATTCCCATTGGCCATGATGTAAATTCGCTTAGATTTTGACATTACACACTACCTTTGTAAATAAAAAAAGTAGTTTCAGAATTCGCCACCGAGTCTACCTGGTAAATCTGCCTTGACAGCTGATGTCGTTAGAACGTTGCCACTTTTTAAAAAAGCTGAATTTCATGAGTTCATAAATGCTGCATAAACGAGACCATTTTCGAATTCATCAAATTAAGAGTTCATGAATTCTGCCGTATAAACGTAGTAATAGATATCGCTATATTCAAATATTCGCGATCTTGGCAGAATTCTTATTGATCCAACATGTCTTAATATATGTAGAATAGAAGCATAGTCATTTGAGATGTCATAAGTAATGGCAAGTTAATTATCCTTCTCATTGGGAGCCTTTATCATTGTGAACTATTACAAGTGAATCAACTTCGTTATTATCATTCACAATTGGGTGCAGTGTACCCGGTACACTCATGGAGTAATTATGAAGGAGACTTTCCGATCAGCTCACTTCTTGCTCCACCAGGGCCCCACAGCGGAGCAGGCCCTTGTCCTACTCTTCAAAAATCAGGGCCCCGAAGCAAAGGATCATTTTCGTTTGCTCTGCTCTTGTTCTTCTTCCAAAACTTTTTTTTTGCTCTGACTCCGCTCTTAGCTCTCAACTTTTTTTGCTCCTAGCTCCGCTCTTAGCTCTCTACTTTTTTGCCCCTAGCTCCGCCCTCGCTCCGATAAACCAAAAATGTTATCTACTTACATATGTACCAGTGATGAAAAATTACATGTGCCCGTACACTTTTCGGCCTTTTCTGTGGCATCTTGGCACTTATCACAATCGGCAAGACTCTCTTAAGCCAGATATGATCATTTTTATTAATGATGAAGAGACGCTCAACGCTTACTTGAGATATGTGCTTTTTAGCTCCAGCTCCGCATTTGCAAATGATTGTAGCTTTAGCTCCCTTCTGGGAAAAAAGCCTTAGCACCTTAGCTCTTCACTGTTTTGCTCCGCTCCTGTTCCGGGGCACTGTAAAAACACACGCACACTATCCTATCTGTCAGAATCTTGTGCATTCATGTTTCTGTGCCATTCTTGTGTAACGGATGATTTCTCCTTTGTTCTAGTTGCTTCATGGTACGCGGTACGGTATCGCGGCCAATATGTGGTTCTTGAAAAAAAAGGGCAATTTTACAAATGGCATGATCTCAGCTGTTCGAACACTTTGACGTTTAACGAAACGATTTGTCATTCTTGTAATCATTCACAATGGTTTTTAGCACCACCCACCATATTCGTTATCAGTTGAAACGCTTTCAGTGTAATGAAGGAGTTTACATTAGTTTTAACTTACTGTGAATGCTTTTACTGTAACAGTTTTCCAATACTTTGCATACTGATGTTTGCGCGGCTAGTTACTGCTATTACCGCTAAAATTATTTTATTGTTTTTCTTAGTTTACCACGTATTCTTTAGCTAAACATGAAAACTCTTACATATCTTTCGTATGTTGCTCGTGTTGCCAACACATGTGCATACAAAGTTGACGTCGTTGGTAAGCAAGTGGCGTGTTGCGCCAAAGAGTGTATATGGATAAGAGGCTGCAGTTTGAAAAAATTCACACTAGATGTCACATTTCGCGCGAGATGGGACCCGCGAAGATACATATGTACATACATACATATGTGCGTGCAAATAGTAATTGTGTGACTTGAATTTTTTTCTTAAACAATCACGCGAGGTAGCTTTTTTCAATTTTTATTTTTTTGTTTTGTTCAATTCAAAGTAGCAACTAACACGCGAAAAACTCCCCCTTAAAATGGTTGTGTACCTATAAAATATACATATGTACATTAGGGTGGGGCGATTTGTATGGAGGGAAAATAATCGATACCGCGCAATCGAAATTCGGATTCCTCTCATCTTTCTGAGTAGAAAACGACTCTACGACATTTTTCTAAAACAAATTTTGATGTTCCGGAATATGGTTTTTATTAACCAAGACGAATCTTTGAAAATAAAAATTGGGCAAAAATCGACAAAAAAATATCCAGCCCAATATGCACATCGAATTGAAGCAGAATTTTATGCTGAATCCAGATATGAAATCGAAACTAAAATCGGATGATCCGTTTTCGAGATATAGCGTGATTTCCGGTTATGGAGGCTGAATGCCGAAAATCGCATATTTTCGCGATTATCTCTTGCTGTGTACAATATATCTTAAATTTTTTTGCAAGTTTCTTAAAGATAGGTCAATACAATATATGAGCAATATTTTAAAATATTAATTTATCTTCCTGTATAGGAAAACTAGAATGCACTCTTTTTTCCTTGGCCCAAAAGCGCGGTATGGGATCTCCATGTTATAGTCATCCGATACCGATGATTTTTGCCGGCAGCGCTTCGTGTACAATAAATGCTCTCAATACAAAATTTCAGAATTTTAGCTGCAAAAATTGAGGAGTTATAACCCAAAACGTAGACGTATGCTGTTTGGGACTTGTTTTTTTACTTTAGTCAACTCTAAAAAAAACTCAAGGTTACTCATACGCCATAGCGTACTATTGGAAGCTAAAAACAAATTTCAGAAGCATAAGTCTACGTTTTTGAGAATAACTCTTCAATTTTTGCAGCTAAAATTCTTAAATTTTGTATTGAGAGCATTTATTGTACACAAAGCGCTGCCGGCAAAAATCATCGGTATCGGATGACTATAACATGGAGATCCCATACCGCGCTTTTGGGCCAAGGAAAAAAGAGTGCATTCTAGTTTTCCTATACAAGAAGATAAATTAATATTTTGAAATATTGCTCATATATTGTATTGACCTATCTTTAAGAAACTTGCAAAAAAATTTAAGATATATTGTACACAGCAAGAGATAATCGCGAAAATATGCGATTTTCGGCATTCAGCCTCCATAACCGGAAATCACGCTATATCTCGAAAACGGATCATCCGATTTTAGTTTCGATTTCATATCTGGATTCAGCATAAAATTCTGCTTCAAATCGATGTGCATATTGGCCTGGATATTTTTTTGTCGATTTTTGCCAAATTTTTATTTTCAAAAATTCGTCTTGGTTCATAAAAACCAAATTCCGGAACATCAAAATTAATTTTAGACAAATGTCGTGGAAGTGTTTTCTACTCAGAAAAATTAGAGGAATCCAAATTTCGATCGCGCGATATAGGTTAGTAAATCGCCCCACCCTAATGTACATACATATTACATATGTATGTATGTATATCTACTTAATATCTTTGTAAATACAGTTATGGTATAAAAAGCGTAATAATTCCACTTCTGAATTTGTAGCTCACTTGATTTGATACTTACCTAAGTCTTATAGGCTTGACAGACGGCAGCGATAATCCCTAATACCGCAACACATAATTCGATTCAAATTTTAGCCTGACAGACGGCAAATATTGCGGATTAACAAAATAACTAAAAGAAGGTAGGCACAGCGGCGAATTCGAAAACTTTTTTTTTTAATTTCCAAAGGTAGAGCGTAATGTCAAAATCGAAGCGAATTCACATCATGGTCAATCGGAATGGTCGAGTCCAAAGTGAATTCAGATTTCAACCAAGGCGAAATATAATTTTGACATTACACTCTACCAATTACAAATACTAATGACATTGGATATTTCTCAATTCGACTATGCGCCTACCTTTCTAGATCTGCCCTATATTCTTCTATATCTTCACTTTCATTCACAATAGAGATTTTTCGCCAGGGATGTCATTACAAAATGCCCTAATCCGCTAAAATTTTGAGGACTAACTTAAGAGATATTGCGGATTACCTCCAGTTAATTCTCAAGTTAACTACGAATTAGCAAGATATTCCGGATTATCGCTACCGTCTGTCAATGCTATTAGGGCGATTTACTCAACCTCTGATTAACGGTAACCGGAGGATAAAGGTGCGATTAAGTTATGGACTGCATTATCGACCACATGTTAAATGTATGGTTTGGTGAAGTCGATAATGATGTTTAACCGGGCTTTAGCCGAGGTTAGCGTTAATCAGAGGTTGAGTAAACGGCCCTTAGTTATCTGCCTTGCATGGAGTCACACAACTTTTGACATCTCTAAACATAACAGTCTTCGCCGCGTCCTTTGAAAATAATAAGAATTATATAATACAATGGCGCTCTGACGAGTTTTATGGCCGAGCTTCTCTCCCAATTTGAGGTGTGCTCCTTTTTGTTTTTCCTACTAACTGGGTGGACCTACAGTTTTATGCCGGCTCCGAACGGCGAATGCATTTTTGTGAGAAGCTTTTTCATGGCAGAAATACTCTCGGAGGGTATGCCGCCCACTGCCGAGAGGTGACCGCTGCTCTTAAAAAACCCAATAATTGGATTTTTACTAATTAGAAAAATTGTTTTGGTGTTTTGCTCGGACCGTGGTTTGAACCCGAGACCTCTGGCATAGCAGGCGAGCACTCTACCCACTGCACCACAGCGGTCACCTTTGAAAATGCATGCTCCCTATTTTCCGGAATTGAATAGTGATTGAAAATATAAAAAAAAACATACTTTTAAAGTGAGTTTTTTTAGCATTTATTTTTATACATATTCAGAATGCCAGAAGCAAGCAGACTTGGTCATTTTTCGAATAAATTTTTATTTAGATAATTATTCGAATAAAATTTATTTTTTAAATTTTTAGTTAGATAAATTCCCTACGTATAAATTATTCGGAAATTTATTTATTTTTTATCAAATAATAAATAAAAACTCAGGGTACAACAAAAAAAAACAACTGAGTAATATAATTTTATTTTTTTGTATGTTTCTTTTAAATATATAAATGAAAATTATCTATTATTCGAATAATTTGGTTTCTGAATAAATGAAATTATTTATTATTCAAATAAAGATAAAAAAAATTTATTCATCTATTATTCGTTATTCGAATAAATTTTTCCCAACTCTGGAAGCAAGCGTGTTGCTTTTTTTATACACACTACTGTATTTATGGTACGTACCTACGTGTATATAATTTAAGCAGCTACTGTTTTGCATGTGTGCGTGTTATGATTTTTTCCAACTTGTGTTTTTTTTTTATTAAATTTCTTTCGTTTCGTACGTGAGTACGTTCGTCAATTAATAACAGAAAATTGTAGGTATGCTGTAAAATACAAATACACACTCATTCGTCGCAATTAGTAGTAGGCATAAACAAATATAAAATTCTATAAATAAATAATTACACACATACCCACAAGTGATGAGCATTTGGTCGTGCTGCTTGCAGAACACGTTGCTTGAATTTAAAATTTTCATTTTCTCATTCACTCGTTTGCTTTGCTCCCTTCTTCCTTGCTTTTACACACTCGCTCTATGTATTGATTGCTCACTCGCTGGCGATAAGACCTAAACTTGTATGCACGTCGCATACAAAACGTACTGCACGCACGCTATCGCAGTTAGGTTAGTTGCTAATCTAAACATAAGCATTACGTTTTGTTTTCTTTTTGATTTATGTATACACAATTTATTTAATTTTTATTTTTTTCTCATTTGTTTTTTTTTTAGTAATTTTTCTTACACTTCGTCCGATTTATTCATTAATATGCAATGTACGGCCGAAATGCCATTCAAAAAGTGCTCTATAGCTGCTACACGACTAATATACTAAATAAATATGCATTTGGCATTTATTTTTATTTTTACCAACACTGTTATATGTATATGTAGGTATACCCTGTTGCCAAAACTTGGTTGCTTGGTTAGAGTGGCGAGTCCCAATGACTCCAATTAGCGTAGAAGCTCCGTTTTGATACCACGACTCGTGAATAAAGAACCAGAAACTCCAGGCTTGCCAAAACTCAGAAACTTAGAAAAGCCACGCGCAATCTGCTGATGGCGGCGGAGCACCACTTACACCATGAGGCACAGGTACTCTCCGTCAAGGAAGATAATAAGATGCTAAACAAGCAGTTCCTACTGGGCTGCCACCGCAGGGGCCATCCCAATAACCACCTGCTACAACCCGTACCTCCCCCGGCACAACAGGAACCGCCCAGAGGTAGAAAAATATATCAAACAACCGTTAGACCCAACGGCTTACAGATAGGCCCTAAAGGAGATCCATAACGATACCCTCACCACCTTTGTTTCAGTACGTCCGTCATACATAATACTCAAGGACCAACTACCCACCATAGCAGAGGTAGGGATGGCAACTATAACCGGAAAAACGATTATAATCGGTTAATTTCTTTCGGTTAACGGTTAAAATGTATCGGTTTTTTCCTTTTGATTATTTTTTCGATTAACCTTTTCCTCTAAAGTCGAAAATAATCGAAAGGAAATAATCGAGAATTACCGCCTTTTCATTCGAGTCCGAATTCAGTTACCTACGGTTTTGTGAGTATATCCAAAAAATCGCAATATACGTTCCCTCCAGCCAGCGTTGCCGTATTGACGATTTTATGCAATGATTTGACAATTTTTCTCAATAAATGACGATTTTTTCGTTTATTGTATATTTTTTTAAGGAAAGTGGCATTATTAAAAATTTAAACCATCTCAGTACAATAATTAAATGGCTATCTTCATGAAATAAATCCTTATATTTTGTAAATTATTTTTCAAGGCAAAATGTTAGATGATGTTATTTAAGTAAGCGCAATGTGCAGATAAATGTGCACAGCTTTTTTTAAATATGATTTCATTTATATACGGATTTGTATTAATTCGCACCTCCTTAAAATTGTTTTTGGGAAAATTTTCCATTAAGGAACAACGCCCCGAAATAAATGACTTTTTCAGCGGGGTAGAGGGGTTCTCACAGGACTTGGAACTGAAATCAAAAATTTCCGGAGGCTTGTAGTTTACAAGATATTTGTTGTTAAGGTTTTAAAATTTACCAAACAAAACACGAAAACTACGATTTATTTCCGAGATAAAAGCACGTATTAAAACGAGAAAATGCATATATGTATGTGTGTAGAACAATATTTTGCGTTGGCGGCCTTCAGCCGCGCTTTAAAAAAAATAATCCTTAGCCGAAATAATTCTCTGGGGTAATATCTATGGACCCATCTAACCTTAACGACAATTATCTCGTAAACTGTAAACTTCCTGCAAGTTTATTATTATAATAAAAACGAACACACATACATAGTATGTATAAAAATTAGCTTGTTTGTCTTCTTGGGGTACTACGTATTAATTTATCAGTAATTGTAATCGAAAAACGGTTATAATCGGTTAATTCCCTACGATTATTCGCGATTAATAATCGAACCCTTTCGATTAACCTAAAAAACGGTTAATCGATTATTAAATTTTTTTTGCCATCCCTAAGCAGAGGAGAAATCGGAGTTAACGAGGGGAATTGGAGTTAACGAGGGGAAACCCGGGTGACGCATTGCGCAACTAAGGTCAGGCTACTGCAGCCGCCTCAATTCATATATGTAGGACAAGAATAGACCTAGCATACCTAATGTCTGACCGGCATGTGGAGAGACGCCGCATGACACACAGCATCTCTTTACATGCCCACTCAACCCAACTCACTTGACCCCCATGTCCCTCTGGACGAGCCCAAAAACGCTGCCTCATTTCTGGTCCAGCCGTTAACAATTTGTGAGCCAATCGTGCCGGCTAGGCAGGGCTTAGTACTGCTATAATAACAACAACCAAAGAAACAGAAGAAAAAGAGTAAAGGAGAATATCAGTTCGGAAACCAGTACAAGTTCTACGCCATATATCCATCCTCTTGAGTTTAGGTATCTAAGAAGGCCCTCAGTAGTGACGTCCTTGAGTTCCGATAGGTTGTCGATGAAAGATTTTGTCAAAGAATTTTGTTCTGCCTTAGCAGTGCGAAGTACAATCGCATAACAGGTGCTCCGTCTGCTCCCCTCCACAAAGCTTACAGCTGCGGAACAAAGCGTTATGGTCCAATTCCAATCGCGCCGCATGGTTACCAATAGCCCAATATCCTGTGAATACTGCAGTTAAGCGGAAAATGTCCCACCTGACCATCTTTAGAATGGCTGAGAATCGCATCTGATTGTATTAATGCTACAGATTTCTGCAGATCCTGCAGGTTTACAACCGTTTCCATCTGGTTTTAGCCTCTTAAAATCAGTGTCGGGAGACTCTACACTTGGTGAAACCCAGGGGCGCAAGAACCTACTTCGCCTCTGTGATATCCAGAGCCGAGTCTTGCCTGGCTAGCTCATTTCGTTTCCCTGGATGTCGCGGTGCACCGGCACACAGATCAGAGCTAAGTTATGTATGTATATCGACTGCCTCACCAGGTTTGATAATAATGTTGCAGATATCAGAGCCTTCAGCGACGCCTGAATATCTGAGAAAATTCCCATACTGTTTCCAACACTGGCACTTTCCGCTGCAAGTAAGCCATGCAGGCCTCCAGTATGACGAAAACTTCAGATTGAAAAACGCTCGCCATATGCGGGATCCTGATTGATATGGAAGTGTTCGGCTGAGAGGCGAAGATATCCGCTCCCACTCCGGCTGCCATTTTTGACCCGTCCATGAAAACTGAAACATTGAATCTCTGGTCGAGTTGACCAATTTACCCAGTCATTTCTAGATTGAAAAACAATCTCTTAGTTGCAGTAACAACTTGCTTTGTCTTAACTTTAATTTGACTTACTGAAAACAGCTCTACGTTGCCGCTGGTGCTGTCTAAACTTAATTACCAATTGCAACTCTGCCCCTAATCACAAAATTTGTTGCAACAACAGCACTTTTTATCTTATTGATCTCATAAAATTTATTCCATTTCCTACATACCACATTTTTGAAAATCATGGTATATTATGTTAGTATGCTGAGCACGTACCGACACTCAAAAGTCCCCTCTGAAACTTGATTAGCATCCAAAAAGCCACACAGGAGTGATGCCAAATAACCATCGCCACCTCAATCGCCGCCGCCGCCATCATCACAATCATTGCCCGTCCATGTGCATACATTTCGCGTTAAGCTTTGGCAATTTATTCGTATAACGGGCGGCATAGCGTGATTGTCAATGTACACTACACATGCGTGACTTTCAGTTTTATTACATTTACGTGACAAAAGGTAGATTAATTTATGTTGAATAAATTTATATACCTACATATCTATTTAAGGTAGATTGAAGGACCATCTATGTACATATTGCTATGTAGACGATAGCGCTTCTGTGTGATCTGATATTTTGAGCCATTCGATTTGGTATAGTAATTAAAGTTCAAATTTTATGAACTTCCTCAGAGTTCCCATTTTCTTATGTAAGTAGCTCCTTAAATTTTAAGATTTAATGCTAATTGATGTGTTCGGGGCTGTTGATATTGATTTAATTTGTTACCTCTAACTCTAAGTAGGTACTACACTTAGGGCCGTTTACTCAACCTCTGATTAACGCTAACCACGGTTAAAGTTCGATTAAACATCATTATCGACTTCATCAAACCATGTATTTAACATATGGTCGATAATGCAGTTCATAACTTAACCGGACCTTTGTCCTCCGGTTAGCGTTAATCAGAGGTTGAGTAAACGGCCCTTAAAGCTTTCTTCTTGCAGCTATCCTTACGGTTAATCTTTTCCTTAAAAGTTTTGAAACGTATAGGCGGCATGACATCTCTGAGTCCATCTAGTACTTAGACCATTGTGAATGCATCATAAGGGAGATGACTCTAGGATATGTGTCAAAAGGCGTCGAGCAGCTGAGATCAGCTGATTTTAAAGTTGTTGTTATGGCCCAATGACGATGGTGAAAGCAATAGACGTTGCTCTTCTTCTTTCTGTTTTATAGTTTGTTGATTTTACATTCTTGCACATGTTATTCGTGGAATAGCCGATTTGCCGACTATTTATACTCGAATTATCGACTACACATCCCAAAGCCAGGTCACTTGTATCCATTCACAATGACTTTGACTGCCGACTGCTGCAGGCACATTTTATTTCGTTTTGAATGAACTTTAGATTAAAGAACTATTTTTCTATTTCGGTTATGTTTGTATACTCTCTGTTTTCAATACTTGGTCTCTTGAATAAAATATATCACGAGCTTGAACAAAATTTCGTCTTATTCCACTTCTGAATTTTAATAGGCACAGATATCCAATATACATATACATATGCATGTATGTAAGTACAATTACAATTTAATATTCTTCAAGCTTCCTTCTATCTACTATTCTTCACTGGACAAATACCTAAATACATACATATGTATGTATATATGGATTCACCCACAGGCGCGCACCCGCGTTCGCTACCGAAAAGCCATTCAACCATCAAGGTTTTCTTAACGAAAAATTATAAATTCTACAAGCAAATTTTATTGTACGAGCATGTGCAGCACATTTACAAAAAAAGAAAAATTGTAAATTTACGAGCGACCAAAAGCGCTAGCTACGGTGCTTACTAGTGATGAGCGATATATCGCAAACGGTGATTTTTTCACTGTGAATAAAAAATCGCAAATCGCAATTGTGATCACTTTTTCAAAATAGCAGCTCACTACTTATTGGGAACTGCTATCGATGTACCAAGTAAGCAGTTCACCTATGTGAATCGCAATCGCAAAAGCATTATAAATTTCTTTTTGTTTATACTTTTGAGCAGACCACATATGTACGTATATAGAAATATAGAAAAAAATAATTATTGAATTTACAATTTATCTTTGAAAAATGTTTACAAACAGCGAAATTACTGCGGAATACGTTGTTATTGCTATCATTTTGTTAACATAAAATGAGGACAGGTTATATCGCTCAGAAAACGCAAAATTAATCTCTCCGGATGATTTTATAGCAGTCCATGCAATCGCAATAGCAGTTTAAAATCGCAGTGATTTAAAAATAGCAATCACCGAAATCACAGATATCGAAAAATCGCAGTTTCTCTCATCTCTAGTGCTTACAACTCAACACAACACAACTCAACTCCTTCAGGCGTCAATATAAATATGCTAGACGCGTTTTGATGTTCTATCACGTTAGTATTTTTCCTCCACTTTTGCATGCTGGTCATGCACATAATATGTACATATATACATATGTACATGGGCACATAGATATGTAAGTTCATATGTATTTAGTATGCGCGTTCCATAAGCATTAAGCTCCAGAACTTCTTTTTCCATACACTTTTTTTTTTTTTAATTTGTTCCTACACACAATATTTAATAAGTAAGTACTTCCATATCATTTCAATGCAGTTCCGGTGATGCTTACATACAGACATACATATGTATGTAGTTGTGTGTTGGGCACAATTGTCTACATACATAGATGTTGAAAGTTATAGATACATAATTCAACATGGCTTTGGCCCTAATGTCTCGCCACGCGCAAAGTATATAAAACAGTTTGCCCATCTCATAGTCCATTTTGTTCATTTTGATGGACGGCTGTTGAGATCGATAGACTTGATATGATGCGTGATTCCGGTGCATTGTCGGAATGATGGCGGCCTAGCCCCGGCGATTGGAGTACCTACTTGCCATGTGTATCTACAGCTACTCCTTATTAAGTCCTTACTGAATATTATAGCTTATATATATGTATACCTAAATATTAGGGTTGTCAGATACCTTTTCCGAAAAAATCAGTACATTGCCTTCAAAAAAAAAAAATTAAAATATATGTGGAGAAAATGGTCTTTATTACTGGCATTTTGTTTTTGTTTCTGTATCGTTAACTGCCAATCATGTTTCTATGACATTTAACGTTCGCGTTGCTTCCTCCTTCCTAATTGTCTCATGGTTATGCTTACGAGCAAAACACCGATGAAATTCGGACACATTTTCGTCATCGTTGAGAGGTGGTTACGCTTAAATCGATGATTAGAGCGCACATAAACAGCATAATACATTTAGGTGATTCACAAAGTGTCATAAAGTCATATGTCATATTAAAATATTGTACGGAAATAGTTACAAAAGACTTTTCCGAAGCCCTGTGAAGAAGTAAACAAAAACAGCTGATCAAATACGACGACCTAAAAACATAGCGTGCAGAGTTGTATTTATTTAGTACACATATAGCATAGAATGCAACAACAAAATATTATGACTTATGACGATATGACGCAATATGAGAAGCTGTGAATCCCCTAATTATTACCCCGAAACTTCGGCGTGCTGGGTGCTTGTTTCACCCAGCAAATTTGATCGATGTGAGAGTCCCAAAATTCTCTCACTCGTCGGAGTGCACAACAACAATTACACGTTGCTCGTCGAGTATTGTCGTAAGCATAACCACGGCATTACAAACGTCAAATGAAAACAGTTGGAAAATTAAAAACAGTGCAGGGTGATAAAGATGAATTGTTTTAGTGTCGCCTAAAAATCAGTACAAATCAGTACAAAATCCACAAAATCAGTATTTCTTAAGGTTTTTAAAACCATCAGTACGAAGCACGAAAAATCAGTATTGTACTGATCAAATCAGTACGTCTGGCAACCCTACTAAATATGTACATATGTAAGCATGTAGCTTCCAGCAGTTTATTTATATCCTGTGACGCCATCCCAGCAACTTATTATGTCAAATTTGCGTTGACAGTTTAGATAGGCACACTTCCCACCGTCAATGGTTGAACACTCTCATTTTGGCATTATAAAATTCTAAAAAAAAAAACACTAAAACGTACATACACGATTTTAAACACTTTATTGAAACAACAATTTCACTGCTTTTACATTTTTACACTTAATTTTTTCTTTTTTTTTTCTTAACAAATTAACACTTTCGAATTTGAATTTTCACAACAAATACTATCAGTTGATTATAATAGTGATGCGCTGCCAAGCAGTTATCGATAATTGCTAGGCACAGCGATGGCAGTGATGTGCTTTATTCGAGAAGCAACAGTGTTGAACCATATGTATATACATATGTAGGTACTTTACCTCAAAGTAAGGAACGCTACTTCTTACTTCATTAACATACAAATGTACATACATACATATCTAAGCAGTAAAAATTTTCTTGTTATCCCTTTTACTTATGGCACTTTATTATGACATCTGTCAATTATAATGGATATTAATCTCTACGTGCTTCTTCAGCACGTATCACACACAGCCTTTTTCTACTATAAAAACCTACCCCCTTCTAAATTGCGTAATTTATTGAATACTTTTATGGCTTCAAGTGCATTATGTTGGTTGCGTAGTATTGTTATTTTTTTCTAGAATTAAGTTTCCTAATCAAAAGTTTCCTTCCGTTTTAATCCGTTCACAAACTATATAATGGCTTGCCATTCATGCCTTTGGGTTGCACGTACTCATTTTGTATGTTCTCTCTACTTACTCCACCTTGTTGGCCATTTTCTTTTGTTTTTGTATTTTGCGTGTGTGCAAGAGCTTCACTTCGTTTACAGTTTCTACAATTATTCCACTGGGGCTGTCGATACTTGTTGGGTTTGGGTTTTGTACGTGTCCAAGCATGTCTTTAGTTGCCTTCATTATCTATGTACTTCTTCTTTCACCTACACATTTGTTGTCACACGTTGCTTCTTGGTTTGCCGCATTGTCTGTTTGCTGCTTCGCGCACAGTTTGCTTCGACTTTTATTTTGCTAGTAATTTCTCTTTTCGTTGGCTTTGTACCTACACATTAGGCGAGTTCCCGTGGCAGTGATCCAGATCGGGATAAGAAGTTTGCATGCAAATGCAACAACAATTTGGTGATCCTGGTATTTATATGGACCAAAAAAATCTATTACAATCTATAATAATAATAATACAATGGCGCTATTATAACTCTGACGAGTTTTATGGCCGAGCTTCTCTCCCAATTCGAGGTGTGCTCCTTTTTGTTTTTCCTACTAATTGGGTGGACCTACAGTTTTATGCCGGCTCCGAACGGCGAATGCATTTTTTGTGAGAAGCTTTTTCATGGCAGAAATACTCTCGGAGGGTATGCCGCCCACTGCCGAGAGGTGACCGCTGCTCTTAAAAAACCCAATAATTGGATTTTTACTAATTAGAAAAATTTGTTTGGCTCGGACCGTGGTTTGAACCCGAGACCTCTGGCATAGCAGGCGAGCACTCTACCCACTGCACCACAGCGGCCAACGATCTATACGGATCCGAAATTGATACAGATAAACACCAGGATCACAAAATTCGTGTTGCATTTGCATGCAAACTTCTTATCCCGATCTGGATCACTGCCACGGGAACTCGGCAATAGTCGTGATATCTATGTACATATGTATGTATGTATATATGTAATGTATGTATGTATAAAAAGTTTTTTATTAAAAACTTGATTTTTTTGCACGAAACGAAGCTGCTTGGTATGCAATACAATACGCCGGTTAACTAAAAACATGCATATACACGTTTGTACATGTACATACATATGTATACTACGTAGTAGCTGATATTTTGAGCAACCATGCAAGTTTAGCCGGTTTTCACGGTATGACGTTTACATTTTAAAAGTCAATGCGCGCGTATACGCAAATACAAGCGCACGTTGTAATTGCAACAACATGTTGTATGTACATACATATGTATGTATTCGTTTGTAGTGTTGCATTCATTAAAAGCGTTGTGCTGCAGAGGTGGTGCTGTGTGGAGCGAGAGGAAACTTAGGCAGGTGGAATGTGCTAGTTGGGCTGTAGGTAATAGTGCTGGAAAACCATCGATTGAATTATCGATACTATCGATGGGGCCGATGACATAGCGATTATCGATGTTTTTTTTTTAACCATCGATAGTATTTTACTTGGTACATAACTACAACGTCTGTTGAGAAATTAATAAAAAAAAAACTGAGATTTATAATTTTTAAGGTACTTGATTGGATATGTGGGCTGTGAGTATATAAATAAAAGATGAGTGAATAATTTTATGAAAAAACTTGCAAATAAAACAGTTTTTTTTTTTGAGAATTGAGCAATTAAGGTTTTGATTTCGGCTCTCCTATTATTTTGTGGACAACCGTATATGTACAAATGTGTGTATGTAGTATTCTTACTTTGAATAGTTATTGACTTATTTTTTGTATTGAATTTTTTACATAAACTTTGGTTTTTTATTAATTTTATAATATGTTTCTAATAAAAATTTATATTTTTCTTTTAAATATAGGAACGTAAAGACATTCATGCATACATATGTAAGTATGTATGTATATATGCATGAAATATTTGAGTACCACATTTCCCTTTAACGGGCCACCTACGTACATATTTTAAAACATCGATACTATCGATGGTTGCCTTTAAAACTATCGATGGTCAATCGATGGGACCACTATCGATGGTTTTCCAGCACTAGTAGGTAACTATGCGTGTTTACAAATTTCAACTGCCTGTCAAGAACCGGTTATCATTGCGTTGTAGGAATCTAGCTTTTGTTACGTATGTACCTACTTGTCGATATTTCGATTATTTCTATCGGCTTCGTATCGCTAAATTGTTATATAAATAAATCAGTTTTATTTAGGTACCGTTCAATTTACAGCACTTTAATTCAGGAATAAAAGCCTAGATACACTTATTTTACTTTGTTTAATGTTAACACTTTGATGTTTGAGTTACGACTGACGGCTAGCCTGCAGAAATTATGAAGCAGACTTCACCCGATCAGCTGACTTCTTCCTCTTCTTCAGAAACACACGCACGCTAGCATTTTGTTTTTGTTTTCGTATAGTTAACTGTCAAATTCTTTGTAGTAATGTTTCAATGACATTTAACGTTTGTGATGCCATTGTACATGTGTACATAACTCCCGAAAGGGAATTTTTCCGCCTGAGGGTTATTTTTTTAAAGCGCGACCGGTGCATACTGTATTATTAATAAACTATACGTATACGTTTTCGCAAGATTTCATTTGCATTTTAGTGTTTCATATTACCCCCTACTCTCTTATATCTATCGAGATTTCCCCAAGATTACTCTCGCAAAAATAAGACTATTTTTGTATTTGTCTTTTCATTTAATTTTTATATATTTTCGGACTCCAGCTAAACTTACGCTTATTTACTTTAAGTAAAAGGATTACCTACTATGATTCCGCAAAAACTTTTTCCTCGTTCAGAGGATTGCTTTGCTCCTCTTTCTCCACTGTGCTACTAAAGCTGCTATCGCAACAGAATCCATTATTTTATTATTTAAATCAATTTGTTTTTGTACACTAAAGTAAAAATATATTTATTTTTTATCAAAAAGATAAGAAACGTCAGAAAAACGCGCTCAATTCCGCAGTAGCACTTGGTAACGCTGATTCGAACATGGTTCATATAGTTGGCAACAGGATTTGAAATTGCTTAGCTACTTTTGCTGCATTTGCTTTTGCTTTGCTTTTGGTAACGAAAAGTAAATTAGCAAACTCGGCCAGCCGAGTAAAAAACGAGAACACGATTCATTCGCTTCAGTTTTCAGCTGAGCCGTGTTTGCTTGCATAGTTAAGCAAAGCAACGCGATTTGGGGATTTCATTTTACTTCCAGCAATTAGTTGTATCTTTGCATTTTTTCTGCTTTTGCTTATTTTGCTGAAACGATTTGTTTACGCCGAAACTCCACAAAACAAAAATTATGTTAATTTTGTCTACCAGAATCATGTCTAAAATCCATGTTTGCATATGCGTGGGCACTTCATTATGTTAGACATAATTTGCAAAATGGCGCCGAATTGGCATGCCGTGTACGCAGAAGCACTTAGAAAGTTAAAAAAAATTGTTTAAAATTGGCGATGATGCTCGCAAACTGTATATATGCACTTAATGTTCTTTTTATTTATTTTTTAAGCCCAAACACTCAAGCCAAATGGACGCCGTGCGAAATTTCACGTTCAATGTGGAGATGTTGCCACTGTGAATTTTTCGTTGAAATGAAAAATTAGCTGTCAAATCACCAAACTGACAGCTCATGTTAAGGCAATCTTGTTAAAGCAATTGCCTTGGCATCTCTGTTATACCAGAAGACAGAGGCGGTCTCCATTTGAAATCTATGTTATAATGGTGCTTGTGATGACAGAATTCTGTTTTGAGGAGACGCCGGGTTACGCATATTTCGATTTTTTATACATATTTACTTATGTATGTATGTATGTATGTACACATAATATGTATGTATGTCCATTTGTAAACATCTTTTCATGTTGAATTTTGCTTAAAAACTAGTTTCAGCAAAATAAGCAACTGTTAGCAAAAATTTACCACTCAACTAATTGCTGGAAGTAAAAGCAACCCTCTCAAATTGAGTTGCTTGGCTTAACTATTAGTGATGAGCGATATATCGCAAACGGTGATTTTTTCACTGTGAATAAAAAATCACAAATCGCAATTGCGATCACTTTTTGAAAAAGCAGTTCACTACTTATTGGCAACTGCTATCGATGTAGCGAGTAAGCAGTTCACCTATGTGAATCGCAGTCGCAAAAGCATTATAAATTTCTTTTGGTTTACACTTTTGAGCAGACCACATACGTATTACGTACATATATAGAAATATAAGAAAAAAAAATTATTGAATTTACAATTTGTCTTTGAAAAATATTTACAAACAGCGATATTACTGCGGAATGCGTTGTTATTGCCATCATTTTGTTAACATAAAATAAAGACAGGTTATATCGCTCAGAAAACGCAAAATTAATCTCTACCGGTAACTGATGATTTTATACCAGTCCATGCAATCGCAATAGCAGTTTAAAATCACAGTGATTTAAAAATAGCAATCACCGAAATCACAGATATCGAAAAATCGCAGTTTCGCTCATCTCTATTAACTATACAAGCAAACACGACTCAGCTGAAAACTGAAGCGAATGATTCATGTTTTCGTTTTTGGCTCGGCTGAATTCAGCAATAAGCAAAAAACATCGGCTATTGCTATTTTGCAGCAAGCAATTTCAAACCCTGGTTGGCAACACCTAACCTCGAGCCAACGGGATATCTACTACCATTTTCGGCGAGTTCGTGGCGGTAGCTTACTGCGCTTCGATAGTTCGTGCCGGTTTAGGTATATATGTAATACCGCTGATACATAATCGACAAGAATTCCAATTCACCCCGATCTATCGTGTTGAAGGAAGTATTGCTGTGCGTTCGCTGTGCTTATTTCCTTACAAACGCTGTGTGCCAATCGGTAAGATTTTTCTCTATGAGAAAATGAGGTAGAAAAATTTACCATGTTGAGAAAAAAAAAACACAATTTTGCTGTGCCAAACGGAATAGAAAATTTTGACAGTTACAAAGATAAACTTTTGGGCGAAAACGGGCAACGATAAAATTTTAAAACGTAAAATTAATATAATTGTGGATGGCAATATTGATGGAAACAGAAGAAGTTTATTCATGTAATAATCTGATGTTATTTTGTTTTTAAATATTTGTGTTACTTGTATACGTATGTAATTACAAAATGTCAAAATTTTACCTAGCCCATTGAGCTAGGTAAAATTATGACACTAGAATTCACCACGAATACTGCCAAAATTTTACTCCCTTATGTCAAAATTTCATTTTTTCTACCGATTGGCACACAGCCATATAATGCTAGCCACACACCTTGCAATTTTTTATACAATTTGAGCAAGTTGTGCTCGAAATTGCAACGTTTTTGGGACTGTTGTATGAAGTTGTGTATCGGTTGTACGAAAAATCAAAAAGTTTTGATTTTTTGGCAAGTTGTACAACTTGGTTGCCTCGTTTGGGGGCATGTTGTTCAACATTTCTGCCAGTATCACGAACACCGAACGAACTACCGAAACGCCGAAAGCCACGGTACCGAACTCCTCGAAAATCGTATCAGCTACCCCGTCGGTTCGAAGTTAAGTGTTGCCAACTATATGAACTATGTTCGAATCAGCGTTACCAAGTGCTGATGCGAAATTGAGCGGGTTTTTCTCAGGTTTCTTATCTTTTTGATAAAACCAAAAACATTTTTACTTTATTTTACTAAAAACAATTTATTTAAATAATAAAATAATGGATTCTATTGCGATAGCTGCTTTATTAGTAGAGGAAGAGGAGCAAAGGATTTCTCTGAACGAAAGAAAGTTTTTGAGAGATCATAGCAATCCTTTTACTTTAAGTAAACAAGCGTAAATTTAATTACAGGCTGAAGATAAAAAAAATAATACGGCGCGCGCATTATACTGAAGACGACCTTCCACCACCTGCAATATTTATTTGAACGCGTCTTTATTTTGTTAATATCGCCGCAACCAAATACTTGCGGAAAATTTCGGCACGAAAAACTGTCAAAATGTTCGTTCATTCGGTGTTCATAATGCCGATTTACCGAACTTCGAAAGATTCGGCGCGCCGTCGGTTGTCATAATGCTGATTTGCCGAAAACGTCATTTCGGTCTCGCCGACGGTGTTCGTGATAGTGGCATTCATTTTATTAGAATTCTTGAAGTAAACACATCAAATTAAAATAATTAAAAATAAGCGAATTCAACACAAAAAAACATAAATATTTGTAGAATAAATAACACAAAATGGAAAGCTCGCAGGAACCACTTTTTTGCAATTTTTTCCTTTAATTAATCGTACTTTTGCTGTACGTTCTTCTTCTTCTCGATTGCAACCGAGTTGGGTCAACGGCAGCGTTGCCAGAATGACGATGGCATCGTCATTTTGACGATTTTTGGACTCCATGACGATGGGACGATTTCATGTCACAAAATGACGATTTTAGGAAGTACAGAGAAATATAGATTTATTCGTAATAAAAATTAATTACTTTATACAAATTTCCATAATTAGCCCAAAAAAAATTAAGGCAATCTGATTGGTTTTCTTCAATCCTTTTCCAACACTGGTATTATGTTTTTCATAAATCCTTTTACTACATTAAAATGTAGCATTGCCTTGGTTCTGAGCGCACTGCCACACGAATAGAATAAGTACATTCATTGCTCAACATAATCTACCATTCTCCGCCGTAGATGATCTTGTAAAGTGTATAAAAAGCAGTTTCGACGATTCTAAAACGGCGGCAGCTTTATCGTATGGAAAAACACAAGCAACAATTATTATTCAGAACGCTCTTGGGCAGTACCTACCAGCTAGAATCGCTATGTGCCATAATCCGAACAACTAAATTTTCATTGTGCGTTGATGAATCCACTGATATACTTAAGTAATACGAAATTACTCAGTCTTGTAGTGAGAGTATGTATAAACTTTTCAGTGAAAGACTTTTTTTGGTTTGGTCCGTGTTGAAACCTGCGACGCTATCAGTTTACATAATGCGATAAAACAGTATTTCATCGAAAACAATGTTCCTTATGAAAACAACATGATTGCATTTGTCGCAGATGGGGCAAAAAATGGATGACGATTTTTATTTTTAAATTGACGATTTGGGACAAAAAAAATCTGGCAACACTGGTCAACGGTCGCACCGTGTATGGCTACGGTAAAGAATTTGTCATTATACCTACATACATATGTAGGTACGCTACCCTGCAAAAAAGTGTGCGACGAGTCTCTAAAAAGATTTGTCCGGGAGCGCTCTCTTTCGGGTACAATTAGTCTACAATTGTTCCCAATTGTACCCGAACGGGTACATATGTATACTAATTGTAGACGAATTGTACCCGAAGGGGTATCAAACAGGTACAATTAGTCGCACAAATGGATGTGTCGCATTTGCTACCTGTTCGGGTACAAAACGGGTACAATTGTGCGCTTTTGCTACCCGTTCGGGTACAAACTGGGTACAATTAGTCTCTTCATAGGATATGCTCAAACAAAAGAGAACACTTCAACCCATATAAAGAGATACAAATGGGTAGTAATCGCATGCTCCCTTGCGAGTTGTCCCGGATGTATCCCGGAGTGATCGCATTTTTTGCAGGGAATTGACGAAAGTGGTTTGTGTTTTTTTTGTTTGCTTTGAATTGAACTGTTGCTTTGTTTGTGCATATGTACATACATACAAATAAGTAAACATTACCATTTTTTCCCCGAAACCCCTTATATCGTCCTGTATTTTATCTACATATAGCCGCGACAGTTGCCAATTTCTTCATATTTCGTACGTAACAGTTATCAAGTAATGAATTCGGGAAATATTTTGCTAGTGCTAACGCTCATACTGAGCTTTGTGTGGTGGGCCACGTCGACAAATACAACAAGCTTCCGCATTTATAATGGTGAACGCGTTACCAATATAACTCGGTATGCATACATGGCTGCCTTGTATGAAAATCACAGATATATCTGTGCCGGCGCTCTGGTATCTTATCGGCATGTGCTAACGGCGGCGTCTTGCGTATACCGTAAGCCCCCGACATACATTTCTGTAATAGCCGGTGTTGCCAATTTGGCACAGTCAGAAGAATTACGCTGGGCAAATTTGTTTCATATTCCAGCTGAATATGATCCAGCTACACAAAAAATGGGTATCGCCGTTGTTGAATTGATTGGATTCTTTCCCGCTGGCAATGCAGCAATCGCTCCAATACCGATCTGGGATTATATGTTGCCGGATGAACACAGAGTGGAGGTGAGCGGTTGGGGTAAAATAAATCAAGAAGCAGAACAATGTGAGACGGAGCTGAGGACGTGTTCTTTGTATGTAAAGAATTTTCGAAAGTGCTATCGCGATTATCGTCGTGCCTTTGACATATCCATTTCACCGGAGCATATTTGTGCTGAAAACCGTGACCGATCGAACATATGTTATGGAGATATTGGTGCTCCTGGCGTTGTAGGACACCGGATGCTTTGTGCAGTGGCATTGGGGAGTGCTGATTGCGGACGGCCCGAGGTGCCGGCCATGTTTATCGAAACAGCATATCCCAGTGTCAAAAATTTTATAAATTCTTTTATATCTAATTAACGAATTATAGACAATTTGAAATAAATAGAGCGAGTTCGGTAATTGTGGTATAGCTGGCTAATGTGATACAGGTTGATATCTCCCAAAGGGCGTTTTTGAAGCAAAATCTGAAATAGGACGTTGTTGAAACATTTTTTTCAAATAGGGCGTTTATGAAACAATTTTTGAAATAGGGCGATCTTATTCTCAGCCGTCGATATCTACTTCATTCTACATAAAGTGACTATACGACATTAACCTGCAACTTTTGGCATAAGAGTCTTTCAGGTTTACCTCGAATTTTGGCTAATTAAATTTACACCATCAGTAGTAAACATCTACAGGGCTACATTGTGTGCGGGCGCAACACGAAGCGTATGGGCGCGTTATCGAACGGCGAGGAAGGAAGAGAGGCGCCTTTTTCGAAAGCAGAAAAGGGAGGCTGAAAGGCGCGAGTGTGAAGAGCTTGAGATGCTGGCGCGTAGAAATGATGCGCGAAAATTCTATCAAAAATCAGGCGGATGACTGAATGATTAAAGACTTGGGCAAATTTCTGCCGGAATGGTAACGGACGTCCACAGTACACTTAAGTTGTGGAGGGAATACCTATCTTCCTTGCTAAATAACGGCAACAGTGAAATTGCTGAAGGAGAAGATGTACGACCCGAACCCCCAATAGCAGATGATGGTAGGCATGTTCCACTAACCGGCCATGACGAAGTGCGAATAGCAGTATCTCGGTTTAATAATAACAAAGCACCGATTGCCGCTTGGAGTATTCGAGAGGAAAGTTCTTCGGAGGATTTATGGACCTTTGCGCGTTGGCGAGGGCGAGTATTGACGGAGATTTAACAATGAGCTGTACGAGCTGTACGCAGACATCGACATTGTTCAGCGAATAAAGATCCAGCTGCTCCGCTGGGCAGGTCATGTCATGAGAATGGACGAAGGTGCTCCGGCCAAGAAAGTATTTCTGTCGAAATCCGCTGAACGTAGAAGAAAGCGGAGACCTCCATTGCGTTGGGAAGATCAGGTGGACAGTGATGCTGACGCCCTAGGTATTCCCAAATGGCGCCACGCTGCACGAAACAGAAATAGCTGGTGTACTATGTTGGCCAAAATCGTCTAGACGGTTACGTGCCAATTAAAAAAAAATTGATTCTGTTTCCTTAACAATTGGGTACCTAATACTTTCGTTATTATTGCCAACTGCCAACACATTTCGTGTTTCTTGCTTGTTTTTTTTTTTTTTTTTTTGTTTTTTGTAGCATAAACCAACTGCGTATTTTGGCCTTCAAACAGTCTTCTATTAAACGTACTCTATCTGTCGTCTGCCGTCTCACGTCACATATCCCCCGGCAACGTGAATACACATAACACGCCATAGAAGCGGTCCCTATTTACAGCTAGTATGGCAACCGCAGGCGGTGTTTGTCTGACGTGTTTAAAGTTTAGGGTTGCTTATTGATACGTCGCAACGTCATGAAATGACATAAACACGCTCAGACTTAGCAACACTCACTCATATGATATACACAAAATTCATACATACATACCTACTAGCTGCCTACAATCATATAAAAGTTGCTTGAGTACATGCAAAAGCAGAACAATAAATACAAATACAAATAATAGTAAGTTTGTAAAAGTTGGCAAAAAGCCTGTTCGTAAAGCAAGCAATAAGTAAATAGCAACCTCTCTACTATGAAGGGTTTTGTTGGCGCGCACATGTTAGTTGTGAGAGGAATTTGCGGTGCAAATGAAATTCATTACCACTACAATAAGAACAACAAAGTTAACAGAAACGGCTACAGCAAGGCAAATTCATTCTTATGCTAATGGTACGTGAACAGCTGACTTCTTCTTCTTCTCGTTTTTAATTCACCGTGTACAGAAGAATACAGGAGAATGTCAAACAAGGAAGAATTTTACTTTGAGTTTGACATTTTGATGGACAAAAACTTAGAGCCTGTGCACAATTGACTTCTACCTCGCTTTGCTTCAGAGTTTCGCTCTGACAGTTTCGTTCAGCATGTGCTTTTCAAAGGGATATGTTCACAATTGAGGTGAAGCGAGTAAAGCAAGGTATAAAGTTAGCCATGTTTCAACTTTTTTACACTTTGACAAACATCTCCCCTTGTGTGTGTGTGTGTATGTTTGTATAGCTACACTTATTTTAGAGATTTCGCACAATTTCGTGAGAAGTGAACAGAGAAAAGTAAAAAATAACATTCGAATAAGCAGAAAAAGGCAAATTCGCCAAATATTTTACCAAAAATCAGGTTTATAAATTAAAGCAAAGAAGTGAAGTGCAAATTGTCAAAGTGTTAATTGTAGCAAGCATCTGGAATTTCGCTTTGCTTTAAGGTTTTTTCTATCAAAGTTGGAGCAGACAAAGCCAATTGTGCACGGGCTCTTAAAGCGAATCGAGGCGAATATTGCCGAATTCGCCGTGCCATTACCATAATGAATTTGCCTTGAGCTACAGCAAAAGCAATATGTAGTTGGAAAAAAATGACGTGTGCGTACACGTTTTATAGGTATGTATGTACATATTATGTATGTGTTGTTGTATTTTTTTTTATGAGTGAGAATAATTTAATTTAAGTATGTTTACTTACTATAGATGCAGGAGGCTGAACGCCTGTAGTTACGTATCCGTTGCACTCCAAGTACCTACCCATGTTTAGAATAGATATTAGAAGCATAATTTGAGGCGACTAGAGGTAGATATATGTATGTATTTAGTCACCGCTGGTTCGCCGTAGCCTCTCCTATCCTCCTCCATTTTAACGCTGAGAATTTTTTTCAAATTAAAAAGAAAATTTCCATACTCAAATTTAGCTTCGCATTAAGAAAATTCACTATTTCAATATATTTAACATGAAATGAGTGGTCTACTACTTTCAAACAGAGCTATGTGAAACTTTTTCGATTTTGAGTTTTTGTTTGCATTATTTACCACTATTTAAAAGTGCATAATGTCCATTAAGAACTCGTTCCGTATTCTAAAAAAAATAGCATCAAACGCATCTATGATTTTATTTATATGTACCTAGGTAGGTACACTTATACCATGTCTCCACATAACGTGTTTCGCTCTTTTTTTCTGCATTTTCTCTCTCAATCTTGTTTCGACACGGAAACCAGTGCTGAAACTCGCCAATTTCCATACAAATTTCTGAGAGCGAGTGAAGATTGAAACACTGTATCATTCTGAATCATCTTGCCAACCTCGATGATATCGATGTCTTCTCTAATTTTGTATCGAAAATCTATCGAAATCTCACACAAACCAAAACAAAGACGCAAAAATAAGCAAACATACAAACATTTAAGAAGAACAAGAAAGAAAAATGTCAAACTGAATCACGATTAGGCATGTGGAGACGGGTTATTGAGCGAGATGTTTTGCTAACTACATGTTTCTCTGGTGAATCAAGTTATGTGGAGACGGGCTTTTACAAACGTCTATCTGAAAAATGTTACTCATACGCCTAGGCACACATATGTACATAAGTGTAATGTAATTATTATGCGTTTCAATTTCAAAAACAAAAAAAAAAAAATAATAAAAACACTGTTTCAAAACTGAAAAAATCACATCGTAGGTACTGTTTGAAAGTGGACTACTGAAATGTTTATATTTTTGTATATATGTACTGTGTATTTGTTAAACAAATTTTGTTTAGAAAGTGAAAAAAATATTTCTTGTTGAAATGTACATTAAAAATTGTGGAATATTCTATAAACTTATAAGCATATATGTACCCTGTAGGGAAAATCTCTAGTTCCGAACTAGGTCGCTTCTAGTGCATTTTTCGACACTACTAGTGCTAGCTAAATCTCTTTTGCATGTTATCAACTGGCGAATTTAACACGGCGATGTCCCAGGCGGTGTCAATTGTCCCTCTCTGCACTACACTTTCGATAGTTCCGAACTAGTACTAAATTCTACAATTTACACTAGTTCATTTATTGGCACATTTTCGATAGTTCTGAACTAGCTACAAGTACCTACAAATTCTACAGTTTTACATCTGCCGCTTAAGTGCAGCCTTTGACACACTTCATGCAAGTGGCGCGATGGCCGACTGGCTAACGCATGTGCCTTTCAATCTGAGGGACGCGGGTTCGAATCCTGTCGGTGTCAAGGTGAATGATAATTTTTTTTTTTATATTTTTTTTAACTAATATTTTTTTATTTATTTATTTAATAAAAATTTACAATAATATTTAAAAAGTAATAAAATTAAAATAAGCATAAGGGATCGGAAAAGCATAATTGGGGGAACATTTCATTTTATACAAGATGCAAATAGAAAACTCTTTATATAAAATGCTTCACTAAACATCTGAGAATTGCAGAAATATACAAAGCCGACGGCAATTGAACCAACGAAAAATTTTCATAGAATTTTTGTCACTTCTGGTCACACTGGTCGCGCTGTGAAGTTGTCAAAAATTTTTTCCTCCGTACTTTTGTGCTAAAAAAAATATATAATTGATCAATTTAACTCAATAATATTGTGAAAAAGTGTCGGAAAAAGTGTCGCAATTTAGTGTGCTATCAAATTAATATAAAACTGCTTTATTTAAACTCTAAAGCGTAAATTAAGTGTTATTGCTGAGTGATTGTGCATATTGTTGTTGCATTGATCGCACAATAGCAAAAGCTCCCACACACAAAACTCCACCACAAACCTCTTTTTCACCACTAAGTGGTGAATTAGTGTGGACACAAACCATTCGTGTAAAGTTTATACATAAGTATCAGAGCTGTAAAAAGCTGCAACCACATTGTATTACAATCATAAAAAGTTGTACATATTACAAGCGCAGCCGGGTGCAAATGAATATAGACTAAAATATTCGTTTGCACCAGCGAGATGCCCCTCAACCATACTCCTCCTAAAGTAGGAGGTTCCCAACAAGTCGAAGTGCGAGATGCCCAACAAGCCCAAGTGCAACTACAGCACCAAACACCGAGATCCCTGGGTACACCCCAACAAATGTCCCAACATCTAACCCCATCCCGCCTGCCTAGTACCAACGTACCAAACGTACAACAGCAGATCGAAACCCGCCAAAGGCAACTGGAAATTCTCTATGCCCAACAACAACAAGCCCAGAAACCCCAAACTGCAGGAAACTTGACAACTGCTACCCCAACCGACCAATGGAAGATCGTCAATCCCAAACGCCAACGCGAAAGCCCAAGTAAAAATACTGCCTCTAAAAAACAGGCTAAACTTGATAATTATTACTGGCTTGGAAGCCGCCTACCAAATGAAAATGAAAATGAAAACAGATTTGCCTCCCTTGAAGTTGAGGAAACTAACCAACCAACTGAAAAAATACCCAAGCCGCCGCCAATATTTATAGACAAAGTTCTAAACATTCCCCCCCTAATGAGTTTACTACAAGAAGTTGCTCCAAACTCCTATGATCTAAAGCTCACAGGCAAGGATCAAGTAAAAGTACAAGCATCATCCCTGGATGCTTACAAAACCATAGTGTCACAACTGGAACAGAAGGGCACAGAGTTCCACACTTATAAAACAAAACAAGAACGTACCTTCAGAGTTGTTCTCAGAAACATGCACTCCTCAATAGACACAAAAGAAATTGTGGATTCTCTAAAAGATCTCGGTCACTCAGTCACAAACATTTGGAACATAAAACACAGAGTCACAAAAAATCCTCTCCCAATGTTTATCATTGAACTCAAACCCGCCTCCAATAACAAGGAGATATATCAAATTAAAAGTCTCCTGCACTCAAGAATTGCTTTCGAGCCCCCACACCCGAAGCGTGAAATACCGCAATGCGCCAACTGTCAGCAATATGGCCACACAAAGTCCTACTGTCGTCGAAAATCAGTATGTATAAAATGTGCTGGAAACCACCTCTCCGCTGATTGCAAGCGAAAGACAAGATCTGAAGATGTCAAATGCGCTCTATGTGAAGGCAACCATCCAGCAAATTATAAAGGCTGTATGGTATACAAAAACATCCAAAGCGCCAAATACCCAACTCTGAGGAAAAAAGCTCCTGCACAGCCCCAAGAGAAACCACAACAGCCAATTCAAACCCCAATGCAGATTGAAACCCCAATTGAAATTGACCAATACCCAGCCACATATGCTCAAGCAGCAAAGAAAGGCGTAACACCCCGCTCGAACCCTAATAATGCCATTCCAAATAGTAATGAAACCCACACCCCAACGCAAAACACTAACGAAATGCGAGAAATGATAGACTTACTGAAACAAGTCATGCAACAAATGACATCAATGATGAGCCTCCTCGTCACCCTCACGACTAAAAACTGTGCATCTTCAACCCGTTGAAAATTATCATTTGGAATGCCAATGGCCTATCCAAACACTTACTTGAAGTTAAAACTTTACTTCAGACCCACGATATAGATATACTCCTCATATCTGAGACCCACTTTACTGACAAAAGCTACTTTGAAGTACCCAACTACAAGTTTTACCACACAAAACACCCCAGTAACAACGCTCATGGAGGCTCAGGTATCTTGATACGGAAAAGTATTAAACATTACAGCACGAATTCATTCCGTACAAATGCTATACAAGCCACAAATATTGTCATTGAAGACCCGAGCGGCCAGCTTACACTCTCTGCTATCTATAGCCCGCCGAGGCACTCTATCAGCACTGCAGAATATGAAAATTTCTTCAAAACTCTTGGAAATCGATTTCTAGCTGGGGGCGATTACAATGCCAAACACACGTTCTGGGGCTCTCGTCTCATTACCCCTAAAGGAAGACAACTATATAATGCTATTAGCAATCTCAGTTTAACTCCATTCTCTACTGGAACTCCCACTTATTGGCCAACAGATAAAAATAAAATACCCGACTTAATCGATTTCTGCGTGGTGAAAGGCGTGAATTCTTCAGATATAAATTGCAAATCTTGCTTTGAATTGTCTTCCGACCACTCTCCAATCCTGGTAACAATTGATAAAAATTTTACACCGGCAGCGGAACAATGCAGCCTTTACAATCGGAAGACTGATTGGGAATACTTCCGACACATCATCACGTCTAATCTTGACTTCAAATTAGCCCTGAAATCTGCTGAAGATATAGAGGCAGCAGTCGAACATTTTAACAGCTGCATCCAACAAGCTGCATGGAAATCAACTCCCACCCTCATCAGACAAAAAAGGACAAGCGTTACCCACAACATACAAGCTAAGCTCAAAGAAAAACGACTCGCAAGGAAAAAATGGCAACAAACCCGTCACCCCGACGACAAGAAAAGATTGAATGCTCTCACCAAAGAACTCAAAAACATCCTCAAAATTGAACACAACAGACAAGTTCAACAATATCTCAGTAATATTGATGCAACAGCTGCAACTGATTACTCCCTTTGGAAAGCTGCTAGTAAGCTAAAAAGGCCGATTTTCTACAATTCTCCAATACGAATGGAAAATAACGAATGGGCGAAAAGTGACGCAGAGAAAGCAAATACTTTTGCACGCCACCTAAAATCAGTATTCACCCCACATGATATTGAACCCCCACTAAGCACAACAACAGAAGTGAAAAATACTCTGAGTCATCCCTATCAAATGGACCTCCCCATAAAACGATTCGCAATATCGGAGGTAAAAACCGTAATAGCGATGCTCAACCCAAAGAAAGCCCCTGGGTACGATATTATTAATGGCAATGTACTAAAACACTTACCTTACGAAGGCATAAAATTTCTCACCCAACTTTTTAATGCAGTACTAATAACTGCATTCATACCCCCACAATGGAAAGTCGCTCAGATGAAAATGATTCTGAAACCAGGAAAGCCCCCTGATACGGCAGCGTCTTACAGACCCATTAGTCTGCTGCCCATTGTCTCAAAAGTCTTGGAAGTGCTCTTCCTTAAAAGACTCCTACCCAAAATAGAAGAGCGTAACATTATACCTAATCACCAATTTGGCTTCAGAAGAGGACACGGAACAATTGAACAAGTACATAGACTTACCGAGAAAATCTACTCTGCCTTTGAGCAAAAAAAATACTGTACAGCTGCCTTTCTAGATATATCCCAAGCTTTTGATCGCGTATGGCACGACGGCCTGCTCTATAAAATAAAAAATACTCTCCCTACAAGCTACTTTCTATTTATAAAATCTTATCTAAAAAATCGTTACTTTTTCGTCAAAGAAGGAGCAGAGCAGTCTGAGCTTTACGAGAGCTTAGCAGGCGTCCCGCAAGGTAGTGTAATGGGCCCAATACTGTACCTACTTTACACATACGACCTCCCAATAGCAGAAGGAGTCACTATCGGCACTTTTGCCGATGACACTGCTGTACTGGCTTCAGACCTCAACCCTAACGTCGCCTCACTCAAGCTTCAAAGAAGTTTAAATAAAATTACCCATTGGCTGAAAGACTGGCGGATAAAGTCAAATGAATCAAAATCTGTTCAAGTGACGTTTACCACTAGACGCAACACTTGCCCACCCGTAAAACTCAATGGCATTGATATACCGCAAAGTGACGTAACAAAGTACCTGGGTATGCATCTCGACAGAAAACTAACATGGAGAACCCACATATTCACCAAACGAAAAGCTCTTGGTATAAAACTTAGAAATCTTTATTGGCTCATGAATCGAAACTCCCAACTATCAATCGACAACAAACTCCTGCTCTACTCAGCTATTTTAAAACCCATCTGGACCTATGGCATACAGCTATGGGGAACCGCAGCAAACTCAAATATAGAGATTCTCCAAAGATTCCAATCGAAAACCATTAGAATGATTGTAAATGCGCCCTACTACGTCACGAATGACCAACTACATCGTGACCTAAAGATACCTACTATCTCTCAAGAAATCAGAAAGTATGCTGCATCATACAAAATGAGAATATTAGCTCACCCCAACCCACTCGTTCTAGCCCTGACGGCAAGACCAACCAATTTCGTACGCCTCAAAAGAAAATCATTTACAGATCTTTGCTGATGCACTATAATAAATGGATGCGCTACTGAGAGCAATCCATACATGCCCACCATGTTTATTAAGTCATTATTAATTACTAATTACTTTTAACGAACCACAAAATTGTTAGATGTATTTTATTTATACAGTTGGCAAAATATATTGGATGTTAAAAAAAAAAAAAAAACTTCGAAATTGCATACAAATCAAAGTGTGTCTTATAATGGTCACTCAATACTCTCCTTCTGAACTGGTGAGGGTCTAACTACAATTGATCTAGTTCCCCTTTGACACCTTTTCTCTAGTTCGGAACTAGAAATTTTGCTCACTAGTTATTGAGTTCACTGCAGGGTATGTACATATGTACAATCACTCACATACATACATATGTAGGTAAAATATATACTATGCACATGTTCTATAAACACTTTCTACGCTTTAGGCTTCTTTTCTCCCTTATAAATATGTATGTATAAATATGCACTTTATATTTTTTCCTTTTATGAAAAAGCTATTTTTATAACTTGTGCTACACACATGATTAAAATGAAAATGAAAGATTTTCTTTCCTCTGTGCTGTTTATATGTACATACATACATGTGTAGGTATGTACATATGTACATTAGACCGTCTCGCCTTATATGGACCAAAAAAAAAGTCCACCTGACCATAGAGGGCCAACATGTTCTAGAAAGTTATTCGGCATAAAATTTCAGTAGGAGTCTTTTCAGAAAAAATCTTTGTAAAATGAACCTAAAAGACCACAGGAAGCGAAAAACTTATATTCCTCGGAATGTTAAATGTGTTTTAATTCCGGTTCCACTGAATCGATCGAAATACTTCCTCCTCGTCCCATTCCCTGATGGTATTATAGGGTTAAAAACTAGTATATTATGAATCTTTATTTGATAGTCAGTGACTTAGTTTTTTATTATCTAAAAATCTCAACCCTTTCGAAAAAAATTTTAATTGAAGTTTGGTGTCGCTATTATTTTTCAAAAGCTGAAACGAACTCACTCCACAAAATCATCAGCCATTATGAAACGACCCAAAAAATTGCCGATTAAATAACTGTTCCTTACTGCGGAGACATTTGAGCAAGAAATTAATGTATGTATAAGTTTTGACCACTGTTTAGAAATTGAAGCAGGATCGTTTTTTGAAATATTTCAAGGCGAGTGTCCCTATTATTTTTCACCTGACTGTACACACATTTGTATATCATATAGTATTTATCTCTTTGTGTGTTCTATATACATACATATGTACATACAAAAAAAATGACTGTGTCTATTTCTACGCGCTCATTCATTTTAATTATACAGTGGCGGTCATAATTTTTGGATGCTGTTTGTATGCCTAGTTGTCATGGAAAACGTGGTGAAAATGGTTGATTTGTTTGTTGTCTGACTAATATTATGTTCACGTTGGAGAGTTAACTAGAGTTAATGGTTTGGAGTTAATAGATAACTGTCAGGGGTTCACGTTGAGGGGTTTATGTAACTCAGAGTTTAATTTGACATATGCTAGGTGGCCGCAATACTACATATCTACATAGATTTGCTGCGAATCTTATGTCAAAATCACACGTAACCTTCATAGAAGATTGACATAAGCATATCAAATCATCCGTCTATTGCGACCTGTTCAATTAATGCCAATGTTTCAAAAGTGCTACCAAATTTTGGCAAAAACAGGGTTGCATTCCATTAACACAAAATAAACTCCAAATGAAGGTAGAGTTAATTGGAATTAAATGCGATTTCATCAAAATAATTTGTATGGTTAACTCAGAGTTAAGAGTAGAGTTAAGTGGTTAACTCGAAATGGCCACTTAACTCTAATTAACTCTTCAACGTGAACATAGTATAAGACACACATCCCTGAGTAATCTCACTTGCATTTGTACACAATACGTGCGTTACTTGGGCGCGATGCCGTTACACCGGCCGGCAAACAAAATTTAGCAGAATCCCTGCAAAAAATGCGTTTAATCCGGGACGTGTCCGGGATCAATCGCAAGGGAGCATGCGACTAATACAATTTTACATCCCTTTATATGGAGTGAATTGATCGCATTTGTTCGAGCATGTCCTATGAAGAGACTAATTGTTCAACTTGTATACCCGAACGGGTACCAATGTAGATTAATCACTAACATACCGAACGGGTACAAATGTTAATCAATCGCTTTCACCCGAACGGGTACGAATGTAGATTAATCGCTTTCATCCCCAACGGGTACAAATGTAGATCATTCGCTTTCAGCACGAACGGGTACAAATGTAAATTTTTCCTTAAAAAATTGTAAATGTTCATGCATATTTAAATAAAGATTATATAATGTTTTACTTTTGTAAAAAAATCTCAATAAATAAATTTAAAAAATTGTAAGTTTTGAGTATGCATTATATGAGCGTAATGTAAAGGATTTTTTCATAGGATATTTTAGGCAACATTTTGTTAAAATTGTTATTAAAAAAGGGTGTTCAATTCGTTTTACCGGTTGTTCTACAATTTTTTAAATACATTGCATATTTTTGTAAAATTTCTACATTTAAGGAATCTAGATTTGTACCCGTTCGGAATGAAAGCGATTAATCTACATTTATACCCGTTAGGGAACAATTGGTCTACAATTAGTCTACATTTATACCCGTTCGGGAACAATTGGTCTACAATTAGTCTACATTTATACCCGTACGGGAACAATCGGAGACTAATTGTGGACCGATTGTTCTCGAAAGAGATCAATCGAGGACAAATCTCTTTCGGGATTGATCGCACATTTTTTTGCAGGGATAGTAGAATAAATATATACATACATAAGAAAATAACAAATATTATTATTCGCTTTTTATGCTTACATACATATGTAAGTGCGAAGCAGATGACAATGTAGTGAATATATCAGCCGAAGTTATATTAAAGTCAAAAAAGAACTTTCAACCTAACCTCAAATAATTGCATAAATTTGCATGACATTCAGCATTTTGGTTGCAATTTCGCACTACAGGCATACATACATATGTATGTAAATACAAATATACACTTATACCATGTTGTGGGCTGCTGTTGTTAAAATTACATACTATATTTTTAAAAATTCGTGGCTGGCGCACATTTACATATTTATTTATATTCAGGCAATTTCTCTACTTTAAAGTTTAAACTTTTGGTGTTTTGTGTAGTTGTCGTGTGACTGTTTCTTATTATTATTATTATTTTTCTTTTATTTGTTACGACAGCTTTATAATTTTTTGTGCATTCTGGCATTCATATAGACCTACATATGTACATACATACATACATTCATTGTTAAATAGCATGGCGCTACTAATAACGCACCAGAAACTAACTAGTAGCTACATAACGCCCACATTTAAGCTAAAAATAGCCCATAGCCCATTTGTTTATTGTTTATTGTTTTCTTTTTATTTTTACTTTATGAAATAAACTGCTGATTTTTACATATACTTATTAATTATTGCTTTTTATGCATCATTTGCTGGCTTTTTTGTCTATAATTAATTTAATATTTCCTTTTTTCTACACATTTTTGCCATATAAATAATCTCTTGACTAACGTGTCACACACACACACACACGCACGCAAATGCGCGCTGCTGCTTTATTATTTACATACATACCTATTTGCATACGCTTTTTTGCTCCAAAAAACCACACAAATTTTCGTTTAATGTGCGCGTGTGTGTGTTAGTTTTATGATGATACTTTTTTAATGAAATTAAATTAGCGCTACGTCACAAGCAACAACAATTTTGTGCTGTCTGATTTCGAATACGAATCGTTTTTTTTTTGCCTATAGTTTATGTGCCGCCAATGCCACATCCGGTTATGCCGTTAGGCCATACAACGTCGAATTCGACGACAACGTCACCGGCCTCTTTGGCGTCATCACAACAACAGCAGCAACAACAGCATCATCACCACCACCACCACCAACAAAACCACCATCACCACCACCAACAACAACAACAACAACATCCACAATCATTAGCTTTACAACAACAATTACCACCACCATCACAACAACAACAACACCAATCAATAGGTGCTCAACAACCACCACCATCAGCACAACAACTGCCATCTCTGCCACAATTAGCAACACCACCTGGTGCACAATTAGCACAAAGTCCGATGGCTAATCTCATGTCTATTACAGAGACATTACCACCGGGTAGTCCAAGGAATGGACCCAGCCCACCGGGACCGCCGCCGCCGCGTACAGCGTCACGCGGCAGCCAACATTCACCGAATAGTTCGGGTGAGTAGTGTTGTCGTGCCCCACAGTGCTACATACATACATATCTACATACATACATACTACATACAGTGGCGGACAAAAGTCTACATACACCCCCTATTTTTGCTATATCACGGAACCAACAGCAATAAAAGAAAAAGTAAAAATGCAGTTTTATTTCAAACCTTTTCTTAACTACAATAAATAAAAGAAAACTCTATTTTAATAAGAAATTAAAAAAATACTGGCGAAATTCACAAAATCAGTGCTGACAAAAGTGTACATACAGTACAAAACAAAGCTTTTCTCAGAGAGAAAACTTATCTTAATTCTCTATTTTATTATTATTAAGTATTTAGTGGGTCTTCCCTTTGCATTAATAACTGCTTGAAGTCGTCGTGGCATTGATGCTACTAAATTTGTCAACTCCGAAGAGGTTATACTGTTCCAAGCCTCTGTTATTCGATCTTTGAGTACTGCTGCGCTAGAAATCTGGTGTTTTCTAATTTTTCGGTCCAAAATCTACATGTTCTATTACATTTAAATCTGGGCTTTGTGGTGGTGTGTGTAATTGCCTTGGCGCATAATATAGTAACCAGTCCTTGACAACTTGGGCCGTGTGCTTTGGATCGTTATCTTGTTGGACGATCCAACCAGCACCAAGTTCCAAATCATCCACCGAAGGCTTCAAATTTTCTTCCAACAATGATTTATATTTATGACGATCCTTAATACCTTCGATAAATGCTAATTTTCCAACTCCAGATGCCGCAACTGCTCCCCAAACCATTACGCTGCCGCCACCATGTTTGACGGTTGATACCAAATTTTTCTGATTCATTTCAGTATTTGCTTTCCTCCAAACTTTTGTCCTCCCATCACTTCTAAATATATTGAAATTCGACTCATCTGTGAACAAAACCTTTTGCCAAAAGTCCATTCCCTTTTCCTTATGTTTATTAGCAAATTATAAGCGAAGTTTTCGATTTTTTTCACTAATAAGAGGTTTTTTGCGTGGTGTTCTACTACGAAAACCGTTATAGTTCAGATATCTTCCTATTGTGCGTGCATGTACACACTTTTGTGTCATGTTTTCTAAGTATTCGACCAATTTCGGAGCAGTGACTTTTAGATTTATGTTGACTTCTTTAAGTATAACGCTTACATCTCTGCGGGATAGTTTTTTCGGTCGGCCAGGACGCGGTTTATTTTCGGTACAACCATTACTTTTGTGGTTTCTAACTATCGTTTGTACTGTTGCGCGGCTCAACTTTAATAGTTTTGCTATTTCACCATATGATTTGTTTTCCGATTTGTGTTTTATAACTAAATTTCTGACATCAACTGAAATTTCTTGTCGCGGAGCCATTGTTAATAGTATAACGTGCAAACAAAAACTGATTGATGTAAGTGAATAGTTGCAAAAATAACAAAATCGATCGAAGAAACAAATAACGGTATTTTACCGTTATCACAACGCAGCGTAGAAGTGTGCACGACAGTAACCTCGTGCTGTATGTACACTTTTGTCAGCATTGATTTTGTGAAATTCGCCAATATTTTTTTAATTTCTTATTAAAAAAGAGTTTCATTTTGCTTATTGTAGTTAAAAAAAGGTGTGAAATAAAACTGCATTTTTACTTTTTCTTTTATTGCTGTTGGTTCCGTGATATAGCAAAAATAGGGGGTGTATGTAGACTTTTGTCCGCCACTGTATGTATAAATAACTACTTAGTTATGTACATACATACATACATACATATGTACGCGAAATTGGTAGGCAAACAGATAAATGATGGGAGTAGAGAAAGAAAGAATAAAGGAATGCATGAAATTATGAAGAAATGAATGAAAGAATGAAGGAATGAAAGAATGAAGGAATGAAAGAATGAAGGAAGGAAGGAAAGAATGAATGAAGGAATGCAGAAATGAATGAAAGATAGAAAGACTAAAGCAAAAGTATTCATTCATAAGTTGTTGTAGTGTAAGCATGTTTTGAATATTTTAGCGCACAATTTTTTGCATACATATGTACATACTGACAAATTGACCTGAAATTCATTTGTATCACAAGATATTAAATGCAACCATATATACATACATACATACGTCTATTTAGGTATGTATGTATATGCAGAGCCAGTCATGCAATAGATCAATGTGCAACATAACCTCAACTTAGTATGGCGTCCCTCTAGCACAACTTTAGGCCGCAAACTCACTATTCATTCATAATTTGCACACACGCACATACACTTTGCGTATTTATGTCTGCATCTACTACATAAATCTATATTTATGCTCCAAGCATCGCCAAGCAACTAATAATTTCACTTTTTCCACTTCTTTTATTTCTTTCAATACAGCCGGTTCATCTTCTGGCCGTCGTTCATCGGGCTCAAGGCACGTGTCAAGCACCACAGTCACCAGCTCCGAGGTACAATCGAGTCAAGCGAATACACCACAAGTTGGTGGCCCGGGTAGTGGTGGCAACAATGGCGGTGGCGGCGCTGGTAGCAACAATGGCGTTGGCGTTAGCGTGAGTAGCGGCAGTGGTGGCGGCAGTAATGGACCGCTACCACCACCCGGCACAAATGGTGTGGATGCAAGCAGCATTGGTGGTGGTGGTGGCGGTAATGGCGGCAACAGCAGCAGTAATGGCCAAGCAGCGGGTGGTATGAATTCAGCAAATGCTGCTGGCGGTGGTGCGCCTGGTAGCGGTAATGCCGGAGCAGCAGCAGCAGCGGCAGCAAATCCAACTGCGGCCACACAAAATGCAACGCTGAAATGTACATTGTGTCAGGAGCGTTTGGAGGATACACATTTTGTGCAGTGTCCGTCGGTGAATCATCATAAGTTCTGTTTCCCCTGCAGTAGAGAGAGCATCAAAAGGCAAAATGTGAGTTTGTTGTTGCTGCAAAAAAGCAAAAAAAAAAATCAAATAAAATTTATTGGTTAAAAGAGTAGGCATGAAAATAATTGTTTTTACCTTTATTTTACGCAGGGTCTCGGCAATGAGGTGTATTGTCCCAGCGGTGATCGCTGTCCTTTAGCAAATTCAACGATTCCATGGGCATTTATGCAAGGCGAAATTACCACTATACTGGGTGAAGAGGTAAAGGTGAAGAAGGAGCGTGAGTCTTAATGTCCATTTTATTGTAAAAAGCTGCGGCGAGCTTTGGAAAACTTTTAAACCAAACACAAACCAAGATTAATTGTAAAAATGGAGAAGCTAAAAAAAGAGCGGGAAGGAAGAAATACATTTTTTGGCTGCAAAACTATTGTTATATTATATGAAACAGTACGTATGTATGTATGTATGTAAGAGAATGCAGAAGAAAAACGCTCGAATTAAAGAGTAGAAGTTGGTGGAGTTGCAATTGGAGCAGCTATGTATGTAGCAAATTTTAATCTTTGGAGCAAGTCAAATGGTTAAAAGCGCAATTTTTGGTCGGTAAAAAATGTAAAGTTTGAAAATTACAAAAAAAAAAGAAGAAGCAAAAGCATGTCGCAACAAGTTTTATGCAACAAAGTGACAGAAAGTAAAAAAGTTGTTTACAAGTGTTGAGCGCGAAAAATAGCGGCGTGGGGAGGGAAGAGCATTCTGTAACGGCCTTTTGGCGATTTGTAATTGTGCCGGCATTTTTGAAACCGCGCGCAAAAAAAAGGGAGAGCAATTTTTTGTGAAGTTTTGAAGCACGCGGAAGCAGTGTTAATAGCGAACATTTGAAAGTGGCGACACTTTGTTAATAACTGGCAACACTTTGTTAGGTGACGTATGCGCGCCGGAAAAACGCAGCGTCGCATTTGATGATTTTTTTTTTTGACACACTTTGACGTTCGTTGCGCAGTAGCAAAAAAAAAGCAACAAGTTGAATTTTTAGCTAAAAAAAGAAGAAAAAACTAAAAAAAAATTACAAAAAATGCTAATTTGGCAAAGAAAAAATTAAAAAAATGCAGTAAAAATTAAAAAAATGCAGTAAAAATTTAAAACAAAATTGCAGTAAAAATTAAAAAAAAAAATGCAGTAAAAATAAAAAAAGCAGTAAAAATTAAAAAAAGGAGTAAAAATTAAAAAAGCAGTAAAAATTAAAAAAGCAGTAAAAATTAAAACAAAGACTTTTGTAAAATATATAAAAAAAATGTAGTAGAAAATTTGCAGGCTCCACAGTTGAGTCGAATACAGCAGAAAAGTGCGGAATGTTAGCGTTTTTTTTTTTTTGTAAAGAGAAAAGCAAATTTTAAAGGCAGTGGAAACAAATGCAACAACAGCCACACTTTCTTTTTGTTGTAAGTTCTATTTTTTTCGAAGAGCTACATATTTTTTTCTGTTTTTAGGCTAGAAAAAAAATTTTTTTTAGAAGAGCTATATTTTTTTCTGTTATAAATTTTGTTTTTATTTTTTTTTTTAGAAGAGCTACATGTCTTTTTTCTTTCTGTTTTTCGGCTGGCAAAAATTTCCTGTTCTTTCATTTGCAATTACATACATACATGCTTACACTTTTTTTTTTCAAACTTTATATGCTGACCCTTCAACTTTGTAAAAAAATACTTTAAAAGAAAAAAGAAAAAAAAAACATTTATTTTCAGTGGAATATTAAAAAAAATTATACCATTTAATACTTTATTTTATTAAACAAAATTTATACAATTTAATAATTTAAAATTTAATGCGCTTAATTCTTTTTTGTTTTGTCTTTGTTTTTGTTTCTATTTTTGTGTTTAGAATAGCCATTTTTTTCTTATTTGAGACTAGCAAATTTTGTTTTTTTTTTTTATTTCAGGCTGTATTTTTTTAAATTTGCAATTACATACATGCTTTAAAATTTTTTTCTTCAAACTTTATATGCTGACCCTGCAACTTTGTAAAAAAAATTACTTTAAAAGAAAAAAAAAATTATTTTTTCAGTGGAATATTAAAAAAAATTATACAATTTAATAATTTTAAATTTAATGCATTTAATTTTTTTTTTTTTAGAAGAGTCATTTTTTCTTATTTCAGGCTGGCATTTTTTTAATTTGCAATTACATGCATGCTTGCACAATTTTTTTTCAACCATTATATGCTGACCCTTTGTAAAAAAAATTACTTTAAACGAAAAAAAAATTTTCAGTGGAATATAAAAAAAATTTTATTTATATATTTAAAAAAATTTATATATAAAAAATTAATGCGTTTAAATTTAAACTTAAGTGTAAATAATGCCTAATTTGTAAGATATTAATAAATAAAAAATTGTATTTGTAGCAACTACAAAAAAATCTAATGCAATTATAATTCATTTATTTTTATAATGGTATGTGAGTGTTTTACTTTATTTTAGTTGTAAAGTTACAAAAAAAAAATAAAAAGAAAAAATTGACTTTTAAATTTAACTTTATAACTTACATATGTATGTATTTAAGTTACAATTTATATAATAATTTAACTAAAGCTAAGTTCACTTTAATTAATTTAGTTTTGAATTAAGCAACTTTTTTTTAAGTGTATTTTTTGCCAGCTTATTTGGCATTTATTTAACTACGTCACGCATTGTTGTAATTGTAATTTGTAGTGATTGTATGTAGTAAGTAATTTGGTAAAAAAAGGAAATTCATGGCAAATAGTTGAAAAAATGTGAGCAAATAAAAAAAAATTAATAAAAACAAAAAAAAAAAACATACTAACATTTGCGGCGAGCCAAACAAAAATCATTAGCATTAATTGTCGAGCGTTTTTAACGCTAAAAGCAAAATATTTGCTATGTGCATAACTGCATACATACATACATACATACATACCTACTAATAGTATGTGTGTTTGTATAACAAAAAGTATGCAAAAGAGCATTTCAAAATATTTACATATGTAAAATACTGTCAGTGATTACTTTGCGTTTTTTCTTTCTTCTTTTTTTTGAAATGTAGTAAAAATTTTTTTGCAGAAAAGTTAAAAATTAAAAAAATTACAAAATAAAAATTGAAAAAAAAATTAAAAGAAAAATTTAAAAAATAAACAAATTTTTATAAAAAACCATTTACATACATAAATAAATTTTTAACCCGACTTCCTCTGCTACAAACAAAAAAAAAACACACACAACAAGTAAAGTAAATTAATTTTTAAAGTCAAAGTAAAGTAAATTAATTGAAAAGCAAAAAAAAAAAACACAAATTTGGAACGCCAAGCAATTTGCGGCGTGCAACAACGTACACACAAACAAAAGTATAGCAACATAGTTTGTAGCGCAGCAGCAGCAAAGTAATTTTAAAAGTTTAAAAATTAAACTACAAATTGCAATAACAACAATTAAACAATCCAAACTAATATACAAACAAATAAGCATCTTACATACATACACAATATACTGGTTTTACAATAACGCATTAATATTTAATTGAATTAAATACTACATACATACATACAAACATTAATGTATGTTTAACGTTGGTAAAATTAAAAAAAAAGTTAAAAGCATTGAAATGTATTTGCAAAATTGCAAACCACTAAACAATTTGTAAACTTACCATGTAAGATTATAAAAATATTTCAGCATGAGTAATAATATTAATTATAATATAAATAAATATTGGAAAGCATTTCAAATAATGTAGTGGATATGTGAGACAAACAAACAAACAAAATCCAAAAGCGTGTGTATTTATTTGCATATTCATATTTTGGAGAAAGTAGCGAAGGTAAGTAAACGGATTAAACGAAATTATTGCCAAATTAAGAGCAAAAACGGTAAAAAATATAAAAGTAATCTGTAAATGCAAGTCGTCTTATTTATGTGTATGTATGTATGTGTGCAGTATATGAATGAAGTTGTTCGCAGGGAGTTTTGTAAAGTTACAACCACTATTCACTTAGATCCAATTTGAGGTTTACTCCTTACACATTCAGCATATTATGCTATATTATAGCACTATTTTCATTCAATTGACCAGAGCATTAAAATTTCGAAAAATAACGAATAGGTTTTGTTTTTTGTAGCAGCAATTTCCGTTTCCTAGTTTTGGTGGTGTTCCGTTTACAGTGCTGCCAAGTTTCACAACACGGGGTACACTACTTAACTGTGGTCTACACGCGCAATGTTTTCTGATGAGGAATACCAAGGTTGATCCATAATGCCGCCCATTAACCATCCAATTTATCGTACTACACCGTCGTACGATAAATCACATCCTTCGCCACCAACGTTCCAATTTCAATATTCGATTTATCGTCAAACATCATTTTTACCGACGCTTTGTAGAGCAAACAACAAGCCAATGCATACGGATTGTGCTGGCTCTATAAGTATGTAATAATTGAAAAATGCTAATTTTTGTATTATAAAAATATCCATACAAACAATTGCCAGGCTGTTTAGCACATTTAACATACTCATATCCACATAAAATTTATATGGATGTGCCCATATGAGTCAGGAGCAGTGCATAGGCATATAATTTTTTCTATAAATTATTTAATTTGTTTATAATTAATAAATAAAAATTTTTTCAATTTTTCTTCATTAAAAAATGGCCAATAGCTCATTTAAATTCACATAAAATAATTATTAGAATTAAAAAAACGGCCATATAAATACAAACGTAAATATGTATATCGGAGAGCCTGCCGAAAAACAAAAGTCTGAAAACAATAACAATCTCCGAAATGGATCCATAACTTCTACCAAAAAATTTTTTCAATTTTTCTTCATTAAAAAATGGCCAATAGCTCATTTAAATTCACATAAAATAATTATTAGAATTAAAAAAACGGCCATATAAATACAAACATAAAACTTTTAGTTAAGAGAAATAGATATCGTAAACGTGTTTACAAATATCGTAAACACAGTTGAAGAGTCGTTTTAATTTAAAAGCGCTCTCTCTATTTTACATGCATTGGCCCAGTTTACGCTCAGATCAAAATCAACGCGACCAAATATCCTATTGCTTTTCCATTAAAGCGAAAAATGAGAGAGAGTGCGGGAGAGCACACTGAGTAATTTTAATTTTGACCAAGGCATATCTAACAGGTAGGCTCGGCGGCGAATTGAAAAACTTCTTTTTTTATTTACAAAGGTAGAGTGTAATGTCAAAATCAAAGCGAATTCACATCATGGCTAATAGCAATGGACGAGCCCCAAGCGAATTCAGATTTTAACCACGGCGAAATATCATTTTGACATTACACTCTACCAATTACAATAACAAAATACATGGGAAATTTCTGAATTCACCACCGGGCCTACCTTCCTAGATCTGCCTTGATTTTGACCATGATTTCGCGTCGGACAGTGATCAAAAGGGCAAATCAGTTTTGCGGTACAACTGGAATTTGGAAAGTGTTGCTTATCTCCGCGAAAAGGAATAATTTTTGTACCAATACAAAGTTGAAAAAATAAATTGCATGGTCGAATTTCGAGCACCGGCGATACTAGTATAAGTTAAATGTTTACAGAAAAAAATGAAGTTTGTCAAACATATCCACTAACCTTCTTCATCCAACCGTCTGTCCAACTTGTACAACAAGCCAACTAACGTGACGATTTGTTTTACAACGAGCACAGAACGAGCCCAAGTCGTACGATAAATTGTATGGTTAGTGGGTCCTATCAGGTTGTCGCAGTACGGAAAAGCAACCCTGCAATACATTTTGTTGTTGCTCATTTTGCCATCTCAATTGTCAAACGTCCATTTTCACCACCTACGGTTAATTTTATCACTGGTTAGCTTGACGTAAATTGTACGGTGAGCTGTCAAATAAATTGCTTAACTGGCCAAAAATCTCAGGATTCTTGAGAGCCACCGAAGATGCGAGGTAAGATTTCCAATACCCTCAAGCTTTTACATACGTCAAAAACACTTACAGGAATGCTTGTTGGGGTTGTTTTGTTTTTGAAAGCACACACCTATATGAAAAAAGTGGTTACGATTGTCGCACTTGCATTGTGCCGCAATCCTTTGTAACTTTTATAACCATTTTTCTAGCGACAGCGACTTACTTAGTTTTCTAGCCACTGGCTGGTAGGATATTTTACGCTGAAACTCCACAAGAGAAAAAAAATTTAATGTTTGTTATGAATTTTTCGTTGAAATAAAAAATTAGCTATCAAATCAGCAAACTGACAGCTAATGTTAAACCACTGATGTTAAACCAATTGGTTTGACATCGATGTTATACCAGGACGGCGCTGATTAAGGCAATAGCTTTGTTCAACAACTTTACTTGCAAGAAGAGCGTCAGTGACAAATTAAGAGTGAAAACGAGAAAAAGAGAAAATTATCAACCAAAGTTATTGAACACAAAAGCGTAAACATTTGCAAGTAAACAGCTGATGCGCTGTTTTCATAATTTGATTTTTAGGTTATGTTGTAATTGAAATCTTTGAAATTGAAAATGAATGTAAATAACTGAGTTAGGAAGACGAAAATCTACTTTGGATATTCCACAACATCGTCAAGATTCCTTTTTGCGCTAATTTATTTAGTATGCAATTAGAGCCTATACACACTTGCGACTCAATCGATTTATATAATTTTATAACTCGGAATGTATGGAAGCATTCACACTACATTCAATTAGTCGAACAACTGAAACAGTTGGATTTGCAGCCCAATTTCATTCCAACTGAAACAGTCGGACAACTGCTTGATCAGCAAGGCGCCCTTCTACGTATTCACACATGGTGGAATCAAATGAAATTATGCTTCTTACTTATTAATCAGCTGATGGACAGATGTGCCAAATTTTCAGCCATTATTGTTTTGCTTTATGTCTTCTATACATATTTCCGAGAAAAGTAGTGAAATCGCGTATGCAACTAGTTTTTCTGAGGCTATTTTTATATTATTATACACTTTGTGTGATTTCTGTGTTGATAATTATACAACTATTTTTCATTATTTCAAGCGGTGAACGCTTGTCAGCCAATTTGAAGAAACTTTTCGAGCCGATTCATAAATTGCACGAATTTCAATAAGTAAACAAAACAAAGAAAAACACGTGTTTTTGCATTTGACAGATCAGTACATAACAGTAAATTTTGTTGTTACCCATTTACCACCACCATATACATATAATTTCACCATGGTATTCACACTAGAGACAATTTAGTGACTAAATTTTAGTCTAACGACTACAACAACAACAGTGATATTCGTAGTGGAAAGAGTTGCCATGCTGACAGCACTACTTTTATTTCACTTTTCGTAAATTGCAGATTGAATATTTCAATCAGAGACATAACTGTTATAAGAAATATTCAAAAAAATTGCCTCATAACAATTAAAAAATTCAAAAATCTTTTTCTTTCATTTCTTAAGAGTTATTTCAAACCGAAAAAAAATATCTTTCAGGCGTAACTATTATGTTTGAAAAATATTTTTTTCTGTTGCTCATAACGATTATGTTCAGATTTTTATTTTTTCAATTGCCTCATAACTGTTATTCATAAGAAAAATTTTTTTCCGTTGCTCGTAACTTTTATTTTAAAATTTTTATTTTTTCCGTTGCTTCATAACTTCTACATTTCAAATTTTTTAATTATTTCGTTATATTGTGAGTATTATTTTGCAGAATATGTTTCTTTTTTTGGTCATAGGACTTTATTTTTCGGTGAATAATATGAGATACATATGTACGTGAATGGACGATTAGATGGCTTATTGTGGTAGGCATTCGTCGTCCATGCTAAAGGTCTTGGGTTGTGATTTTTAAAAACTCCTCGCAAGTGATTTTTAGATAAGCGTTCGAGTAAATCATATTTGGTACAGAGAAAAGTTCCCCTACTTTCCTTCCCCTTCAGTAGAAATCCTTAAAATCCTTATAACTCGGAGTCTATTTGCGTAAATCAATGATATTTGGTAGGTATGTAGTATATGGGCCACCACATCGAGTTTAGACAGCTTTGGAAAAGTGTGCGTTGTCACCCATCCTTCTTAGCCCATCTGGATTTTTTGCTAAGGCAAGTGAAAAAAGATTTAGATAGGGATAGGGATAGTTAAATATTGAGTGGAGAGAGAGGGAATAGGAAAGGGAGAGAAAGAGGGAGAACTGAAGCTTGGTGGAAGATGGAAGATCAGAAATTAATTCGATTTTAATTTCGGTTTCTAATGGATTTCGCTTGGATTTTTATTTTAGTGTATTGCCAATTTTACTTTAAATATTTTATAATTTAAAAAAAAAAATATTAAATTTTTTCCGCGTAAGACTTCGCGGGTATGGATTAGTCAATAAATATAATAGAACGTTATATGTATGTACATTAGAGAGCGTTTAATTTGTATGAAAAAATTAAAAGTTCATAAAAAGACTGTATCGCCCCTCAATCGGTAGTAGCATGGTCAAAGATATCACACATAAATTTTGGTACCGATTGATGACGGTTTAGTGGAGTGTCACAGGAGTAAACAAACGTAAGTTTTATGGCCATCAGAAATTTGACCCCGTGAAAGACCACTAAACCGTCATCAATCGGGACCAAAATTTATATTTGTTATCCTTGGGTATAGAAGTATTGATTTTGGGTATTAGATAATTTACAAAAATATTTTCGTTTTTTTAACCTTCATAGATTTTTCACCTCAATGCGCCGCGCCTTAACCGCCACCAATCTGGACCAAAATTTATCCGTGATTTCTTTAACCATGTTGAGGGGGCGATACAGTAAAATATCGTTAATTTGAATTCTAAACGCACTCTAATGTATATATATATCGACGCTTCCGGACAATATCGTACTAAGTCTGACTACCACAATGATATGTTTTCTTATTGCTATCGATTATCACGAGATCAATTATTTTATTTTCGAAAAATTGTTTGCGCGCAAAAAAATCCCACGGATTATTCTAAGTAACTTTGGATATGAAACCATGGGCCTAAACCGATTTCTAATCAGCATTTTTGAATTTTAGTTAGGATATATTTACAGCTAGTACCAATTGAAACATTATAGCTTCGGGTTTGGATTCAGCGTACCTAAACCCTTCTAAAAAGTATATCTACTCAAGTTTTTAATGAAAAAATTTTTTTACTGCAGTAAAAGGCATGTTTTTGACGGACAATGGAATTAAATAAATATACTGTATTACATAGCACCATCCAATTGCATACACTAGTTACCGAAAGATGAAGTCCTATGAGCAAAAAAGGAACCAATTCCACAAAATAATACTCAAAATACAACGTAAAAATCAAAAATCTGAAATAAAAATTAGCTATAAACAACAGAAAAAAATTTATTTTCATGAATAACTGTTGAGGCAACGGAAAAAATAAAAATTTCAAAATAAACGTTATGAGCAACGGAAAAAATTTTTTCTCATGAATAACTGTTATGAGGCAATTGAAAAAATAAAAATCTGAATATAATCGTTATGAGCAACAGAAAAATTTTTCTTTCCCATAATAACTTAATTGTAAGGGAAAAATTTTTTCATTGAAATGTGCCCAACGTTTTTGATTTCAAAAAATTCAATAAGAGTTATTTTTCGTCTCTGATTTCAATTAATATTTTCAAAATGTTTAAAAAAAAAAAACAAAAGGTTCGTTTCTTATAAACTAGTTATAGACAAGAATTATCTAACTAACGATATTTACTTCCGTTTTAATGTGTTTCTTGATATTGATTGATATTGTTGTTCTCTTCAAATATGTCATTAATCGCATAGAATTACAACGAAAAAATATTTTTCAATTCGTCTTGTTTGGCATTCTACGTGAACCTTCTTGGCCATGATTGACGGAATACAATTTAGTATACATACATAATTTCAATCAGCTTATCTATTGCGATATCCTCAGTTAAATAATTCTTGGTTATGGATAGTTAGCCAAGTTTTTCTTGGCAAAGCGTTTCTTGATTCAAAAAATTTGCAGAAGAGCACAGAATAAGAATAGAGAGCTCCAAATTTCAGCTAGTAAATTTTTCACTAGCTCGAATTAATTGCTGTCAAAGTAGAAAACACCTGTTTAAAAAAATAAACCAACGAATATATTTGATTTTATTGCTTTTGTAATTTGGTGAATTTTTAAAATAAAAATAATGAAAATGAAATAGCATGGAAATTATTAATGGCTAATTTTCACTATTTTTCCGTTTCTTGTACTTCTGTTCGTTTCGCCTTTATGAGCGTAATTCCTTCCGTTTTCTCTTTTCATTTTCTTGACAGCTAGTTGCTAGTTTAATAAGAAACAAAGCCAAACAATGTATGCACTTTTTGTTTATTTTATTGTTTTTTATTTATTAATCAAGTTGACAGCTGACAAGAAGGTGCTTTCATGTAAGAATGCAGATAAACTGATCAACTTTAGCAATTTAATACTTCATGACTTTATATGAAGACCACTAATGTAAGATTTGCTGTGCAAAATGTGAACATTGGCAACACTATGTCATTGTCAATCGCCCGACTATTTAGTCTGTAGTGCGAATAGCTGCCGCCGATTCGACTAAATAGTTGGCGTAGTGTGAATACAACAGCCCAATTCGACTAAATCGATTGAGTCGCAAGTGTGTATAGGCTCTTAGAAATTTGCGATTAAAATGTTTGCATATTTCCAATTGAAATTTTTGTGATCATATGTTTTTGACGCTTCTATTTTTTTTAAAGCTGCAATAAGTTGCAAGTGAAAATTTTACTTGCAACTATTTTCAACTCTCTCGAAGTCTTACTCTCCCAATTTGGCTTTCTTTTGCAAATTTTTTGGGTTATTGAACATAAAATTCGCAACTATTTGTAAAAGCAATTAAAAATTTTGAGTTATTGAACAAAGCTAGTATTTTTCTATGTGGAGACGACGGGTTAACAAATTTTTTCCCTTTATCTGGCAACTTTGCGCCAAATTTGACAACCACAAAAAGCCAAAAACAAACTGGAGACGTTCGGAAAGTAATTCAATGGAATTTTATTTTCTTCATCGAATGGCTGCGAAAACGAATCGAACGAGAAAAATGTAGTTTTGTACCAAAAAAAATGGCGAAAAATTTAATTTTTGGTAATAAATTGTGTTAATTAAACAAGTTAAATAATTGAAGAATTGTTTGTGCATAAAAGAAAATGTTAAAATAACCCGAATGTACCAATAACTTCACGAAAAGCCAAGGCGGTTGTGTTGCGTGGGCGCTTCAACTATTCAATACGAGTTTGTTGAACATGTTTTTGGCATAAAAACGTTAAAAATTTATGAAATCACATAGAAAATGTTGAGAAATAATGTAAAATTTTGTTTTTAATTACTTTATAGTTTGTACATCAGATAAGAATCAATTGCTGTTGAAAATCTATAGCGTCTTGGTCAACTTCCAATGTAGTGTTTGTTGTTGTTGCATTGGTTAGCTAGTGTGTTATTGTACATTATCTCTTTGTTGTAAAGCTGGACTCAAGGTGAATCATACATGGTGTGGGGGAACAAGTGTGTACTCGCTAAGTGATGCCATTCTAGCAAACGGAGTGTTATATATGTATGTATGCTAGTATGTGCCCTGCAAAAAAATGTGCGATTAATCCCGAAAGATATTTGTCCCGGATTGATCTCTTTCGAGAACAATTGGTCCCCGATTGTTCCCGTACGGGTATAAATGTAGACTAATTGTAGACCAATTGTTCCCGAACGGGTATAAATGTAGACTAATTGTAGCCCAATTGTTCACTAACGGGTATAAATGTAGATTAATCGCTTTCATCCCGAACGTGTATAAATGTAGATTAATCGCTTTCATCCCGAACGGGTATAAATGTAGATTAATCGCTTTCATCCCGAACGGGTATAAATGTAGATTAATCGCTTTCATTCCGAACGGGTACAAATCTAGATTCCTTAAATGTAGAAATTTTACAAAAATATGCAATGTATTTAAAAAATTGTAGAACAACCGGTAAAACGAATTGAACACCCTTTCTTTTAATAACAATGATGAATAATAATTTTAACAATATGTTGTCTACAATATCCTATGAAAAAATCCTTTACATTACGCTCAAAACTTACAATTTTTTTAAATTTATTTAGATTTTTTTTACAAAAGTAAAACAATATATAATCTTTATTTAAATATGCATGAACATTTACAATTTTTTTAAAGATTGTTATTAAAATTGCCTTGGCTAACAACTTGGAAATATCTACATTTGTACCCGTTCGGTATGAAAGCGATTGATCTCCATTTGTACCCGTTCGGTATGAAAGCGATTGATCTACATTTGTATCCGTTCGGGATGAAAGCGGTTAATCTACATTGGTACCCGTTCGGGTATACAAGTTGAACAATTAGTCTCTTCATAGGACATACTCGAACAAATGCGATCAATTCGCTCCATACAAAGGGATGTAAAATTGTATTAGTCGCATGCTCCCTTGCGATTGATCCCGGACACGTCCCGGATTAATCGCATTTTTTGCAGGGTGCTTCGCTTGTCTTGTAGTTGTTATTGTTGTTGTAACAGAAGTTGGAGCATCGGCACTTGGCGCCACTGTAAATTTGTTTCAGGGTCAGGGTTAAAAGCGTGTAGAATAATAATGATATACATATGTATACGAAAATAACAATGGCAAAGTTAAATGCAATATTTGCTGTTGGTTGTTTTGGCAGTTGTCCCAGTAATGATTTTTTCATTTAGCTAGTACTGTTGTTGGCAAATTTTCGTATTTGGCAAGGGTACATTTTTAGATTGCTTTAAGCTTTTATACATGCTTATAATACATTTCTAACTCATTCCACTTTTAAACTTTGCTCTCACATTTCCAGATACTGCAAACATTCCTAAGGCATGCGACTCATCGCCTACAACATCAAAGACATCGGCCAACATTAGTTCCAAAACAAACGCCACAACCATCAGCACCACCAACACCACCACGAATCAATCATCTGCAGCAGCTAAAGCATCCGCTGACGGCGCCAATAACCGCGACGCAACAACAACACCCAATATGAGCACAGCATGCGCCGGCTGTTTAAATACATTAGACCTGAGTCGCGAAGAGTTTGTCATTGCATTGGGTCAAGAATGGCATAGCGATTGTTTTCGTTGCTCTGTTTGTGATGCACATCTACATAATTGGTATTTCGAAAAGGATGGTTTACTATTCTGTCGTGATGACTACTATCAGCGCTTCGGCGAGTGTTGCCAACAGTGTAGCGCTATTATAACTGGTCCCGTTATGGTAGCTGGTGATCATAAATTTCATCCGGAATGTTTTTGTTGTAGCGCCTGTGCTGTATTCATTGGTGAGGGTGAGGCATATGCATTAGTGGAACGCTCAAAACTCTATTGCGGCAATTGTTATAAACAACGAGAGGAGTCGCTTACTTTTGGTGGCATTGATGCAAATTCAGTTCATAATTCACGTGTAGCTGGTGGTGGTAGTGATGGTATTGGCGGCGGCTCAATTGGCAAAATTCCAGCTACTAATGCAATTGGTGGCAAATCAAAACCTTTACATTCCATACGTTTGGTTGAAATACCAAAAGCGGCAACGCCTGGTCTGCGCCTGTCTGTTGACAATGTGAGCGTACAACGTCATTATTTGGATGGTGGCGGTGGTGGTGGTGGTGGTGGTGGTGGTAGTGGCAGTGGTAGCACTGCCGTGGGTTCTGGTGGTTTTCGTCCTAATTCTCCAACGCATGGTAAACGTTTGGATGGTGGTCCACTCGATGTTTGTCCAGCTGTGCGCATATCTGAGTGAGTAATGTGTGTTTTTTTGTTTTTTTTTCTGTTGTTGGGCATACTTATGCTTTGCTGCTTACTACTTTCAGGGCGTTAACTAATACATATGTATTTGCTTTAAAAATGTTGACAAGTTGTGGTGCATAAATGCTACTAAACTTGAAATAACATAACCTTGCTTTAAGTACATACATATATCTGGCCGTATGAACCAATTAGTAGGCAAAACATGGCTCGAACTCGTTAGAGTTTTAGTTTATTTAATTTTTATAAGACAGATGTTGAAAACTGATGCTGGTGCCGGAGCAGCACACTTCATAGACGTTCCGAGGGTTGGCTTTCCATTAAGGAAGCACGCCCCGAGAAAAATCACTTTTTCAGGCGGATAGAGCGGCACTCACAGATCTCAAAACTGAAATCAAAACTTGCCGCAGGCTTATAGTTTACGCAATATTTGCTGTTAAAGTTGTATGGGTGCATAGATAGATTTAACAACAAATATAACGTAAACTATAAGCCTACGGCAAATTTTTATGTCAGTTCTGAAATCTTGCAGAGCCGCTCTATCCGCCCGAAAAAGTCGTTTTTTTCTGCGCGTGCTTCCTTAATGTAATGTTTACCCTATGCCAGCATAACCTAACCTAACCTAACTTAGCAATTTTATAGCCAAGCAAGCGTAGCTCTACACTACAATCGTGACTTACTAACTGCTCATTAATCGGTTATTCAACTCAGCAACAGATAATAGCGCGTTTTGTGTACAAATATCGTCTATTTTTTATGGCTATTGATTCATTGACCATTTTATAAGAAGTCATAAATTTATTCTAAAAAAATGTGGTCAGCGCTTTCGATTTACAAACATACAAACAGACATCTTCATATGTATATCAAAAGCATTCGACTTACTCAACACAGTTAAGTATAAAGTAAGCAAGTGACAAATGTGTTGCTTATTTATTTTGGAAATAACTTGCATACCTGCACGCTTATCAATGCCCTGGTATACGTTGCGCTGATATATGTTGCGCTAGTACCAATTCGCTCTGCTACACCTCACTACATCGTCTTTACCGCGCATTGCTTTCTTCGTCGTCTGCTCTTTTCCTACTTAATCTTCCACCACACTGTGTTTTTTGGTTTATTTATTTATTTTTTTTTTCAAACTGATTAAACCTTTTCTTCTTGCTTGCATTCGTTTGTGTGTGTGTCTGTGCTTGACTTATCAGCTTACCGGCAATAACTTACATTGGATTTTTTTTTTATAAAAAAAATAGAAAGAAAAAAGAAAATGCCTTTTGCTATTGAAAAAATAAGTGGAGTATTAGTCATCATCAAACGTAGCACGAAATCCGTGCGTGTATGTTTGCAAGTGTGTGCATTGATAAGCGCGCGCTTATTGGTCAAGCTTCCAAGCTGGGCAGCAGACAGCACAGGCGGCAGGCAATTGCTTGCTTAACCGGTTTTCTTATGTAGGTATAGCGTGGTGCATTGTGGTGTTGCATCGCGTCGCGTCGCGTCGCTTTGGTGCATTGGTCAGTAGGCTAGTCGTTTGTTTTGAGTCATTCTACAAGTAGTAAGCAGCTTTGTTGGAGCAGATATTTGTTGTGCAACAAAAAAATATATTTTTTATGAATTTATAAATAAAATTCAAATTTTTGAGATTATATAAAGAGGTTAGTTTTATAAAAATAAAAAAATTAAGTATTAATGCTAATAGTGCCTGTTGAAGTTGCGCGAAAAGGTACAACATTTGAATAATAATGAACAAGTTTATTCAAGTGAGCTGAACTTATTTAATGTTTACTAAAATGAACTGAATGAACTGCGCAAGAAGCGTTAAAAAGCGAAAAAAATGCACTTTTTAATGTAATAAATATTTGTTAAAAAAAAAAACGGAATAAATATCGATTTTTTCGAGCATCCGAATACGAACACCGAATACTTTTAGGAGTACCGAATACTAAATTAATACCGAATACTAATATGAGTACCGAATACTAAATGAATACCGAATACTAATATGAGTACCGAATACTAAATGAATACCGAATACTAAATGAATACCGAATACTAAGTGAGTACCGAATACTAATATGAGTGCCGAATATGAATATCGAAAACGAATACCGAATATGTCTACATATGTAAGTGCCAAATATGAATATCGAATACTGAACATGAAACCGAATACTGAGTACTAACACCCATACAAATACGGAATAAGAATATAGAATACGAATACCTAATACGAATATCGTATACCGAATATCGAATACTGAATACCGAATACCGAATACGAATCCCAAATACTGAACACTGAATAAGAATATCGAATACGAAAACCTAATATCTAATACGAATATCGTATACCGAATATCGAATACTGAATGCCGAATACGTATCCCAAATACTGAATACGAATATCGAATACCGAAAGCTGAACACCGAATACCGTATACGAATTTCGAATACATATACCACATATCGAATACGAATACCGAATACTGAGTACTAATACCAATACAAATACGGATTAAGAATATCAAATACGAATACCTAATACGAATATCATATACTGAATATCGAATACTGAAAAAAAATCAAACCCTTACGGTCCCTGATGTTTATACATAAGGGCACAGTCAGACGAGGCAAACATTACTTTCAGAAAGTGAAAAATTGAAATACGATACGAATATCGAATACCGAATGCTGAACAGCGAATACCGTATACGAATTTCGAATACAAATACCACATATCGAATACGAATATCGAATATGAATACCTAATGCGAATATCATATACCGAATATCGAATACTGAATACCGAATATCGAATACTGAATACCGAATACGAATCCTAAATGTGTACTAAACACTGAATACGAATATCGAATACCGAATACTGTACACCGAATACCGTATACGAATATCGAATACCACATATCGAAAACGAATACCGAATACCGTATATGAATATCGAATACCACATATCGAAAACGAATACCGAATACGGATCAGGAATACCGAATATAGAATACGAATACCGAATACTGAATACCGAATATTAATACGCATAAATAATATTAATACGAATACCGAAAACTAATACCAATACCCGAGACAAATTTGAATACTAATATCGAATAGATACTAATATGAATACCGGATACCGAGTACGAATATGAATACGAACAGCGAATACTGAATATGAATATCACATAACGAAAACCTGTACCGAATTTGTTTATTTATTTGTTTATACGAATAAATATTAATCCGAATACCGAATACTAATACCAATACTCGAGACGAGTACCAAATTTTAATATTAATATAGAATACTAATATGAATACCGAATACTGAATAGAATATCGAATAACGAAAACCGGTTACGAATACCGAATACGGATCAGGAATACCAAATATGAATACCAAATACGATTAAAAAATTTGAATATGAACAACGAATACCGAATACTGAATACCTAATATCGAATACGGAATATTAATTTGAGTGAATGCAAATGAATCGTTATTTTTTATTTTCGAAAAAAAAAAATCATAACCCTTACGGTCCATGATTTTTATACCGTTCATGAAGATGAAAATCGTTTTCGAAGGTCGAAAAAAATATCAATCCCTATCTAACAACTATTGTGGTTGTGGTATGATTGAAAAATAGCCTATTTCATATCTCTTATTTTGTTTGTTTTTTTTCGGCAGGGTAGCATAGCGATATATTGGGCCATATTAATAAAATGCAAGCAAATGCTTTTACTCAAAATTTCAGAAATTTGACATTAATTTGCATCAACCAAATTTCAAAATTTGAGTAAAATGTCTGAAATCTTAAGCAGAAGCAAATGCTTGACTTTTATGAAAATGACCCATTGTGTAATGAGTTTTGGCCATCTCTTATCAAGTTTAATGTTTCGGTTATAAACCGGTTTCGGCGATGTGCCAGCTGCAGTATTAGCACGAAAACAAGATACTGAAGATGGCGCATGACCGAAAGCGGTTTAAAACCAAACTAAATATATTATTTTTCTAATTATTTTTGGGTCTCTGTCTTTAGAAGTATTGTAGAACGATTTTCTCTCATTCCAAAATTTGACAAGTTTACTTTATCTCTGTTTTAGCGCGATCGTCATTTTCACTTTCCATCACATATGTATGTATACCCCTCACAACTTCAGCAGGCACTATTATCAAACGAGTGAAAAGTGCAAACAAAAATATAAAAAAAAAATTGATGATTAATTTATTATTATAATAACTGCTTTTATTGTCATTTACTAATGGAAATTAATTAAATATTTTTTTTCTCTCCCTCTCTCCCCCATCCGCAAACTCAACGCCTTAAAACACTGTTGCTTTTTATAACAACAACAACAACATGCTTTGTTGCGAACAATAACCGCTTAATGCACTTCATTTTATTTAAAAATACACAACAACAACAACACATATAAATTGTTCTTTAAATTGGTTTAACTTTATACATATATAAAACTTTCATTAAAAAAAAAAAAAAAAACAACAATAATAACACAAGCAGATTCATTTGTAGAATTTATGGTCGCATTGGGAAATATGTGTTCTCTTTTATAACATCGATTATCGATCAGTGTTGTGGTAGCGATTATAGGTAAAAAAAAAAAACTTTTTTAACATTACTTATTAATTAATTAAATATGTGTCTACTTTTAATTATAAAATTTAAATATTTTTTATTATAAAAATATTATTTTTTATTATAAAAATATTATTTTTATGTTTTAGACACACAATTTTGAAATATAAGTTGGATTTCGTTGGATTTGCAAAAAAAGATTTTGTCTTGAGTTTGGCCGCTTCTTTTGAAAAACTCGCCTTGAGAGGCTGCTAGGTCTGCCGTATGCCTCTTCAAATGCCTCAGCATGCTGGCTGACCATTTTCAGTACTATCAAAATATTTCGAAATACATAATCATTTTACTTGACCATACGAAGGCATAAGTAAAGGATACCGTCCGGTGAGCTACAAAAAAAAAAAACAAAAAGTGGGCGTGGTCCGCCTTTTTGTCCCGAGTTCAGTGATATACTTCCTTTTTGGCGCAAACGATTTTTTAGGGAGTTAGAGGGGGATGAAGTTAAAAAAAACCTATATCTTCCAAAATATTCACTCAATTTTTAAAATTAAGGTATCGTTGGAAAGCTTATTTAAAGGCCTTTCATATGACGTATCAAAATTTTCGTAAATTCCTTACAAATTTTGTTAAAAAACAAAAAACTCAAATTTTGGTATTTTTTTAGGGAAAAACTGATTTTTTTTTTGTGTTATTAAGTATATTAAAAATTATATTCATTTAAAAGAGCATAAAAATATCTTTCATTTCATATACTATTCTCTATAGCAGGGATGGGCGCCGCAAGGCACATAAACGCAGCAGAGGGGCGATCATGGGCTTTCGTGGGCACTGCATATTTTTCCGGGGAAAGGGAGCTAAGGCGATATCGAAGTTGATGTACACTCCGCCTTAAGTGATGTTCATCGCACAGCGCGTACGGAAACACTAAAAATGAAAATCACATTGTTTTATATAGAGAGAGGAATTCACCAATAATAAAATTTGCAGTGTTGCCGCTAAAAAATTTCGAAAAGTGGCCGAAAAAAGTAAAAAAAGTGTTTCCCAAATTTTTTTTAGCTAGAAACACATTTTTATATATTTTTGTGGTTTATTTAATGCTTAAAGCAATTTGCAAGCGGTTTGTACCCTTGGTCTTAAATAGTGAAAGTTTTGAAAATAATCTTTCTGCTGATGCACTGCTGGCAGCGTTAACATATTTGCAACAAATTCACAACTAGTTCTCATTTAAGTTGTTTTTCATTCCCCCACGTTGTGCGAAAACACTTCTATTTCGGTTTGTTAAAACAATTTTCTTGCATTCTAAAAATTTTTACTCCCAAATAACTTTTTCGGGGTTTTCCTTCGCAGCGGAGAATTGCTAATGAAAAGTGAAAAGGTAACAAAGAGGCTTTTTTATGTGAATTTTATATGAGCTATTGGCCAGTTTTTAATTAAGAAAAATTTAAAAAAATTTTTTGGTAGAGGTTATGGATCCATTTCGGAGACCACCACATCCCCTCATCAGACTTCTTCCGGCGGCCTCAACCGAGGATCGGACTTAAGTCGTTTCGATTGGTAATCCAATGGCATCCCATTGAGCTACCACCGTCGTCAGCTTTGTTTCGCTTAATTCTCAATTTTCCTTTTATTACAATCTACATACCAACAACAGTAGCAGAAAGCGGCAATGTAAAAACAAACGTAAAAAACTTTTTTTATATTTAAGGAAAAAACTAAAAAATATTTATTACATTATAGGTTTGAAAGTAAAAAAGGACCAAAAGGGGCCCAAATTTTTAAAAAGGTTCAAATATTGCATATTTTCAAAAAGTTGGGTTCCGGTAGCCTGACTCTTAAAAAATGTTCAAATTGTTACTTTAGTGGCCTCAGCGGCAATGCTGTACAATCGCTAATTTTGCAGTTTTTTTCTCGCTCTCCTGCTTTCGACTCCGATGCCACTTACTTCATTAGTGTCATAATTTAAAAAAACCAATTTATGTCTTCTTCGCTATATATGGAAGTAAGCTACTATACTAAAGCAACAATATTTTTTAAATAAAGCCCTTAATTTTCATCTATGACCATAAAATTTCATAACAAATAAATAACACTGATTCTCACTACTAAGTATCGATTCAGAAAATTGTGTTGTGTCGTTATTGAAGCAAGTGTGCTTTGTGCTTTTGGCATGTACATTAAGGTGGAGTGAAAACATATGGAGCTTTTTTTTGTTTTTTTTTTTTGAACGTACCAATGAAAAGTTGCCTTAATGAACCCCACAAAATTTTATGGCCATAGGATGACATTTTGAACTGCCCCCAGCCCCGCAAAGTTGAAAGCACGATCTGGTACAAATATGAAATTTTGAAAATTATAAAAGCAAAAAACCAAGTATGAGGATTGATAAACATGGCTAAGCTGAGTATTAAAGTGAATTTTTTTGGAAACAACAACAACAAAAGTTATTAAAGGACAAAGTTTATATTATGCATTCTTTAAATTGCAATTACTTAAAAACTACTGAACCGATTTCGAATATTTTTATACCATTCGATAGGTATTTTGATTCCCTTTAATTTCATATACATTTTACAGTGCGTTCCATAACACCCCCCAGCGGGGGTCAACCCCCTTTTACCCACCTTACTTTTCATATATAAAATGTATACCAAATTAAAGGGAAAATACATGCGAGTAGGTCAATAAAATTTTACAGGCTTATTTCTGGGTTAGGAAGGTGCCGTTCTGGCTTTGGAACAAATTGAATTTCCAAAAAAAAAACATTCGCCCCACCTTAATGTACATATGTATATATATATGCTCTCTTGTTCTCAATACCGAATATGCATTAGCGCGCTCAATATTGGTTGATATTGGTTGCCACTATCCTAAAAAAATGTTGATAATAATTCCCAACAAAATAACCAAAAAATTACAAACAGACTAATAAATTATCGCCTTCATAATTCGAATGATAAAAGAAACTTAAAAGAAGTACACCTGCTTTGGTTTACAAAAAAAAATTATCTGAAACGTAAATCACATCTATGAATGAATTTTGTTTGTAGTTCGTTTGATTTTTCTTTGGTCATAGCTTTAGTAGAAATTAAAAAAAAAAAACATTTTTAACATTAACAAATTAAGTATACCTTAGAATAGTTTTATCATATTGAAAAAGAAAAATACTAAAATCATTTGATAGTTACCAAATTACCAACCGCAAAAAAATACCTATTTTGTAATTAATTACCAAGTGTGGCAACCATATGCTCAGTTTGAGTTCGTCCTTCTCCCCACCAGCTGGTACATTTACCTATTTCACCATCCCCATGCAATGAGCCGACGCGACCCGTACGGGTAAATACCCATATGGGCTCAATCGCCCATGGCTGCTCTATAGCAAGACTTCTATATAATTAGCTATCGTGAAATGAAAAGATGTTTTAGTAGTTTTAGGTATACAGAGAACCATGAAAAAAGTTGTACAGTAGGCTTTTCTGACACACGAAGGGTGTACTACGCAGAAGCACATCACCGTGGCGGTAGCCACGGTTAGGGCACACGTCCGGACGGATGGCGTGGCCCAGGGTTATTTTTTATAAGCGCGGCCGAAGGCCGCCAACGCAGAAAAGTGTTCTGCGCAAAAACACTGCGGACCGGGCCATAGATATTACTCCGGAAAGAGAATTCTGGCGTCTGAGGGTTATTTTTTTATAAGCGCGGCCGAAGGCCCCAACGCAAAATCTGTTCTCCGCAAAAGTTTTTTCTTTATCTATCGTATTTATATGGAGAGTTACTAAACTTTAACCATAAATTCCTCGAAAACGAGGTACGTCCGGCGCCTAAATTTTACGGATTCAGAACACCCTTCCCCTCCCCTACCCCCCGGTAGAAGTCGTTTTTTTGGGGGCGTGTGACATTATTGGAAAGTTTCCCCATAGATGCTATTGCGGAAGTAGAATTCTGCCGGCTGAGGGTTATTTTTTTAAAGCGCGGCCGAAGGCCGCCAACGCTATTCGGGGTTCTGTATAAAAGTACTGTTGTCCGCGCTATAGATGCTTTCTTGATATTATACATAACTAACAAGAATTGTTTTGCACGTTTTTAACAAAATTTTCGTAACAAATTATATATCAAATGAAAGGTAATTTAACGTTCTTTTTAATGTAAATAACTTTGTATAGTGTTAATAAGGTAATTTCAACAAAAAAAAAAAAAAAGAAAAAACAAAAAAAAAATTACCAAAATTAAAGTTTTTTGCTTTTTTACAAAATTTGTGTGGAATTTGGGGAAATATTAATGTATGATATGAAAGGTATTTAAGTAAGCTTTCCAACGATGCCTTAATTTTAAAAATTGAGTGAATATTTTGGAAGGTATCGGCTTTTAAAAAAAAGGGCTTTTTAAACTTCATCCCCCTCTAGCTCCCTCAAAAATCGTTTACGCCAAAAAAGAAGTATATCACTGAAATCAGGCCAAAAAGGCGGACCACGCCCACTTTTGTTTTTTTTTAGCTCACCGGGCGGTATTCTTTACTTGTTCCCATACGAAATCCAATGCAATTCAATATTGAATATGCAAAATTCCTATACAAAACAATGCCTAACCAAGTTGTTGTTTCTTTTTTCTATACAGAATCGATGTCAATTTGGCCAATCTGCACATTGGCGATCGCATACTTGAGGTGAATGGCACACCCGTCAACGATTCCTCCATCGAGCACATCGACAAGCTGATACGTAGCACTGAGAAAATTCTACAACTTACCGTCGAACACGATCCGGTGCAAGTGTGTCGCAGTTGCAGTCAAGCAGACATACTACGACGACCCATATCCTACAACGATTTACCGCCCTTGGCCACATCCGCCTCCAGCATTGAGGTATATGGTGGTGGTGGACGTTACAGCGTTACCGATTCAACAACACTCGCCAGCGGCACAAGCACCAGCACAATTGCGCCACAAAGCAATAGCAGCGATTACGGCGATGGCGGCGGCAGTGGTGGCAGCTCACCAACGCGCCAATTAAATAAACAGGATAAGGAGCGTATGTATAAGCGTAAGGATGAGGGTTATATAAGTGGCACAAAGACGCGTCAATTGCGCAAAGGCAAGAATATGTTCGGTGGTGGTGTTGGAGGTGGTGTGAGTGGTATGGGCGGTATGGGCGGTGTCAGCGTTGGTGGTAGTGTGGGTAGTGTTAATGGTGGCGTTGGTGAGCACACCTCAACGCAGTCGCATACGGGCTCTACACAATCCATTGGTGCGATAGCGACGACGTTTACGATGATGAGCGGCGCGCAAGCACAAACGTCAACTGCTGCTGCTGCCGCTGCTGCCACACAACAAATGCCGCCGGGCATGCGTTTGCGCGATAAGGAACGTTGCTCCAGCATGTCCAAGCTGCTGGATGAGCAGCATACGCCCGCTGCTGAACATATTTACGATCTCTCACGCACAAAATCCTTTCGCGTTGAACCGAAACCGCAACGCATCTTTCGCGCTTCCGATCTCGTGCTGGGCGAGCTGTTGGGTAAAGGTTTTTTTGGTCAGGTATACAAGGTGACACATCGCTTAACAAAAGAGGTGATGGTGCTGAAAGAGCTGTATCGCGTCGACGAGGAGGCGCAACGTAATTTCCTCAAAGAAGTGGCCGTTCTGCGTTCGCTGCATCACAATAATGTTTTACGCTTTATAGGCGTACTCTACAAGGATAAAAAGTTGCATTTGGTCACCGAGTACATAGCAGGCGGTTCACTCAAAGAGCTTGTACACGACTCGGGTTTGCCATTGCCGTGGCCGCAACGCGTCTCATTCGCCAAAGATATCGCCTGCGGCATGAGTTATTTGCATCGCATGAATATCATACATCGTGATTTGAATTCGTTGAATTGTTTGGTGCGCGAAGATCGTTCGGTTATTGTGGCGGACTTTGGTTTGGCGCGCATCATTACAGCGCCCTTTTACAGCACGGCTAGTTGTGGTGGTGGTGGTATGGGCAATGGCGGCGGTGGCGGCGGCGGCGGCGGCATGTTTGGTGGCAGCGCGAGCAGCAATGAACGTTGGTCGGGTGGTGTTGCTGGCGGCAATGGCGCTTGTCTAAGCCCGAATGGCACTTTGGGGCGTAGCAAGAGTCGTCAGCGCCGACAACGTTACACCGTTGTGGGTAATCCGTATTGGATGGCGCCCGAGATGATGAAGGGACTGAAGTATGATGAGAAAGTGGATGTTTTCTCGTTTGGTATTGTGTTGTGTGAGGTGAGTGTTTGTTGGAATTGTTTTTTTTTTGTTTTTCGTTTGTTTTTTTTGTTGTTTTTTTTTTGTTTTTTGTTTGTTTTTTTCTGTTGTTTTTTTTTTTGTTTTTTGTTATTTTTTTTTTTTTTTGTTTTTTGTTTTTTTTTTTTTTGTTTTTGTTTTTTTGTTTTGTTTTTTTTTGTTTTTGCGAGCGCACCTTACTCTGTATTAACTGCTTTCTTACAGATTATTGGACGCGTGCAAGCCGATCCCGATTTTTTGCCACGCACCTCCGATTTCGGTTTGAATCAGCGTGTATTTCGCGAGAAATTTTGCCAACAATGCCCGGAGGCATTTTATAAAATTGCCTTTCTTTGCTGTGATCTCAATCCAGATAAAAGGTAAGTTTGTATTGAAGTGCGCAAGCACAGTTATTTTCATAATTTCATTAATTGTGTACTCAACGGATGAAAATGTTAGTTATTAGAAAAGCAGGGAACTGAAATTTTCACAGCGAATATCTGTTGATTTATTTGTAGTAGTGTACCGAAAATTGGTGTGAGGAAATATGAGATAATTATGTACTCAGCGTATGAAAACGCTAGATCTTGGTAAAGCAGAGACGGGCATCTCCCATTCAAACTGAAACTCTCACAGCGAATATCTTTTGAAATATTTGTAGTAGGGAACTGAAAATTGCGATAATTACGTACCTATCGGATAAAAATGCTAGATCTTGGTAAAGCAGAGATGGGGGCCTCCCATACAAACTGAAACTTTCATAGCGAATTTCTTTGAAATATTTGTAGTAGAATATAGAAAATTGGTGGATAAGCGCCGATTATTATTCAAGCAATGACTAAAAACTCTTAGACATTAGAAAAGGCAGGCATGGGCACCTCCAGTACATAATTATATATTATATTTGTTTCCTTTTCCCTTTATTCATTTTATTTTCTGTAGTCTTTCCTCTTTCGCTTCCTTTCCTTCGCCATTTCCGTTACTCTCATTTTCTTTTTGTTACCCATCTACAGGGCAAGACCTTTCATGACACTAAAAATTAAAAAATTGCACAAACTGTAGCGTAGAAATGAATTTTTGATCAGGTGGCAACCTTTTTTATAAAAATCGTAATAAATTGCTCATTTTCAGGCAAACCCTTTTCATATGCCCGGCAAAGCCCTTTCATATGTCACTTTAAATTTAAAAATCAAACAAACTGTAGAGTAAAAAAGAATTTTGGAACAGGTGGCAACCCTCTTTGTAAAAATTATAATAAATCACTCATTTTGAGGCAAAGCACTTTCATATCACATCTCAAATCTAAAAATCGAACCAACTTTAGCGTAAAAATTAAAATTTGAACAGGTGGCAACCCTTTATGTAAAAATTGTAATAAGTTACTAATTACCAGCTCAATCTCTCTCATATGGTAGCTGAAATTAAAAAATCAAGCAAATATACAGGAGAATTGAATTTTTAAACAGGTGGCAACCCCTTTCAAAAAAATTAAACCTTTCTGCACATCTACAGGCCAAGTCTTTCATATGACACCCCATTTTCGAATATTGGTATGACCTTGTAAAAGTTATGGCCCGCGTAATCTATATAAAGATAAAGATAATTATGTGTTCAATGGATAAGAATGATATGATTTGGAAAGGCAGGCATGGGCCCCTCCCATACATACTGAACTTTAATTTTGAACATCATAAAATATTTTTAGTAGAGTAGGGAAAATTGGTGGAGCAAACTGCTTATGTACCCAAGGTATAAAAGTGTTTGTCATTAGAAAAGCAGGCATGGGCAGCTCCCATTTATTATATAAAAAGATAGTTTGTATGTCCTTAATGGACTCCCAAAGTAATAAAGGGTTCTTTATGAAGTTTTTAGAGTGGATTCATGAGTTATTAGTACATAAAGTTAATGAGTTATTAGTGCGCTAGCAAATACCCGTTGCTTCGCAATTACGAATAATAGTTAATCGAAGTCAAGTCGAGTCAAGTCAAGTGAAGTAAAGTGAAGTAAAGTCAAGTCAAGTCAAGTCAAGTCAAGTCAAGTCAAATCAAGTCAAGTCAAGTCAAGGAAAGTCGTCATGTCAAGTCCAGTCAAGTCAAGGAAAGTCGTCATGTCAAGTCAAGTCAAGGCAAGTCAATTCAAGCCGTCATGTCAAGTCAAGTCAAGGCAAGGCATGTCAAAGTAAGGCAAGTCAAGGCATGCCGAGTCGAGTCAAGTCAAGTCAAGTCAAAGCAAGTCAAGGCAATTCAAGGCAAGTCAAGTCAAGTCAAAGCAAGTCAAGGGAATTCAAGGCAAGTCAAGTCAAAGAAAGTCAAGGGAATTCAAGTCAAGTCAAAGCAAGTCAAGGGAATTCAAGTCAAGTCAAGTCAAAGCTAGTGAAGTCAAGGCAAGTCAATTCAAGCCGTCAGGTCAAGTCAAGTCAAGGCAAGGCATGTCAAGTCAAGTCAAGTCAGGTCAAGTCAAAGCAAGTCAAGGCAATTCAAGACAAGTCAAGTCAAGTCAAAGCAAGTCAAGGGAATTCAAGGCAAGTCAAGTCAAAGAAAGTCAAGGGAATTCAGGGAATTCAAGTCAAGTCAAAGCAAGTCAAGGGAATTCAAGTCAACTCAAGTCAAAGCAAGTCAAGGGAATTCAAGGCAAGTCAAGTCAAGCCAAGTTTTCGTCAAGTAAATTAATTCAAGTACAGTTCAGTTATTACGGCGTTATCTGGGACCAGTGATGACCCTGTCTATGAAAATAGCTCTATGTTGAAGCCGTTCCCAACACCTTTAATATGATACCAATATCGCTTCAAAACATCCGGGTCCGCATTTTGACCCATATCTGGGGACCCGGCCTAGGAATCACAATTAAAGAGTTTTGTGTTGAAGTCCTGATCAATTCATTCGATATCAATTTCGCTCAGACACATTTTGGGGTCATCCACGTCCACGTTTTGGCCCATATCAGGAGATCCGGCATGGCATTCACAATGAAAATAGGTCTGTGTTAAAACCCTGCGCAGCACCTTTCATTTGATACCAATATCGCTTAGAAGCATACCGGAGTCTTCCGGGTCCACATTTTAGCCCATATCTGTCGTGGATGTCCGTTGAGCTGTGTAAATATGTAACAAATTTGGTGGACAGGGCAAAAGTTCTTCCGCTTTACTCATCATAGGCTTTCGGCAAAAAAATACATATTTTCCCTTTTCTTGTAGACCGTCCTTTGAAATACTCGAAATGTGGTTGGAAAACCTTATGGCCGCCGTTGCCGCCAATCAATCACTGCCCGCCGAGCTACTCTACGAAATTGAAAACTATAAAGGCACCATAAGCTTGAGCAGCACGCCGGATGACATGCTCACACCCAAATCGCATCGCAGTCGCGATGATCTTGATGATTTGGGTGGCGGTGGTGGTGGTGTTGGTGGTGGCAACGCGCAGCAGCAGCTACAACAACAGCGCAGCAAACAAACGCCAACAACAACAAAAGCGCCAACGGAGTCAGCTGCCGTCGTCGTGGTAACAACACAGCCAACAACAACAAGTAACGTTGGCGCGCCACAGCAAACTAATGATGCATTCGTCGCGGCGGCGGCGGCGGAGGGCAAGGAGAATGCGGCGGTTATATTACGCAGCCAAGTGCCGAAATCGCCGCATTTGGGTAAAGATTTTTCGCCGAGCGGTGAGCGCATACGCGACAGCATGCGCGCGCGTCGCCGTCAACGGCTCATGCAAGCGGCGCAACAGCGTGTCCTAACGCCCGACAACAAATCCACCGAACGCGTGCTGGAAGCGGTAAAGGAAACTTTGCAGAATGGAGGCACGCGCAATGTAGCGCCGTTAAACAGTTGCAATGGCGGCAATGTGGGCGGTGGTGGTGGCGATGGTGTTGCAAAGAAGAATCGTCCATATGGCGAGAAGGGCTTCCTGTTGGATATCAATCGTGATGGCGATTTGCGGTTGAATAATGTTAAAGATTTAAATTATTGCTCAGATTTCGATTCCAGTTGCGATACCAGTCTCAATTATCACGAAGTAAATGCCACGACGACGGATGATTTGATGATGATGAAGGTGGCGGTAGAGAGTGAAGCGTCACCAGCCACAACAATAAACAATCGTCCAGCGATTTTACACGAAGAAGAGCACGCCGTAGATGAAGTACAAATTGATGAGGATGATGGTGGCGGCGGCGGCAACGATGTTGAGTTGACAATGCCGAAGAGCGATACAAATGCGCCTCACTCACATGACGCCGAAATGCAATTTGCGCGCGAAGCAGCCTCAAGCGCGCCGCAACAAACAACAAACGCTAATGGCGCTGCAGCCGCTGCTGCTGCTGCTGTTGCCTCCGCTTCCACTGCCAGCGCTTCACCAGAGCAAGTTGATGCTGCGTCACTCAATACCATGCAGCAAATACAAAAGAAGCTCGCCGCCAAATCCTACCGCACCGCGCTCGATGACATACGCACCAAATTGAATTTGTGCCGCAATCGTTTTGAAAATATCGATGCCGCCAATCGTCGTAATTTCGCTAATTCGCAAAATTCAATGCGCACATTCTTCAAATCACGCAGCAGCGCACGCTCGCAGCTGGTCAGCCCGACCAGCCCGGAGGTCGAGAACAGCACGCCCAGCAGCGCAAGCGAAAGTGTCTATAAAACGCCACCCGAAGCATTGAAAATGTTTCAACGGCTGGAAGCGGCGGCGACTAATTCACCATCACCACCTGCTACAGCTGGTAGTAGTACACCGTCGTCCAGTGAGCATGCGCGCCCGCTAATTCCACTTACGTTACAAACTGGCAGCGGCGGCCGCAGCAGCGCCACCTATCGCATAAATCAAACGCCAATTTTTGGTCGCAAACAACCGCCACGCCCCGTTGAATTGTATACGCCGCATTCAGAGTCAATGGAAAGTTTGCACAGCGGCTTGCCACCACTCACAGCGCTGACGCCAGTAATGGCGCGCAAAACGAAAGAGAAGAATGGCGGCGCCTTAAGCGTTAAGCGCTCAAAGTCGCCTAAGCGGCCCGTAAGCACATTCCGCAGCTATTTGAATGAGGTCGCCGCCGCCATGCCAGAGGATGTGGAGTTGATGGAGGCGGTGCCAATGCGCCAATCCGCAGCAATGGCCTCCACGGTGTCGGCGGCAGTGGAAACAACGCCCAAAAAGAATCGTCGCCTCAATAGCAGCGGCAAGGAGAGTACAAATGCAGCCGAGCGTTGGGAGTCGGAGAAGTTGGCAAAGATTTTGGCGCCAACCAAGAGTTCCGCTGCGCGCTTCTTTGGCTTGCGCAGCTCCGCAAAGCCGGGCAGTGCGTCAGCGGTGGCAGCTACGGCGACGACGCAGCGGCGTAATTTATCGCCAACTAAAGCCAGCGATGCGCGTCGACTGGCGAGCAGACAAGAGGTGCAAAACTCAGGTGAGTTCCAGAAGCAAAATGTTTAATTTAGCGAATTTTTAGTACAAAATTTTTAGGGCACCATTCTTATAGTACAAACTTTTTTCTTACAAAACTTTTTTACAAAACTTTTTAGTATAAAAAACCTTGTAGTATAAAAATCTTAGTGCTTAGTTTTTAGTACAAAATATTTGGTACATATTTTTTAGTACAAAATTTTTAGTACAAAATTTTTATTACATTTTTAGTACCTACAAAATTTTTAGTACATATATCCAATACAATATTTTTTGCAAATTTAGTACACTATTTATAGTACATACAGAAATTTTTAGTACAAAAATCTGAGTAGTTTCCCGTATAATTTTTTTTATCTTAGTACATATTTTTTAGTATATCATTTTTAGTACATATTTTTATGTATAAAATGTTTAGAGCACAATTTTTAGTGTACAAGTTTTAGTACATAAAATTTAGTACACATTTTTCAGCACAATATTTTAGTATAAAAACTTTAGAACATAATTTGTAGTACATAAAAAAATTTTAGTACAAAAATCTTCGTATACAGTTTTCAGCATAAACATTTTTTATTTGTGAAAATCTTAGTACATATTTTTTAGTGTACAATTTTTAGTACATAAATATTTTTTAGAACATTTTTTTTAGTATATATTTTTAGTATACAATTTTTAGTACATTATTTTTACTACAAAATTTTCAATACACAAATTTTAGCACACTATTACTTTTTCAGTACAAAACTTGTACATAAATTTAAGTACAGTTTTTAGTACATATGTATGTACATACATAGATTTTCGTATACATAAATTTTAGTACACAGTTTTTAGTACATATGTATGTACATGTAGTGGCCGCTGTGGTGCAAAGGGTAGAGTGCCCGCCTGCTATACCACCTCTGGGTTCAAACACCAAAAAAATTTTTCTAATTAGTAAAAATCCAATTATTGGGGTTTATAAGAGCAGCGGTCACCTCTCGGCAGTGGGCGGCATACCCTCCGAGTGTATTTCTGCCATGAAAAAGCTTCTCACAAAAAATGCATTCGCCGTTCGGAGCCGGAATAAAACTGTAGGTCCACCCAATTAGTAGGAAAAACAAAAGGAGCACACCTCGAATTGGGAGAGAGGCTCGGCTATAAAACTCGTCAGAGTTATAATAGCGCCATTGTATTATATTATTATTATTATATTATGTATGTACATAGATTTTAGTAAAAATTTTTTAGTACATAATTTTGAAAAGATTTTTATAAGGCGCATAGCTGTCGTACCCAAGCATGAAAAGAATACTCGCTTATGCATCAAATTACCTTCAAAGCAACAACACCAACTCGACTATTTTAAAAATGCGCCTATATAAACTTTTAGTAGGTAATTTATAGTACATATAAAAAAGTTTAGTACAAAAATCCAAGTACCTACACAATTTTTTAAGTTTAAAAGTCTTAGATATGTACAAATTTTTCAGTATAAAATTTTTAGTTCAGTATTTCTATTACAATCTTTATAGTACCAAATTCTTAGTACATAGTAATTTTTAGTGCACATATTTTAGCACTTTTGGTTTATAATTTTCTTTATTGCAATTTTTGTAGTATAAAATTCTTAGTAGATTATTTTTAGTACAAAACTATTAGTACGTATTTTTAGTACAAAATTCAAAGCACATAATTTTTACTATGTAGGTAAATTTAATCACAGAATTTCTAGTACAGATTTTAATACAAAATTTTTAGTACATAAATTTTAGAACACAATTTTTATTAAAAAAATGTTGGTACAATTTTTAGTACACAAATTTTAGTAATTATACAGATTAAGCTTTAGTACAAAATTCTTAATAGGTAACTAATTTTTGGCGCAAACATTTTTTTACACAAATTTTAGTACTAAAAATTAACTAAATTTTTTCTTTAGTTACTTTAAACATTCACATTAAAATTTCTTTCTAATATTATTTTCCAGCACCAGCACCAACACAACAACAGCAACGCCTGCGTCAAAGCCATGGCAATAGCAGCTGTCAACATAATAATCACACCACGGCCATCAGTCCTGCCACACATGCGCACCACAATACAAAACTAACTACAAATAAACTTGCCATATTAAGTCCAGAAAAAGTGCATCGTCTTAATGCAAAACTTGCCGATCAAAAGGAAAGGAAAAGATCCAACGATGCAAAAACTACAGCCGCGGGCAATGCAATGGCAGCGTTGAGCGTGAATAATGCCGACCAAGCGACACAAAACGAAAGGCGTAAGCGTAAGCAATTAACGACGCGGTAATGAAAAGATATTCAATTAGGGAAATAAAAAAAAAAAACAAAGAAAGAAAATGAAAAGAAGGAGAAGTGAATAAAGAATAAAGAATGAATAAAAAAGACATTTTTAAGCGAATAAAAAGCATATAAAGTAGATTTAAAACGAATATGAAAAAAACGAATAATGTACATATGTACGTACTGTGCGATAGTTGAGAAGAAGTCGGAAAGAAGAGGAAAAGTGCAAAATTGTTTTACCCGAAAAGAGTAATAAAGAAATGTTTTAAAAGACAGGCGAAATTAAGCGAAAGGAAATAACAATTTTTAATGCATAAAATCAGAGGCAAATAATGTGCCGAAGGGCAGGAGAAATCGCAGCCGAAAATATAAAACGATACGAGCAATAGTAAGTAATACGAGCATAAGAAAAAGAAATAAATAAACAATTAAGCGGTGGAAGTGAATTAAATAAACGCAAACATGAGATGAAAAAATGTCATGATATAGCGTAAGATTAAGAGGAGATTAAAAATAGAAATTATATATTATGTACATAAAATCAATTATTAGTGAGGAAAAAAGTGCCTAAAAATATGTTAAAAATATTAGCATAAGCTTACGCCGCAATAACAAAGTGCTTAACACACACATAAAAACACAAAAAGTACTAAAAAAGTTTTGTTCTAAAAATTATGTGCTAAAAATTTTAGCACTAAAAAGTTTAGTAGTAAAAATTAATTTTGAAAAAAAAATTTCCCAAAAAGTGCTGAAGATTTTAGTACAGAACAGTTGCGTATTAAAAATTTTAGTACTGAAAATTTTAGTACATAAAAGTATTAAAAATTTTAGTACTGGAAATTTTATTTAAAAGTTGCGTACTGAAAATTTTATCACAAAACAGTTGTGTATTGCACATTTTAGTACTGATAATTTTAGTACAAAAATTTTTGTATTAAAAATTTTAGTACTTGAAAATTTTAGTTAAGAAAGCTGCGTATTAAAATTAGAAATTTTAGTACTGAAAATTTTATTTCAAAAAAGTTGTGTATTAGAAATTTTGGTACTAAAAAATTTATTACAAAAAAATTGCGTATTCATTACTAAACTATTTAGTGCTAAGAATTTCAGTAACTAAAAAATATTTACTAAATATTTTAGTGCTAAAAATTTGTGTATTAACGATTTATGTATTACAAACTTTTAGTACTGAAAATGTACTAAATTAAAAATTACATACATACATATAGGTATCTATTTGTTGCTCTCTCTAACGCTTGTTTCATACAACGCAATGAAGGAAAACACGTTGAACGCATAAAAAACCACTTATTAACGCATATACACTACCTCACAAAAATATGTACTAAAAATATTACTATACTACAATTCATACAAAAACTATTAACTGAAAATAATATGTACTAAAAAACTAAATATTCAAAAAGCTGCTAAATTTCTGTTTTTGAATTTATTTCGCTTCCACAGTTGCTTAACACAATTCGCTTTGCGCATGTTTTTTTATTATTAAAAAGTAGTCGAATAAATTCATAAAAAAATTAAATATAGTTAAATATGTATGTAGTTTCCTTAATTGTACCGTCAACCACCTACACTGTAGTGCCATTTTAAAATGAAAAAAAAGAATTATACATGCATATATGAAAAACGGAATATAGTTTTATAAAAAATATTAAGCGCAAAAGTAAAAACAAAAAAAAATTGTAAGCGCACATGCTACGATTTAAAAAGAAAACTTAGTAAGTAAAAGTTACTTGTACTAAATGAGAGTAAAGCATAGGGAAATTAATGAAAAAGTACTAAAAATACTAAAATGTAAATGTTTGCTCAATTTTTTTTGGCCATCATATATACTTGTAAAAGAAATTATTAAACATTTTCCACTACATATTTTGTTGAAAATTTTCAAATTTACTTTTTTCTACTCCTTACGTAAAATGTACTTTCCATTCAACTAACATATTTATATTTTTAAACATAAACGTATTTTTCTAGAAAGTAAACACTTAAAAAATATTAAAAAAAAAAAAAAAAAAAATTGATATACGAAATATTGCAAAAATTTTTTTTTTTATTTTCAATAAAAGGGAATTCCGCATATACCTGTGAAGGAATCAGAACCCCGAAAAATTTGCTCAAAAATTTTATATAACATTCCAACAAAATTATGTACAACATTCCTCTTAAATTTTCAGTTTTCTACCATGTTTTGTTATTTTTTCTTTTTGAGTATTGAATACTGTTGCTTTTTTTTTTTTAGATTTTTAAAATTACTTTGTCATTTTTTGAATTTTTTAGAAACTTAATCATAGGACATTGAAAATATGTATATTTTCTTTGGCTCAGAAATTTTTTTAATATGAAACAGCAGTTTTCAAAAATCTACCTTTTTTCAAAAATTCGAAATTTTATTTTTGATATGTCAAAAAAAACTTACGTTTTCACAATGTGTCAAAAATACTTTATTTGTGGAAAATGCAAAATCTCACTTTTTTTCAAGTTGTCATCTCATGCTTTTTAGTTATAATAAAAAAAAAACAAATTTCGAAAGATGAAATTTTTTTAAATTTTTCGAAAATTCAAAATAGCAATGTTTGAAAATTTGGTTATCTCCAAACCAAACTTGACTTCGAATTCAATTCTTTTTCTATCATAAATTCTGTCTTCGAAAATTTATCATCAGCATTTGACTGTATTAGAATTTTGCATTCGAATATTTTCGAAATTATACACAAATTTTTAGTACGTACATTTCCACAACTTTTCATTCCAGACATTTTGGCGGGCCATCGTTTCTAGTCTAAAAAATTGTTTACTTCATATTTTTTTTTGTTATTTCCGCTATTTTTCTCAAATATTTTTGCAATATTTTCTAATTAGTTGTGTTATGAAATAGCAGTAATTGAATTATTTTCTAAGTTTTAAAATTAAAAAAGAGCTTTTTGTAAAATTTTGCACGCAATACATACATATTTTTCGCACACATATCTACTTATTAAAATATTTTTTTTTATTAATTGGTTAAAGTTAAAAGTATTGACTAACTTACATTTAATTAATATGTAATTATGTATTTATTTTACATTAACATGCATTTTTTTAGTTAGGCATAGTTTTTAAGTTTCGAAAGAAATGTAAAAGTTAAGTTATTTTTAAGTAAAAAAAAAATCATTCCCTCTATTTTGGTATTAAAAATGAAATTATATTTTACTAATAAAGTATTTTACTAAATTCAAAGTATTTTGCGTATATAAAGGAAATATTTTTTGCCATTTTTTGCACATTTTTTTTTATTAACGAAACCCGCTAATATTTAACGAAAATATATTAGTTTTTATTATGTATAATTAAACGATAATTACGAAAAAAAATTCCAGCTAGTTTTTAAGATTTTTTGTTTTTAAATATACATATTTAGGGGATTCACAACCTGTCATATTGCTTCATATCGTCATAAGTCATAATATTTTGTTGTTGCATTCTATGCTATATGTGTACTAAATAAATACAACTCTGCATGATATGTTTTTGGGTCGTCGTATTTGATCAGCTGTTTTTGTTTACTTCTTCAAAAGGCTTCGGAAAAAGCTTTTATAACTATTTCCGTACAATATTTTAATATGACATATGACTTTATGACACTTTGTGAATCACCTAATTGTTTATAAAAAAAAAATAGAAAAAATAAATTTTTTGTTTCTCACAAACCAACTTTTATTGCGTTTTTATTTCTTTATTTGTTTTAAAGTATATTTTTTTTTTTTAGTTAAAATTTTTTCCACCCCAATATTTGAAAAAAAAAAAAAAAAAAAAATAAAATCGGTAAGTCATAATAAATTCGTATTCTAAACAGATTTGCTCGATATTTGAATATTATATTTTTTTAAAGCTATAATTTTTTAAAAATGAGAAAATGACTTTTTTTGTTTTTTTTTTTTTTTTAAATTGAAACTGTTTTGATACAAGTTTTAAGTAAAAGTTTATAGTTTTTTTTTTTAGAAAATTATAGATTTGAGTCTACTCACAGTTCCGAAGGTAAAGACAAAAAAAAAAGAACAAAAAGTTGCTAGAACTTCAAACAAAAAATTATACCAACAATATATTTCAATTGATATTATATAAAAAATGGTGTGCTGGCCTAAAGCGAAATTATAGTAAACATTTAAATATAATACAAAAAATGTTAAAAATATATTTTTTTTTTGCCAAAAAATATAAGTCCATTAGCAAAATTTGAAAACGTATTCTGAAAACTAAATAATAAAAAAAAATAATAATTAAAAGAAAAGAATATTTTTCGAAAAATTTCTTCAAAAAACAAAAAAAGAAAATTAAAACACAAAAAAGTTATAATACAATTATCCGAGATCAAAAAAAATATATTTTCGAAAAATTTCTTCAAAAAACAAAAAAAAAAGGTTAAAACAAAAATTTATTTAAAAAAATACAATTATCCGAGATAAAAAAAAATTTTTTTCCAAAAATTTCTTCAAAAACAAAAAAAAAAAAATTATGCATATTATGTATAAAAAATCGTACTAAAAATTTAAGTAACAAAAAGTGCTCAAGCATATTTACACAAAAAGTAAAGCTTGCTTGTTTTTAAATCTTAGGGAAATTCCATTTTTAGGGGTTTTTCAGCAATTCTACGCAGACAGTTTTGAAGTCACTGTAGCACGGTTATGTTAGGTCTAATTCTACTTGATTTTTTCTGCCCAAAAAAAGGAAACCAACTTCAGATTTGTGCCTGAATACACATAAAAGCGTTTATTAAGCAAACAGTTTGAAAGTCACTGTGTGTAGTTTCTTTGGCTTTGAAAGCAACAAAAATGCATAACAGTGTTCTCCATTCGTTCTTTACATTCATTATTATTCGAAAAATGTTTCAGATATATGTCTATCTGAGGGTTAGCTAACCAAAGTTGTTCGCTTAGACAGTTTGAAAGTCACTGTGTGTAGTTTTTTTTGTGCATGAAAGTGACATAAAAGCATGGCAATGTTGTTCATTACTGCATTACATTCATTATTATTCGAAAGAGTTTCCACATTGATATCTATTTAAGCCTTCTCTAGGCAATGTCACAGTTCGAGTGAACTTGTGTGTGAATAAAGCAGTATTTGCATATTTTCTTTGTATATTGCCCAGAAAAATTTTAAGATTTACATATGTGTGTCCAAGAGTTATGTACATACACATATTCACGCAAGCGCTATGTAATACAGTTTTAAAACCAATGCAAGACATGCAACATTTTTGTTTGTGTTAACCCGCAGAAATGGACAGTACAAATTAATTAAAATGAGACTATGTGAAATTTTACATGTTCGCCATTTATGAAATGTATATGAAGTCTTACTGGTTTTTTTTTTATATTAGATATTTGACCTTTGTGGTTATTGGTGTTATTAAGCCGCTTCAGCTTCTTTCACCACTCCTTGCAGTCAAACAATTACACAATTGCACTCACATGCACAAAATGCATACACACGATATTTCATTCACCAACATGCACTTGTATGCAGAAACACTGCTTTATTCTGTTCAAACATGCCCAGTTGAAAAGGGATCATACTATGAGCGGTAATGGAGCACCTATAGGTAGCGTGCGAGTACTCACGGATTGTTCAAATCTACGAACAAAACATGCTCTGTGATTGGTTAAAAAAAAGCATAAACAGATCGCTCTCTAGAGTATAATCTAAAAAATACAAAAAGGAGTTGCTCTCCAAATGATAAAAAAATTAAAGCGTGAGTAACGAGTATTCATTGATGTGTAAACAGTTTCGAAATCGGATTTTTATTTCCTTTTCCTTATTGCCTTTTCCCTGGTTTTCTATGGATTAAAATGCGACTATCGTTTTTATAATTTCTTGTTGTCATTGTCACTGCTACTATTTTGTTGTTTTTGTTTGTTTTGATTTTTGATTTTTAATATTTGATTTTTGATTTTGTTTGGTTTTGCTTTGTTTTGCGCAGAAACATGCAAGATCATCCGGGTCCATGTTTGACTTATATCTCGGGACCCGACCTAGGAATCATAGAGAACAGAGCTCCGTTTAGAAGCCCTGTTCAACACCTTTCATTTGATACCAATATTGCTCAGAAATATTCAACGATCATCCGGCTGCTCGTTTTGACCCATATATGGAGACCCGGCCGCTGTGGTGCAGTGGGTAGAGTGCTCGCCTGCTATGCCAGAGGTCTCGGGTTCAAACCACGGTCCGAGCAAAACATCAAAAATAATTTTTCTAATTAGTAAAAATCCAACTATTTGGTTTTTTAAGAGCAGCGGTCACCTCCTGGCAGTGGGCGGCATACCCTCCGAGTGTATTTCTGCCATGAAAAAGCTTCTCACAAAAAATGCATTCGCCGTTCGGAGTCGGCATAAAACTGTAGGTCCATCCAATTAGTTGGAAAAACAAAAAGGAGCACACCTCGAATTGGGAGAGAAGCTCGGTCATAAAACTCGTCAGAGTTATAATAGCGCCATTTTATTATTATATTATGGAGACCCGGCCTAGGAATTATAAATAATAGAGCTCTATGTGAAAGCCCTCTTCAACACCTTTCATTTGATACCAATATTGCTCAGAAATATTCCGGGTTAATCCGGTCCACATTTTGACCCATATCTGGAGACCCTACCTAGGGGCCAGAATTGAAAGAGCTTCATATCGAAGTCCTGCTCAAAACCTTTCATTTGATAACAATATTGCTCAGAAAACTAGATAGATGTAGCTATGCATATCCATACATTTGCATACATGTTCAAACATGTTGCTCCATTTTATTTATCGCATTGTTGCAGAAAACAACAACAACTTCGTTTCGATTCGTTGCTGCTGTTGTTGATATTTGCATTTACACGGCTATGCATGCAAGCATTTGTAAGTACATGTTTACCTACCACTGACAATGCCAAGCGATTCACACGGACACAGCAGCACACTAACACAAAGGTTGTTAACAGTTTACGCGTTTTTCGAAATTACTCGTAGCTACAGCAAAGATGTTTACACATCAAAAATATCAAAACATGAGCGCTCTGTACATGGTTTAGAAAAATCGGAATCCGAGCGATCTGTATATGTTCAAAATCAATGGAACCAGAGCCACTCTATAAGTGATCTGAAAATACAAAAAAGCAGCGCTCTCTAAAGTGATCGCCCACCCAGCTAATTCAGAACACAAATCAAGTTTTTGGCTGCTATAAACCGCTTCAGATTCATTAAAAACACAATCTTCACCATTGTCACTTCTTTCGCATAGATTATTTTCACAATACACATACATATTTCACTATTTTCAAGTTCTTTTCCACCTTTTTTTTCACAATTCCAGGAGTTTTTTTTAGTTAAACCACGTTTCACTTTTGTTTGACTTACTACAACTGAAAAATAATTTTTTCAATAATTTCCGTTGCCATTCCTTCTTTTTGCGCTGCTTTGTAAAGCTTAACAGTTAAACTGTGATTAATAAAAAAAAATATTATATACAATCATAATAATAAAAAAATCAAATTTACAAAAATATAATAAAAAAAGTACTGATTATGAATGCAATAAATAGCAAGCAAATTAACTGACTAATTACGAAGAAAAGAAGTATTACTAATATTTTCAAAAGTATAAATAATACTAATAATAAAAAATAAAGCAATTAACGAGCGATTATTGTTTACTTTATATAATAACAAATTAACTAATTTATAAGCGTGTAATTTAAGTATCTAATTGAATATATATGTATGTAAGTATGCCTTCATGTACGAGTAACTATTGCAAAATAAAACTGCAGCTAATAAAAATATGAAAAAAATTAAAGTATAAAAAACAAAAATACCTTTTTCTAAGCGTCTATTGCGTCTTTTAAACAAATTTTTATATGTATAAAAAAATATTTGCATTGAAAACGTTTCAAGTAGCAGCTGTTCAAGCCAAACAAGCAACAGTTAAAAAACATTACCGAATTCGATAAAATTCATACAACTTAAACCAACAAAAATAGCTTACGGCCAACGAGAAGGATTTCTTCATGCTAAGACCAAAAAAAAACAAAAAACAAAAACACCAACATCAAACAAACAAACAAACAAAAAGAAGAAACATCAACTCATCAAGCAGAGCGAAAATCAAATTTTTGCATAATAAAACAAAATAACTTTTAGGGGCAATATAATCAAATAATACACAAAACTTTGACCATACGAAAAGAAATTAGCAGAACTGCTGCTGTTTGTTGCATAGACAACCCAATAAGCAATTAGCAATATGCTTAAGACTACAAGATGTTTCTTAAGACAGTTGGGTTGTACGAGGTTAAGAGTGTTGAATTTGAGGTTAAGGGCCGTTTACTCAACCTCTGATTAACGCTAACCGGAGGATAAAGGTCCGGTTAAGCTAAGGACTGCATTATCGACCACATGTTAAATGTATGGTTTGATGAAGTCGATAATGATGTTTACCCGGACTTTAACCGTCGTTAGCGTTAATCAGAGGTTGAGTAAACGGCCCTAAGAGTGTTGAGTTTGAGGTTAGGATTTTTTTGGTTTTTTGGTTATAAAGCTGCTGAGAATTACAGGAATTTTTTTTGATGATGAATGAAATGGCAGACTAAAGAGTGTTCATTTTGAAAGTGTTTTTTGTTTGCTTTTTGTTTAAAGAAAGATTTCACGAGTTGACAATCAAGTAGCTTTGTCTTCTGCTGGACGCCAATGCGCCTGCGAAATGCTGCTAAGATGTGGATTTGGGAGTTTTTTTGGTTTAATAAAACAAAACCCCTTCTGTCTGAAATGATCTCCAATTGCGAAAAACTGCCTATTAGCAACGGTAGGGGGCGTGCTGGCGTCATTGAATAACATTTGAGCTGGTTGGTTGATTGGTTTCTGTGCTGCGTTGCGTTGCTTCAGTCAGACCCAATGCACGTACTCATGTTGTCACGGTCCATCATCTATACGAGCCGATTTTGGTTCCCTCGATAAACCTTCTAGTTCGGTTATTGTTACGATTCAACACCCTTTTGGAACCATTTGGTTACTTACTTCGATAAACCTGTTAAGGTCGGCTAGGACACAATTGGGTACGTACTGCAGGCTACCAGGGGTTTGTGCCTGATATGAGATAGTTCCGTACATTCGCACAGGAAGTGTGTGATCGATTCCTCGCTACCGTCTTGGCTGCATCCACTGTCTATATAGTGCTGAATGAGATATCCATCCTTTCGGCTTGTTTATCGAATGACCAGTGTTCCGTGGTATTGGCTGTAATTCTGAAGATTTATTTTCTTGATCTGCTTAGGAGTTCCCTAGCCATTGTTGTGGTAATCTGTCCAGGTCAGCTTCGTGATCTTGCATGTTGCTGTAGATTTCCACCGAAGTTTGTAGACTCCACTTGCTTATGTTTGTTATGGAGGTCTCTTTTAATAGCTGATAGGGCACTGTATTGCTATCTCTTCTACATTCCCTTTTCGGTGACCATATTGCCTATCAGTCCAGCAGCCCGACTCACGGAGTCGTATTGCCGACCTCGTTGCGGTTTCATGAATGTGAAGCTCATTTGACCTAGAAGTATTCGTTATTGTGCACAGAAGCACTTAAAAAACTTTTTGAGAAAATTTGTATGTTCCCCAGTGAACTTATGAAATTCCGCCCCTCAACTGACGAAAAGTTGTTTTTAGAGTTGAGAGAGGTAGGCATTCATCGACATAAGGAATGAAATTTGAGACTGTAAGCACTCAATATACGACCTCCTGTTAAGACTCTCCAATCAAGAATACGAAGTAGTGGCTACAAAAATGAGTTCAAAACATGCTGAGAGAAAGTTTATGCATTGCTTTACTGAAATAACTAGAGTCATGTCTTTCCGAGCAAAAATATTGCAACTTTCTTCTCTCATAATATATACTAAAAAATTTCGCTTGCTGGGTGCTACGTTTTAACTTCTCAAAAAAAAAAATAAATAAAAATTTAACTAACCATCCAAGAAGCTGGCAAACTCACCACCAAGCTCTCCACACAAATTTCCATCTCAAAATTTTGTATATGTTTTTCTTATGAAATTCTCCCGAAACGCCCCAAAAACATTTTCCGTCTCTGCAACCTCCCTCTCCCCCTTTTTATCTTTACTGACTTGGCCATTAAGTCTTAACAAAATTTGCATAGCACATACAAAACAATAACAAAAACTTTATAAGCTTCTCACCAAAGAAAAACAAATAGAAAATGTGATGCCCGAAGAAGAAACGAGAAGAAAACGCGCCTGCCAACAGTAACAACAACATACAAAAATAACAACAAACCACTTGCCAAAATTTAATAAACTCATTAGCAGCTGCTGATTTACGTTGGTTGGTGGTTTGCTTCAGCTCTCAGCTGCTGAGTTGCTGCGGCTATCTAACTAAGTAAGAGGCCAGCGTACGGATTGCTTGTGGTTGACTGGGTATTTATGGCGCTTTTTTGGTTTACAGATTTACTGGTAGTATATAATAAAAAATTTTGAAGAAGTTTTTTTTTGCATTAAAGATCTGTTCTTAGCAGACAGAAAAGGCAAAGCTTTGCTTGGCTGTTGAAGAAGACATCGAATGCATTTGCGTTAGCAGGCGGTTTGCTGAGCTTACAAAAAGCAGTTGATAATAAATTGTATTTCATGAAAATGTCATAAAACTAACAAAAACTAATTAAGTAAAAATGGTAAGCCACAATTGCTTAGAAATTGTGAAAATATTTATTTATTAGGCGGAAACTGCAAAATAGCAAATTTTACATGGTCTGATATTCATTCATTTGTACTGCCAATAAAAAAGAAATAGTGCATTTTACTTAAAAAAAAGAGAAAATTGGCCAAACCTCTCAAAGATGAAGTGCTAATTTAATATATATATTTACATATACATACATACATGGTATGTATATTGTACATATTCTATTCTCATTCATTGCACACAAACTGGCAACCACGGCCACCCTTTTTGAAGGCATTCGAAAATGTTTGCAACATAAACTCGTAACTCAACTGACATCCAACCCAAATGATTATCTGCCACACATACATATGTACACCCCAGTGCAAAAATGACTTATGTATATTATTTGCTAGCGTAAAAACGAACTATCAAGTCAGAATGGTAAATTTTATACAGTTATACTAAATTTCAAAATTTGCCAAAAAGGGGAATTTTTCTAAAACCACCTAAAACTGTTTGTCTAAATACGTTTAGAAGTGGAGAAATTAAAGAAAAATAAAAATGACCTCAAATAAAAATTTCCAAAAAAAGAAATTTTTTCTAAATTAGATAAAACTATTTCTCTTAAACTTTGCTGTCAAAATGGTAAATTTGACAAAATCTTACTAATTTTCAAAATTTCCCAAAAAGGAGAATTTAAAAAAAATGTATTAAAATGATTTACCTTAAACTTCAGTGTCCAAAAAGGGATTTTTTTTTAATATTAGACAAAATCGTTTTTCATATTTACTGAGTCAAAATTTCACAAAATTTTACTAATTACCAAAATTTTCCAAAAAGGGACATTTTTGAAAATTGATTTAAAGTACAAAAAAAAGGTTTCAAGGTTTAAACTATTAATTTTTAAACTGCCACAGAATTGCCCATATTAGCAATAGTGGCAAAATTTAAAGGAAAAAAAAAAAATTAGCTCAAATTAAAATTTCCCAAAAAGGGATTTTCTTAAATTAGACAAAATCGTTTCTCTTTAACTTTACTGAGTCAAAAAAGGAAAATTTTTATAAAATTGAATTAAAGTACAAAAAAAAAGGTTTTAAGGTTTAAACTTTTAATTTTTAAGCTGCCAGAGAACTGCTAATATTAGTCATAGTGGCAAAAATTAAAAAAAAAAAAAATAGCTCAAATTAAAATTTCCAAAGAAGGGAATTTTTTTAAATTAGACAAAATCGTTTCTCTTCAACTTTACTGAGTCAAAATGGCAAATTTCACACAATTATACTAATTTTCAAAATTTCCCAAAAAGGAAAATTAAAAAAAGTAATAAAATGGTTTACCTTAAACTTCTGCGTCCAAAAAGGGATTTTTTTTGTAATATTAGACAAAATCCTTGCTCTTCATCTTTACTGAGTCAAAAAAGGAAAATTTTTATAAAATTGAATTAAAGTACAAAAAAAAGGTTTTAAGGTTTAAACTTTTAATTTTTAAACTGCCAATATTAGTCATAGTGGCAAAAATCAAAAAAAAAAAAAAATAGCTCAAATTAAAATTTCCCAAGGGAATTTTTTTTAAATTAGACAAAATCGTTTCTCTTCAACTTTACTGAGTCAAAAAAGGAAAATTTTTTATAAAATTGAATTGAAGTACAAAAAAAAGGTTTTAAGGTTTAAACTTTTAATTTTTAAACTGCCAGAGAACTGCCAATATTAGTCATAGTGGCAAAAATTAAAAAAAAAAAAAAATAGCTCAAATTAAAAAAATTTCCCAAGAAGGGAAACTTTTTCTTCAACTTTACTGAGTCAAAATGGCAAATTTCACACAATTATACTAATTTTCAAAATTTCCCAAAAAGGAAATTTTTTTAAAAATTTAATAAAATGTTTTGCCTTAAACTTTAGTAGGTCATAATGATCAATTTTACGTAATTTTACTAATTTTCAAAATTTCCCAAATAGGGAAATTAAAAAAATTTAATTAACTGGTTTGCCTTAAACTTTAGTGAGTCATAATGCTTGATTTAACGTAATTTTACTAATTTTCAAAATTTCCCAAAAAGGGAAATTTTATAAAGTTTAATAAAAGGGCAAGAAAAAAAATTACTAGGCTATTCTGGACACTGTCTTTCGAATGACAACTATCTTTCAAAAGGAAATTTTCCTCTCGAAAGATAGTAGTACATATTTGGAAGGACAGTTGCCACAATAGCCCTATTAAACTATCTCCGAACTATTAATTTTTAAACTACCACAGAACTACCCACATTAGTGACAGTTCAGAAGGGGTTCTAGAGTTCTGTAGAGTTCTGAGGAGGGGTGCAATTGCATCAATTACATAGCAAGGTATCATCGTGCTAAAAAGGAGACAGTTGAAAACATTGCTTAGTGGGATAGTTGGAGCACCACTGACAACTGTCTCTTTATGAGCTAGTTCTGCGCTAGCTTTGAAATAGTGCGTTTCGCTGAAGGGTATGAAACCGCGCCGTCAAACCGTATACCGTATGCGTGGCAAGTGGCTTAATTTTCAATTTGTGATGCGCTACGCGTGAATATTTAAATTTTGTGACTACAAACGATGCTATACATATTTGGCATTGTTGTTGTTGCCATTGCTGCTGGCTGCTAGTTGTCACCCACCCACCCAACGCAACCATTTCGACATCAACCGCACCCTTCGACAACGTGTCAACGCGGTGGCACATGCAAATTTGTTTGTTTGTTTGTGTGTGTGTGTGTGTGCTAGAAAGTGGTTGCAGTAAATTGTTTTTATTGTTGTTGCATTTGTTGCTTTTATTGTTATTATTATTGTCACTTTTATTGCCCATATACATACATACAATATACAAATTTGCTGAGTGATTTATATAGGCGAGAGGGTTGACGCGGTTCAGTTCTTTTGTGCGTTTCACCATTTGAATATGCAAAGTTGGCTGGTCTGCATCCTCCACCCCCTTCTCCTAGGTTCCTTTGCTCTTCCTCCTCTTCTTGCAACGCACACGCGTCTCTTATACACTGTAGTAAATCAGCCAAAAAAATTAGATGTCAAGAGCGCGCGGAGTGAGTTCGGCCCAAAGACAGTTGTTGTTTTTGTTGGATTTATGTTGCTTTTTGTGCCGTTTTTTCATGTTCACAAGCTTGTTTATTTGTTTTTGTGCTCAATGAAATTAAATTTAGAAAAACAAATCTCTTATTTATTTGCGCTTTAACCCTCTGTCGCCCACACCGCAGCACACAGACACACATTAAACTGTATCTATTTTCTGGCACTTCACTTGCTTGTAAGTCTTATTGTTGTTGTTGTTGTTGCTAATGTTGTTGTTATTGTTGTTGCTAATGTTGTTTTTTTCTTGCTGTTGTTGTTGCTTGTAAATCGTTGACAAATTTAAATGCGTTGCGCGTTAATTTGTGGCATACCGCTCGCCGCCGTCTCGTGTTGACTGTGGGTGGGTGTGGTTGGGCAAAGCTAAGCAAGCGTGGCGCGACTGGTAAGTAAGATCTGCTGATGAGGATGAGGATGAGCATGAAAAAGAACACATTTCAAGGGATGTTCCATATGCAAACGAGCTTAAAAAGCAACAAAAAAAATCTTTATGTGAGTGTCTTATGTCATTAAAACTAATTTTGTGGTTTCGGTTAATGAAATTGTGTATGTACATATATGGGGAGAGATATATCACAACCACAACAACAATAAAAAACTGCTTAGAAAAAAAGATCGAAAAAAACAGCAAAAAGGTGATAATTTAATTTAACGTTTGATGTTTTAGTTTTTTTTCTTATTGGGCACTTGCAAAGAGATTTATGTGCTTGTCGCGTAATTAAATGTAGCATACTTTAAGGCGCACTTGGCGCTTGAGCGGCTTTAATGATGCCAATTTGCAAGTTAAAAGGAGTATTCATGATTTAGTCGAGTTGTTCAAGCATGTGTTTTATTCTGTCGCCCTTTCTTCGGCGAATAAAACAAGTATTTTGTGGTCTCGCTATTAAGACAGCGAGTCAAAAATTGATTGTTTATTGAACAAAATCAATCCCTTTTATACACAAAATTTCTTATGTACTACTTATTTACTATAATACATATTTACACTAATTCTTACTAGCTATGTAGATATGTATGTACATATGTACGGCTTATGCATTTAATGTGTAGTCAAGTGCCCGTGCACATACATACGTACATACGACTTAGCTTAAAGGCAAATGCGACAAATCAGAAATACGGCGTCAGCATAAAATTTGGCTGTTGTTTGTTTACGTTATAAATTTTAAATAATGAAATAGGTTGAATGCACTTTTAGTGCATTCCATATTTTTGTGTTTTAAATTACGAGTTGAATGTGCTCAAATATTTCTGACATGCTACACCTCCTTTCCTAAAAAGAATGCTTATACATTTGTAGGGTCAATGTATGAGCATTCTATTACATTTAATGGATTGCTTATTTTACTTGCTTGTGTTTATTTATTTATTTCGGTAAAATTAACATTTCAGTTTTTGTTTTGTGCTTACATACTTACATTTATTGGAAAAAGTGAAAATTTCTTATTCTATAGGTTTAAGTCTATTTTTATGTACTATGATTTTCTTATTCATGTAGCTTAGTGAATAATTATTGTGATTATTAATATTTGTTACTCTATAGGGAATTAAACTATAGTTATTATGTTTATCAATACCTATTACTCTATAGGGTCCCTTATATCTACTGTCTAATTTATGACCTGTTTCATCTTTTACTAAGACTAAATCTCCTATATTTATTTCCTTATGCTGAATTTTCCTATCGTAGTAAATTTTTTGTTTTTCTTTTGCTTGTCTTACTAATCTATGTTGAAGGTGTTGTATTATAACAATAAGTAAAGTACTTGAGGTACTCATCCCAATCGTCTTTGTCAATGGATATGTATGAACGTACATATTCATTGAATGTTCTATGGCTACGTTCAACAGTGCCTAACGTTTGATGATGGTAAGGTGTTGAGGTTTTGTGTTCAATTTTTAACAATTTACTTAGTTCTTGAAAAACGTTATTTTTATATTCGGTTCCCATGTCTGTCAGTATTGTTTTCATACATCCATAAATGAGAATAAAATGTTCGAATATAGCTTTGGCTACTGTTTTTGCGTGTTTACTTTCAATTGGAATTGCTACTAGATATTTGGTTAAGTCACATATTATGGTGACTGCATACTCATTTCCATTCAATGATTTTGGAAATGGTCCAATTGTGTCAATTTGAACTACATCGAATGCCTTAGTTGGTGTTTCGGTTATAGTCATTGGATCTTTTAAATGTATTCTTGTTTTATTTTTATTACAATGATCGCATTTTTTAATATATTGTTTTATGTCATTTTTCATATTTTTCCAATGGAATTTTTGTTTTATTTTATTTGTTGTACGATTGATTCCTGGGTGGCCACCATTAACAGGATCATCGTGATATTTATGAAGAATAGTTTTAATTTTTTCATTATCTGTCACATGCATAACCTCCGGAGTTAATGCAATGATTAAATTTTTGAGAACTTTGGTACCTTTATCTTTAAATTTATCTACTCGAGTATAATTATTCTTAAACAATTTGTCTCCTAAGGACAATTGTATTTTGTTTATTTTCAAATTGCCGGCTTCTTTCATAAGCCTGGCAAAGAATTGATCTAAATCAATCTTCGCCTCAACAATTAAATTATCAATATTTATTTCGCTACAAATTTTCTTTCCCTTTTTGAACTGCAGTTTCGGGGGGTCGAAAACGAGCTGAGCTAGCTTTTTTACTTCACATTTATTAAGCGCTTCGTATATTATAGGGTTCTCATTGTGACATTTTTCTTCATTTTTTATATTATTACTGGATTTTTCCTTAGTTTCCGATCTTGTGGTAACTTTCAATATTTTACATGCTTCAATTGACATTTCTTTTAAATCTTGTATATCTATACGCGATAGTGCGTCTGCTACATAATTCTCTTTTCCTGCTATGTACTCCACCCCAAAGTCATATTCTTCCAAATCTAGTCGAATTCTAGTTAATTTTGATGATGGGTTTTTCATCGAAAAAAGGTAAGTTAAGGGTCGATGGTCTGTTTTAATTGTGAATTTTCTGCCGTAGATGTACGGTCTGAAATAAGTGATGGCCCAATGAATGGCTGCTAATTCTTTTTCAATCGTTGCTTTATTTATTTCGCCTTTTGTGAAAGATCTAGAGGCATAAGCAACTGGTAATTGTTTTCCTTCGTATTCTTGACTTAGTACTGCTCCGCAGGCGTATCCGCTTGCATCTGTTGTTATGTAAAATTCTTTATTGAAATCGGGATATTGTAAAATGTTTGGGCTAATTAATGCATTTTTTAGATAGTTGAATGATTTCTCACATTCTTCTGTCCAATTAAATACTACTTTCTTTCTACAAAGTCTTGTTAATATTCTAGAGTATTCCGCGAAATTTGGTATAAATCTTCTATAGTAATTGCAGAATGCAACGAATCTTTTAGCTTCGTCGGCATTCTTGGGAGTTGGATAATTTTGAACTATTTTGTATTTAGTGGGATCAGGTAAAATTCCTTTACTTGTGCATTTATGTCCAAGATAAGTAACTTCTTGGTTGAAAAATAGACATTTATCTGGATGCAATTTTAAATTGTATTTTCTGCAAGTTGTGAATACATCTATTAAGTTTTTAATCATATGCTTTTCGGAGCATCCTAATACCACTAAGTCGTCCATATATAAAAATGCTTGTGATGGTTTTAGACCGGCGAATGCTAAAGTCATCATTCTTTGAAATGAATTTGGGGCTACTTTAAGACCATAAGGTAATCTTTTGAAACGGTAGGTACCATTGTCTGCTGTAAACGATGTTATATCTCGGGATTCTGGGCTTAATTCTATTTGATGAAAACCGGACATTAAATCTAAGCAAGAAAAATATTTTGCTCTACCTAATTGGTCTAGAATATCGTCGATTCTTGGTAATGGAAATTTATCTGCAGTTAATTTTTTATTTACCTGTCTATAGTCAATAACTAGTCTCCATCTTTTATCGTTATTACCTGGGAGTGATTTTTTCGGTACTAGTAGAATAGGACTATTGTATTCTGACATTGATGGTTCTATTAAGTCGTCTTGTATTAGCTTATTTACTTGTTTATTAATTTCTTGTTTGTGAGCTTCTGGTATTCTATAGTTTTTTACATAAACTGGGTTGTCGTCTTTCATATAAAGTTTTTGTTTGTAAAAATTATTAGTGGTTATAGGTTCTGATTCTAATGCAAATATATCAATAAATTCTGAACATAAAGTATTAAGTTGAGATTTAGCAAATGATGGGAAATTTTTATTTAATCTTTCTAATTTTTCTTTATTATTTGCTTCATTTTTCTGTTTATTATTTATAATTATGTAGTCGTCTAAGTTTTCTGTGTTAATATTGTAATTTTGAATAGTTGCATTTTTATCTGTTGTATTAATAATTCTAACAAATGCTTGATTTGGATTTACTATTGAATTGGCAATAAAAATTCCTTCTGCTAATTGTTGATGTGGTATGAATAATTCAGTATTGTTATTTTTTATGTGAATTTGTCGAACTACTTCTGATCTAGCTGGTAATGATATGCAATTAATGGTTGGTTCATTTGTCATTTGAATTGCTATATTTTCTGGATAATCATATGGTCGTAATATAAGTCTATCTTCATTATTTCGGTAATCTAAAATGCAATTATACTTTTTAATGAAATCGAGTCCCAAAATTCCGTCGCATGGGATTGGGAAGTCATCTTCTACTATGTGAAATTTGTGTCGAATCAAAAGATCGTCACCCTTTAAATCTGTTTTAACTGTTCCAAGAGTGTTTGTTATACCCTGACCAATGCCTTTTAAATCTGTTTTTTGTAATTCATTAATTTTAACATCATTTTGAATTTGACCCTTTTTTATTAGTGATATGTCAGCTCCTGTATCTATTAGGAGAGTTGAAGTTGAATTATTTAAAGTTGTTTTGGTGGATATGTAGCTGTTTAGGTGTAAATTTAGTACACAAATTTTTTTTTTTATGTTTGGAGTGGAGTTTGTTGGTTTTCCTGCTGGGTATAATTACGTACATTGCGAGTGTTGTTGGTATTGTTGCGATTATTTTGTCGCTGTTGGTTACCAAAATTCCTATTTTGTCTTTGTGAGTAATTGTTGTTTGATCTGTTAAAATTGTTATATCTTTGATTAGATCGATAATTTCTATAATTGTTATTTGGAAAATTTCTACGAAAGTTGCCGCGGAAATGATTTTGTTGTCTTATATTCAATATTGCGTTTGGGTTGCCTGTTACTTCAGTGCAACTGTTTGTAAATTTTGAAATTGCCTCGTTCATTGAGGTGAACGTTCCGGATTGCATGATTAGTTTTACTTTATCATTAGAACAATTTTTACACATAGCCTTTACAGCTGCTTGTGTAGCATATTTTCCTGCTAAATCTGAGGTTAACCCGTCAGATATATATGCTCCTTCTAATGATTTTGTTAATTTTTCGATTTCAGTAGTATATTGGTTGGCTGTTTTACTGCGTTGTTGGATGTTTAGCAGTTTTGCTGTTAATACTTCTACTGATTCGCCTTTGATTGATCTTTTCAATTTTAATTTTATATCTTGTATTGTATTCTCATTCTGAATACAATTTCTTGCTGTGCCTTTTAGTTTTGTTTTTATCATAGACACTGCAAGTGCTTCATGAGTATCCTTGATTTGGTCAAGAATGTCGAGTGCATCTATGAAGCTATTTAGATTTTCTGAGTTGCCATCAAACTCTGGTAGGACAGATGAAGCTGTTTTAATAAAATCTACCGCTGTCTGAGGCATTGTGGATGTGTTTGAATTATTGGTACTTTCTGAATGAGTTTTAGTTTCTTCTTTATCGTTTGAAGAATTTTTGTTTTCGGCTTCCGTTGGATAGTCCGGTAGTAATAAATTTGTGTCAATTTTTATGTCTTTGTTGAATGACGTGGGTACTTGTTCTTCAATCTCGTATCGTGCTAGCGATGAAACAAGTTTATCCCTGACGTATAGGTATATTTGGTATGCCTGCTTTTGATGATCGGCTGTAAGCTTACTATTTATATTCCTCAAGGCGTTTCCTATTCTATTTAATGCATCTATTATAAAACCTAAATGTTTAATAATTGTTTCTCTTCTAATAAAAACATTCTTGTTAATGCACTTGTATGATTTTTCTGCAATTGATTTTTCATTTAGTAGTGATGCATATATATTATCCCAATTATCCATTGAAAAGGATCTATTCGGTATTGATTTTTATACCTTGTCTAATCCATTTGCACGACTAATATATCGCTTTTTTAAAATTTTGTTGTGTACCGAATAAATCTTTAGAAATAAATTTATACAAGATACAATTGCAATAACAAGAAGAATAAGCTTTATTGAATCTAAAGCTTCGCTGTGATCAATTTCTATGGAGTTAACTACATTTGCGTTGGGTTTATCAATTTTTGATGTTGTTCCACCCATATTGATTGAATATTAAAAAAAATTCCTAAAATCTGAAAATACCGAATTTTTCAAACATGCGTTGTGTTTCTTCTATTTTTGTCGTGGGGTTAATGACGTCTTCTAATGTTGGTTCCCTAGTCATGCCTATGATACGCCAAAGAGTCCTTAAGGATTCTAATTCCCTTATTAAGTCCCTGTTCTCTATTTCATTAGGAAGTGAGCCTACTGAATTCCTTGATTTAGGCATTATAATCACAATAATTATTTTTGTATGTATATATATTTATTTATTTAATTAAATCATTAAAATTAGTATTGTTATGGCTTAGGCCAGAAAAATGTGTATATGTAAAAATGCAAAATTTTTAGTATCGAGAATTGACACGGCAAGGATTTTTGGTCTCTTGCCCTTCAATAGGCAGCCGCAAGGTTGCCATAAGATTAGTTAGTGATCAGTTAATAAGGCCATTAGTAAGCCTTTCAATCGCTATTAGTTTTTTTTATATGCTTCCGTTTTGCAATAGAATCTGCGAATACTAGTTGTTGGTAGAGTTCGGCAACTCGTCGCCGCGCTTGGTATTTTTTACCACCACGTCTCCTGTGGTATAAAGGTTTCTGTGGTTGTGCAGGTTCTCTGCGAGCTGGGCGTTGTTGCCGTCGCCTGTACTCCTCGATTGTAATTGCTCTAGGACCTTGTCGTTCTGGCTGCTGTTGCTGTTCTTGTTGATGTTCGGGTTTAATTTGTTGTTCTTTTTCTTGGGCTTGTTGCTCTTGTTGTTGTTCGGGTTTATTTTGTTGTTCTTCTTCTTGGGCTTGTTGCTCTGTCTGCCGCTCACTAAAATACTTTTCCCATTTCTCAAATATTGCGTTTACTTCGTCCATCACCATGTAGTGTAAACGACTGGTTAATGACAGGATCTGGCAGGATCAATGGCAAGGATCCTGGTGTGTTTAACAGGCAAGGATCCTGTTTGTCTGGCAAGGATGCTGGCAAGGATGTCTTGTTTAACTGGCAAGGATCCTGTTTGTCTGGCAAGGATGCTGGCAAGGATGTCTTGTTTAACTGGCAAGGATCCTGTTTGTCTGGCAAGGATGCTGGCAAGGATGTCTTGTTTAACTGGCAAGGATCCTGTTTGACTGGCAAGGATCCTGTTTAACTGGCAGGATCGCCATATTCTGTCGCCCTTTCTTCGGCGAATAAAACAAGTATTTTGTGGTCTCGCTATTAAGACAGCGAGTCAAAAATTGATTGTTTATTGAACAAAATCAATCCCTTTTATACACAAAATTTCTTATGTACTACTTATTTACTATAATACATATTTACACTAATTCTTACTAGCTATGTAGATATGTATGTACATATGTACGGCTTATGCATTTAATGTGTAGTCAAGTGCCCGTGCACATACATACGTACATACGACTTAGCTTAAAGGCAAATGCGACAAATCAGAAATACGGCGTCAGCATAAAATTTGGCTGTTGTTTGTTTACGTTATAAATTTTAAATAATGAAATAGGTTGAATGCACTTTTAGTGCATTCCATATTTTTGTGTTTTAAATTACGAGTTGAATGTGCTCAAATATTTCTGACATGCTACAGTTTTAATTTCAGGCAAAAGAAGCGTGTTTAAAAATTTCTTTAGATATTCATTTTTTTTTTAATTTCCCGTTTTGTGAAATTTTGCAAATTGGTATTATTGTGTGAAATTTTACATTTTGGCTCTGCAAAGTTTAAGAGAAATATTTTTTATCTAATTTGAAAAAAAAAAAAAAATTTTCCTTTTTGGGAAATTTTAATTTGAGGTGATTTTTGGTTTCTTTAATTTCTCCACAGACTCGTTTGAATGTTTTGGCAAACAATTTTAGGTGATTTTAGACGATCTAAGAAAAATTTCCATTTTTGGCAAATTTTGAAAATTAGTGTAATTGTGTGAAATTTGCCATTTTGACTCAGTAAAGTTTAAGAGAAACGTTTTTATTTATATAATTTGAAAAAGAAAAATTCCTTTTTGGGAATTTTTACTTAAGGAATTTTTTTTTTGAATTTTCTCACTCATTTAGGCGTTTAGTCTACTTAGGTTGGCCTACTTTAGATGATTTTAGAAAAAATTCCATTTTTGGGAAATTTTATAAATTAGTATGATTGTAGAAATTTAGCATTTTCTCTTAGTACAGGTAAAAAAAACGTTTTTATACAATTTGAAAAAAAAAAATCCCTTTTTGGGAAATTTTAATTTCAGGCATTTTTTTTTTTCAATTTCGCAACTACAAAAAAAGGCGTTTACACGCTTAGGCAAATAATTTTTGGTGATTTTGGAAAATTTTCCCTTTTTGGGAAATTGAGGTATTTTTTTCAATTTCGCAACTATGACGTGTTTAGACGCTTAGGCAAACAATTCTTGGTGATTTTAGAAAAATTTCCCTCTTTGGGAAATTTTATAAATTAGTATAATCATCTGAAAATTAATATCTTGACCCAGTTAAGAGAAACTTTTTTATCTAATTTAAAAAAAATTACCTTTTTGGGAAATCTTAATTTAATGTAATTTTTTTTTTTAAATTCGCAACTATGATGCGTTTGGACGTTTAGGTAAACATAGTTAGCTGATTTTAGAAAAAATAATTTTTTGGGAAATTTTAGAAACTAGTATAATTATGTGAAAATTACCATTTTTACCCAGTAAAGTTTAAGATAAAGTTTTTTCTAATTTGAAAAAAAAAACCCTTTTTGGAATATTTTTTTTTTAATTTCGCAACTATGCATTTAGAAGTTTAGTCAAACAATGGTAGTTGATTTTAGAAAAATATCCCCTTTTGGCAAATTTTGCAAAATAGTATAATTGGGTGAAATTTACCACTTGGATTCAGCAAAGTTTAACAGAAACGTTTTTTATCTAATTTGAAAAAATTCCCTTTTCGGAAATTTTGAGGTATTTTTTTTCAATTTCGCAACTACATAATTTAGACGTTTAGTCAAACAATTGTAGTTGATTTTGGAAAAATTTCCCTTTCTGGGAAATTTTAAAAAATAGTATAATTGTGTGATATTTACCATTTTGACTCAGAAAAGTTTAGAAGTATCGTTTTAATCTAATTTAAAAAAAATCCTTTTTAGGAAATTTGAATTTAAGTTATTTTTTGTTTCAATTTTGCAACTATGACGCGTTTAGAGGTTTAGGCAAATATGTATATTTAGTTGATTTTAGAAAAATTTTGCAAAATAGTATAATAGTGTGAAATTTAGCCTATTTGTAACAACTTACCCGCTCTATATCCCTTTTGAACCAGTTCTGAGGCAGTTGTGAGCTCTCTTGTGTGTGACTATCGCTTTAGATGACTGTCGCCTATATTTGTTTTAAGTTTTGCATTGCTTTATTACACATTTCAAGAGACCTTTTGTCCTTGATGCATTAGAGCTTGAAATCTTTCAAACTTCTTCTTCTAAATTGGTTAATCATTTGCTTAAAGCTTTCAAAGATCATCGCTCTTCTTTTAAAGAACAAGAAGCGCTAAGCTTCAACTAATGTTAGCACAACTCAATCCACTGCGCGTTGATCTGAATGATGCGGAAGATATATGAAGACATTACACCACACACAGACACATAACTGACGTTTAATCTATTTTACTCGCATTGGCAAAATGAGTGCTAGAAAAAAAGAACAAGTGCAAGCATGAGAACAAGCGCCAAATAATAAGACAGAAAAAATAAAAGAAAATAACCACATCTTAGAGCGCTTTCACATTACTCGGTGCGGAATCGGATCGACATTTTTGGTTTTTACCGAAAGTATACCGAAACCTTACCGACCACATGTATTTTAATTGGCACTTTCACATTAGTGTTGCATACATGAAATCGGAGCGGATTTATTTCGGTATACCGCAGCGCGGTAAGACCGGTCAGTAAAATTTGAGGAATTACTGCATACATTTTTGCGGCGTAATAAAAGAAGAAGAACAAAGTCAGTAAAAAACTCGTTTCGGCTATAAATGTAGCAAGTTATAATGTCTTCGTCTTCGCTAGAAGACATTATTGTTATTATTGAGTGATTTGTTGAAGTTAAAAATTTTGTTTTGCAAATTTCGATGTTTGTTTTCCTATTTTCTGCCGATAACGCACCGAAAGTATTCCCACAAGTGTGAAAAACACAGCAACGCGGAATCGTTTCGGTAAAAAATCCGATCCGATGTCGTACCGAGTAATGTGAAAAGGCCCTTAGTTGGTGGCACAATACGCATTTGCTCGAGCTAATGAAGACCCATCGCCCAATCAATAGACTTTCAGCTAGACCTTGGCTATGCCATTTGAGATGCAAAGGCAGTGATATCTATTTTGCTATTCATTTGGAATGCAGAAGCTAAATGAAACATTGGAACGCAGCAAGAAAAACCTACAAGACGTACCAAAAGGAAGGCGATAAGGAAGAGTCAGGCAAGGGCCAACATACGCGTGTACGTGGTACGAAAGGAGCATACAGACGCCGAATAATACACGAATGGAATTATTGTCGAAAAAAAATATTGCTTTAGTTGTTGTTGTTGCTGCTTGCACTTGGTGGCTGCCGTTGGCTGATGACTGCTGTTGCCTCTGATGGCTGGTGTTATTATAAGTTTGTTTGCTTCAAACAAAAAAAAAACCAAAAAAAAATACTATCGTTGTAATTGTTGTTTTTTTATGTTAAGCTGGGGCTTATTGCTTTGGCTCACTTGTTAGGCCTATTGAGCTTCGCTTGGCTTGGCTTGGGTTGGCTTGGTTTGGCTGGTTGGTTGGTTGGCTGGCTGATCGCCCAGTGGCTGGCTGGCTGGCTGGGCTTAGCATGATCGACTTGCTCGCTTTGCTTGTTGTTGTGTTAACCAACTTTTTAGATTGCTTTTGCGTTGTTGTTGTTGTTGTTGTTTTTTGTCTTACTTGCTAACTGAAGCTTGTTGTTGCGCTAAATAGCTGGGCGGGAACTCGATGATGAGTTGATGGGGCAATTAACTGCGGGAGGTCTGCTGCTGAGTATATTGGACGCCTGTGGCTTCGATAACGGCAGCAGCAGCACCACCACCAAGCAAGACAGCTTCTTACCGTCAGCGTACCAAAGCTCTGAAGCTCTACCGCCGTGCTGGCGATGAAAAATGCCACCACCGATGTCGTTAAGAATTAAGAAATAAAAAGAAGAAGCAGAAGCAGAAGAGATCGTACAGCCACCAAAGTAATTTGGAGCTCCGAAAAGAACAAAAAAAAAAATTGAAAGTACAAGAGCCAAAGGCGCTATTGTTTTCTTCTGCTTCTGCTTCTTCTTCATCTTCTTCTTATGCTTCTTCTTCTGCTTCTTCTTCTTCTTCTTATTCTTCTTCTTCTTCTGCTGCTTCTTCTTCATCATCATCAGCATCAGCATCTTATTCTTCTTCTTCTGCTTCTTCTCTGGCTTCCAGTCTTTTACGTCTCCAGCACCAGCAATTGCTTTGGTCGCGCAAATGGTGTTGCTATTGCTGTTGTTGCTGTTGGTGATTTTTTCTGACTGACCATACGGGCGCTGATGGGCTTGTTAAAACTGGCGCCGTTGCAGCAATCGGCTGGCAGCTGCGAATTGGGCTGATGGGCTATTGGACTGTGATGAACGACGAAATTCAGTATATGTCTGTGTGTGTATGTGCCACAGTCCATGGCGTCATGAACGGCGTCGCTGGTGGCGCGTAAGCTTCGCACCCACGGCAGACCAAGTGTGAGACGACGGCAAAGAAGAGCAAGAGCCAGTGAGTGGCCCGCAGGCCGGGTTGATTGGTTGGCGTTCCATCGTGCGTCATCGTGCGCCATTGCACACAAGGTGCAAAAGTATGTACGCGGCGCATGGACGGACATCACGGACAGCCACGCGGCGCCTAGTGTGTGTTCTCGCATGCGCAATGCATTTGTGTGGTGGGGCCAATCAGCCCCGAAGGCGATGAAAGTTGTTGATGGCGTAGCAAACAAAAAAAAACAAAAGAAATTCAGCAAACATTTTACATTGGCTGAGGCAAAGAAGGCAGGCGCCGCTGTCCGTCCATCGGTGCGTCTGACCATGGTGTGAGTTTGAGTTTTGGTTGGGGAGGTGCTGTAGGAAAGGTGCTGTAGAAGAGGTGCTGTAGGAGAAGTGCTGACCGTGCGGTGTTGGCGTTGACGTCGGCGGCAATTGCCGTGTCGCGTCGTTTGAATTCTTTATTAGCGTAGTTGTAGTTTTTTTTTAGTTTTTTTTTTTTTTTTGGGCTCATTTCAAAGTTATTTCTACAAGATAATGCATGTTTTTGAAAACTTTATTCCGCCCAGCCCACTTACATATACCTACATAAACATTCATATGTACAAATGTATGAATTTAGACGTTGATCACGTGCTCATGTGGGCACGATCGATGAACGACCACACGCGCTGATTCGAGTTGAGAGTAGTGGTGCTGGTAGTTTATGTGTGTCCATCAATCGGTGACGGTACGCTCCGGTAGGTTGTGTGCATGTGTGAGAATAACGCCATCTTTTTGAGTGGTTTTTATGTCATCATTCGGAATTCCTTCGAAAAAACTTAAACAATCCCAAAGAAGTCTGCAACTTTCAAGAAGAGTTCCATTTTCTAACTTCCTATAGAATTGAAGTCCTATCCACTCTCGAGGAATATGCCAAATAACAATTGCAAAAGAAGCCTATCTTTGCTTGAGTAACTATACGTTTGATTTGCTGAGGAAAATTGAACGAGCCTCACGGGCGATTAGATCATCTGCCACGAAGGCTCTGAATGTGATTTCCAATGTTCCGCCCATTGATATTTTTGTCAAGGAAAGTCCATCTCAGGGTGCCCTAAGATAGCGGGAGTTGGGACTCTGGAAGAAGCGCTCATACGAACATGGTATGCTGCTCAATGTTACCGACTCCGACATCAATACGAAAACAGATTATATCTGTACTATAACAGTCTTCGATACAAACAAATATGAGATTGTCTTTCCATCAAAGAAGGATTGAGGAGATGTTAAAATCGCGCAGAGATGCGATTTTTCAGTTTCCAAAGGACTTATCATAGATGACATGCGGAGTGGGAGCGACTATTTTAGCAAACCCAGCCGAACACTTCCATATCAATCAGGCTCCCAGGCATGGCGAACGTTTTTCTATCTGAAGTTTTTGCTATACAGGAGGCTTGCAAGGCTTTACTTGCAACGGAAAGTGCCGGTGTTGGAAACAGGATAGAAATTTTCAGGCGGCTGTGAAGTCTCTGGGGTCTGCAACGCTATCATCAAGCCTAGTCAGACATGGTAGGGAGCGGTCATGGACTTAGCAAGCCGACATAGCGCATCTCTGATCTGGATGCTAGAGCACCGAGACATCCACGAAAACTAAATGGCTGATGAGCTGGCCGGGCAAGGCTCGATTCGGCGCTTGATATCGCAGGGGCACAGGAACTTCTTGCGCGACTGGGTTTCATCAAGGGTCGAGTCTTTCGGCACTGATTCGAGGACATTGGGCTATATGTATCCACACGCCCCGATTGGTATTGGACGGTAACACTCTGTGTCTCTGTGCAAAGGAGACGCTGTGGTGCAGTGGGTAGAGTGCTCGCCTGCTATGCCAGAGGTCTCGGGTTCAAACCACGGTCCGAGCAAAACACCAAAACAATTTTTCTAATTAGTAAAAATCCAATTATTGGGTTTTTTAAGTGCAGCGGTCACCTCTCGGCAGTGGGCGGCATACCCTCCGAGAGTATTTCTGCCATGAAAAAGCTTCTCACAAAAAATGCATTCGCCGTTCGGAGCCGGCATAAACTGTAGGTCCACCCAATTAGTAGGAAAAACAAAAAGGAGCACACCTCGAATTGGGAGAGAAGCTCGGCCATAAAACTCGTCAGAGTTATAATAGCGCCATTGTATTATTAAAGGAGACGGCGAGGCAACTGCTTTGCGAGTGTTCTTCGCACTGCCAAGGCAGAATGAAATTCCTTGACAAGCCTTTCTTCGACACCCTTCGGAACTTAATGAAGTCACGCCGTGAGGCGCTTCTTAGATACCTAAACTCAAGGCGGAATGAAATCCCTTGGCAAGCCTTTTTTCGACAACCTCTCGGAACGTAAGGAACTCAGGCCTCAGGTGCTTCTTAGATATCTAAACTCAAGAGGATGGACATGGAGCGTAAGAATTACCCTGGTTTCCGAATTGATATTATCTTTTACTTGACCCTTTTGGTTCTTTAGTCACGAGTTGTGGTATCAAAATGGCGCTTCGGCGCTAATTGGTGTTAGTGGGAATCGCAGTCTAACCAACGAACCACCCTTTCTATATCCCTAAAATCTCTAGCAAGGCTCACATGTGACCTTAAGCGCTTTAGTTTGACTTAGTAGGAAATCATCTTTTAGCATAGTTGAGTCTGGCTCTTTTGTTAACTTTTTCCTTTGGGAAAATGAGAGTACTGGATTTACCAACCGAACTGAATCCCAAACTACTTCGGGGAAGTAACTTCAAACTATCTTAACAAACCATATGCTTTTTTGATTCTCTGCGCTTTTGATAACCAACAATCTCACATGCTCTACTAACTATCAATACTAAACAGTATTTACTTATCAATTTTTCGACTTTTATTTAACTACTGACAATTTTTCTTCTTCTTTTTCTTCATTTCTGCCGTAAATTGCGGACTCTATAAGACCATCAAACCCCAAGACAAACAAACAAAAAAACAAACGGAGCAAAGAACAACAACAACAACCACCAGCAGCACAGCATGCCTGCCCTGCATACTAATAAACAACAAACGAAACTAATTCAAAAGTCCAGCAGCTCATATTCCCAACTGGAAAAGGAACCCACAGCCTCCGAGTCTCGACTGGGCTGATATGGGGCTTTAGGCAATTCGTCACACATGCTATTTGCCGAGCAGTGATTTGATCTAGGTGGTGGCTGTGGCTGGTCGACCTGACGTATGGTTGATGAGCAATTTAAACCAACAAACCGGCAGCTCGGGAGGGTCTTCTAAGCTAATCATGTGCTTGTGTGCGCCTGTGTGTGTTTGATTTTCTCGGTCAGCCAGAAGCACTGCAAAAAAAGATTGCCTTGATTAGTTTGAGGTTCCGAGTTTGTTTTGTGTTATTGTTTTTAAATCCAAAAACTGCCTTTCCTCTTACCACTTCGCTTGAGCACACGCTCCGCTCATCTGCATTTAACCAGCTCAACGGTATTAAGATATTTTTTGTGAAACATTTGAAATGGTGACAGGTAACAAGGTCAACGAAAATAATGTCAATTGACCTTATTTCCCACCCGGTTGGGAAATAAGGTCAATTGACATTATTGCGTTTTTGGAAAACGCAATAAGGTCAACGAAAATTTGGAAATAAAATAATTGACCTTATTTCCCAATCCAAATGGAAATAATGTCAACTATGCTTAAAACTTGTTCATTCATGAAAATATTTGCTGAGTTCTTCTGCAAACCCGTTATGAGTACCGTTTGCTAATGAATGAAAATACAATTTTACTCGCTCTTATGTTACTACAAATTAGTTGGTAAATGAATTTAGTGAAGTGTGGTCGTCGAAAAAGAGTTGCCAACACAGCAAAAATATTTCAATAAATTATATAATAATGTAAAGTATGTTAAATATCTAGTTATACAAAAATTTAAATAAAAATGTATATAAAAACTATGTCTACTTGCCTTATCCTGCGGCATGGCAAAAAAGTAGGAAAATGAAAATTTGGAATTAAAAATCGCGCGATTTTTCCAATAACGCAAAAATGTCAATTGACCTTATTTCCCAACCGGGTGGGAAATAAGGTCAATTGACCTTATTTCCATTGACCTTGTTACCTGTCACCATTTGAAATAGTTGCTTGTCAAGCTAAATCAAAAACATCCCCAAAGCTCACTTGTCGTTCAGCAAACATCCCTTTTGCTCTCTCTTTCTTGCCACTGTTTCCCTGTTTCCAACCTTCTTACTCCCTCACTCCCCCTCTCTCTCTTTTTCACTCTTACTCCACTCACTTACAAATCACCGCATTTATTTCCACAAAGTGGATTAATTTAAGTCTACGTGATGTGAATATTCAAGCAACTCAGCCGCTTTCTAAACACCATCGCAGCATCGGAGAAATTCATTGATGAGCTCACAATTTAATCTTTGCCTTATGTACATACAATTCTTTTTGTTGTACTATTTACACACCTAATTTCGCCGCAAAGTTTTTGTGTATACAAGTGACGGCTCAAAAATCATCATCATCAACATCTTCATCATCATTCATTGGAACATATGTCCAGCGGTGGTATTCATTACAATATTTACCGTTTGTTGATTGCATAAAGATTACAATGTATTTATTTTGGGCTGAGTTGCGAATTCGTTATGGAGGATAGAGTGTAGTTAGTGGTGGAGCTGTTGGTGGTGTTGGAGGGAGACGCTAGTGTAAATATTGTATGCGTAACGTATTCAAGTCAGGTGACGGCTGTTGATAATGTGCTTTGAAAAATTTCAAAAAAAAAAAAAGAAAAATATTTTTTCTTCTACAGCAAGCAAAGTTTGGATGAACTTTAAAAGCTGCAAGATTAAGCTTAAATATCAAATTATTTTTCAGTTGTAAAAGCTTTCTTCTCCACGTGAATGCATTCCTGATGTAGATAGATACAAAAAAAAAAAGTCATACGCATAGCACTGTGTTTGAAAACCTTGGCTTTTCAGTGAGACTAGAAGTCCGTCTATGATCAGGCTAAACAAACGAGAAGTTAGTGCACTCGCGAGTTTGCTTTGGTAGATGTAACATTGTCGATTTTTCCACAAGAGATCAATGGAGAGATTCTTATGAGAAGAACGAAGAAAATCAACTACACAGACGCATTAAAAAACAGAATATCGTACTGGATCCGGCTGGCAATTAGAGGTCTGGAATTCAGGTGCCACTTAGATAGGTACAATGGCGACGGTTTTGTCATCGGAGATTTATGCCATACTAAAAGCAGCAGTGGCCGCTGTGGTGCAGTGGGTAGAGTGCTCGTCTGCTATGCCAGAGGTCTCGGGTTCAAACCCCAGTCCGAGCAAACACCAAAAAATTTTTCTTATTAGAAAAAATCCAATTATTGGGTTTTTTAAGAGCAGCGGTCACCTCCCGGCAGTGGGCGGCATACCCTCCGAGTGTATTTCTGCCATGAAAAAGCTTCTCACAAAAAATGCATTCGCCGTTCGGAGCCGGCATAAAACTGTAGGTCCACCCAATTAGTATCAAAAACAAAAAGGAGCAGACCTTGAATTGGGAGAGAAGCTCGGCCATAAAACTCGTCAGAGTTATAATAGCGCCATTGTATTATTATTATATTATTAAAAGCAGCATAATGGACAATTGATGAGAGGTGGCATGAACACAAAATTTTCTATCTGCAGTGACAGCCAGGCTACACTGAAGATACTGGAATCTGCGCGAAACTCTTCAAAAATTGTTCACGAATCTAAGTTGAAGCTTGACTACGTAGAAAAATGGAATAAACTTGAACTCAATGTGCGTATGCTGACACTGTGGTGTTCAAGGTAATGAGCTGGCCGATTAATTGGCAAATTCCGGATCGGCGGAACATCCAAAATCACACTCTAACAGGACGCTCAACGTTGCGGTGCTCATGTACGGCGCAGAAGCATGGACAATGTCAAAATCAGATGAAATGGCACTTGGAGTATTCGAGAGGAAAGTTCTTTGGTAGATTTATGGACCTTTGCACATTGACGATGGCGAGTATCGACGGAGATTTAACGATGAGCTGTACGAGCTGTACGCAGACATTGACATTGTTCAGCGAATAAAAATGCAGTGGCTGTGTTGCGCAGGTCATGTCGTGAGAACGGATGAAGATGGGCGCTGGGCAAGAGGGCTTTTTAGACTGCAAAGCCTTTTCAAGTTTTGTTGTGACGCTATGTATGACAGTCTCTGTACATTTAACTAATATGACGATCTAAGATTGTTCACTTAACAACTTCCCTTTAATAGAGAAGAGCTGAGGCTGATAAAAAGGCAGTTGCTTGTCCGCCCATGGCTTTGGTATAAATTGGACTTTGACCCCAATCCGTCTATTGTCCATCTATTGGGAACATAACCCAATGGAGATTTTATATATAAACTGGATAGGATTGGAGCTGTGTAAGCCGTGTTGTAGCGTTAACGATAGCAACGAGACTTAAGGCTACGGAGCAGCTCGAGTGCAGTCATAAGGAACACAATAGCATAGCATTGTCGCTGGGCGGGCAGACTGACTACATTGTTCCGTGTCTGCACTCCGATAAGTATCTCCATGTCGCAATAGGGGGCGGGGGGCTGACGGAGGCGTGCAGAGATGAAGGAAGGCGCCATTCATGTATAGACAGATGGGTCTAAGACATCAGGAGGAGTAGGAACTGCGGTTCATTGCAGCGAATAGCAATACTAGTATTAGGCTGCCGAATTTAGTAGTGTCCTTCAGGCAGAATTATTTTAACAGTAAGCAGGACAGCAGAGCTTTTAGTGTGTAATCTCTTACGAAGAGAACGGATTAATTTTTATGCAGATAGTCAGGCGGCTGTGAAGACTAACTAAAAGTTTGCTATTCCTAAAAAGGGATAAAAAGAAGGAATATAGGCTTATCATCAAGGCTCCTCACAAGACTCTGGCCCTTATGCATAAAAACTGAGCTTTTTCTTAGGAGATTCAACTCAAACTTTATTTCGAGAAGTATCCAAATAATTTAAATTCATTGGATGCAGTTTTATTATCTTCTAATTTTTTTATGAGGTCAACCTAATTTGTTTAGTAAAAGCGTACAAAATCCACATTTTACGAAAAAAATGAGTCTGAGCTACATATAGCTCGAATTTTATGCAAAGTAGGGTAAAGAAACGCTTGATATTTGCTAAAGGGACGGGGTTGTTCTTCAGTCTGAGTCTAGGCTTATAATGTAGATGTGTTCCAGTTCGAGAAATTTTCTGGTAACACTATGGACTCATTCATTCTATGTGAGGCCATTAATTGCCAGCCGGTTTAATCTAACCTAACATAGTAAACAAGGGCTAAAGGTCTGATATGGCCCATTGCATTTGTTGGGTCGTAATAAGCTTAGTGGCAAGACTTTATTCTTTTCACAGCAGCGACATTAAATTGTAGTTCTCCCACCTTGCTACCATTAGGTCTTTTAGGAGTGCAAAAAGAGTGAGTATTAACTTTTATGTGGGCTTTTTGAAGAGCTACCGCAGTTGGCGGACTACCAATCCACTTACAATGATCCTTCCATGATGCCCGTATCATCTTCTTTATATATATTACGCCAAGCGATTTTTTGTACGCACCATAACTTTTACACCGTTATACCGATTTTCGAAAATGTCATTTGAAAGTAGAGCTCCAGATTTTTTTTGAACATTTTCGAGTAGTCCGAACAAATGTTGTTCAAATGCTCGAACAGTCGTTTGTTTGTTTATTACCCGTATGTTTGTACGGGCATTTGAACAATTCGGGTATTTTGAAGTTTGTTTTTTTCTTTTGTTTATTATTTTTTTTTCTTCTTTATATGTAGTTTTTTTTATTTTTGTTTTTCCGATACACATTTTTTTTGTTTGTGAGCTCGTATGCTCGAATGTTTGTACGGGCATTTGAACAACAAACGGGCTTCAAACAAAAACGATCAATTCGAATTGCTCGATACCCGGGTATCTAGAGCCCTATTTGAAAGGGCTCGGCCTGTAGATGTGCAGGAAGTTTTATTTTTTTTTTTTTGAAAAGGGTTGCCACCTGTTTAAAAATTTATTTATTCTGTACAGTTTGCTTCATTTTTAAATTTCAGGTACCTTCAATATGAAAGAGCTTGAGCTGGAAATTAGTAATTTATTACAATTTTTACATAAAGGGTTGCCACCTGTTTAAAAATCCAGTTTTACGCTATAGTTTGATTTTTAAATTTGGCGTGTCATATGAAAGGGCCCTGCGTGAAATAAATAATTTATTATAATTTTTACAAAAAGGGTTGCCACCTGTTACAAAATTTATTTTTACTCCACAGTTTGATTTTTAAATTTAAAGTGTTATATGAAATGGCTTTGCCGGGCATATGAAATTGAGTACCTAATTTATTACGATTTTTACAAAAAGGGTTGCCACCTGTTCCAGAATTCATTTTTACTGTACAGTTTGTTTGATTTTTAAATTTGAGGTATCATATGAAAGAGCCCTGCGTGAAAATAAGCAACTTATTATAATTTTTATAAAAAGGGTTGCCACCTGTTCAAAATTTAATTTTTACGCTAGTCTGTTTGATTTTTAGATTTGAGGTGTCATATGAAAGTGCTTTGCCTCAAAATGAGTAATTTATCATAATTTTTACAAAGAGGGTTGCCACCTGTTCCAAAATTTATTTTTACTCCACAGTTTGATTTTTAAATTTAAAGTGTGTGTTCGAAATGGCTTTGTCGGGCATATGAAAATTCTTGGCCTGAAAATGAGTAATTTATAACCATTTTTACAAAAAGGGTTGCCATCTGTGCAAAAGTTCAGTTTTACGCTTTAGTTTGTTTGATTTTTAAATTTGTGGTGTCATATGAAAGGGCCCTGCATGAAAATAAGTAACTTATTATAATTTTTATAAAAAGGGTTACCACCTGTTCAAAATTTAATTTTTACGTTATAGTGTGTTTGATTTTTTGAATTGAGGTGTAATATGAAAGTGCTTTGCCTCAAGATGAGTAATTTATCATAATTTTTATAAAGAGGGTTGCCACCTGTTGCAAAATTTATTTTTACTCCACAGTTCGATTTTCGAATTTAAAGTGTCAAATGAAATGGCTTTGCCGGGCATATGAAAATGCTTGGCCTGAAAATGAGTAATTTATTACCATTTTTACAAAAAGGGTTGCCACCTGTTAAAAAAATTATTTTTACGCTACAGTTTGTTCGATTTTTAAATTTTAAGTGCCATGAAAGGTCTTGCGCTGTAGATGGGTAGTAAAAAGAGAAGGGAAGGGGAAAGAGGAAATAGTACGGAAAATAAAATGGATAAAGAGAAAAGGAAGCGCAAATAAAAGGGAAAGGGGAATTGAAAAAAGAGTACGATAAATGACCTTTTGGAGATTGCTATAAGTTTAAAATATAGTACAAAATTATTTCCATTAAAACTTCGCTATGGGACTTGTCGGACGAAATCTTTGTATACAAAATCTAAATCCACCGAAAATAAAAATGACCAGTAATTATGTATATGCTTCATTTTATATTTTATTAATAAGAATCTATGTGCTTAAAGCCGATATATGTATATTCTGCCATTTTCAAGGGGCAACCAAATAAATTGTCAAATGTGGCAATAAATGGTTTTCCACACTCAAATTGTCGCACAGTGTAATTGAAAGTCACAGCAATGCGCGGCTGGGTTTACTAGTTATTATTATAATTTCTTGAAATGCATTTAATTTTTCTTTAAACATCTGACAATATCCTTCACCGCCTTCAACAACAACAACAACTTTCTCACACACAAAATTTTCCCAGCAACATTTCAGCTTGATCATTTTAATATTTTTTTTGGCTACTTAACTTTTTATCTCTTTATCTTTTTATCGCTTCTCTGCGTTGTAACACCCCAAATTTAAATGCCACTTCATTGCTTTAACTCCAAGCAATCCCTCTCGATCTCTCTTACCGCCATCAACCCCCTTCAACAGCGCTTTGCAGTGCATCTTCCGTTTCCAATATGCATTTTTACGGTTTTTTCATTGTTGTTGGTTGCTGCTGCTGCTGCTGCTGTGATTGTTATTATTTTTGTTGTTGCTCCTATCATTTTATTTATTGCCACTTCACACAAAGCTGTTTCTCGTTCATCGTTCCTCGTTGCCCATTCCTCATTCCTCGTTGCCCATTCCACATTGCGCATTGCTCTTCGTTCGACTGTCGTCTGTTTTATGCGCTCATAAATGTTTAGTCGCCGCCACAATGATGCTTTTGTCGGCAAAAATCGTGCGCTTTGATGCCAATGCTGCTAAAGGTTGGTGGTGGGGGCGGGCGGCCTATCGATTGGCTGCCATGTGGGGGGGCTGTGAGCGCTCGGTGCTTGATTGGTCTATAAAATTGGTTTTAATCCTGAATAATGCCACCAACGAAGCGATCGGAATCGCGACTATTGCAACTTCAATCGTTTTATGATGCTTATTCATTGCTTTTGCATGCTGTTGTTGTTGTTGTTGTTGTTGTTGTTGTTGTTGTTGCTGTGATTGGCAATTTAGCTACCGATAGCAATAATGTTGCCGTTTTGCAGATTTGTTGTTGCTTGCTGCTTTTATTGTTATTGTAGTTGTTGTTGTTGTTGTTGTTGTTGGCCACACACACAACGAATTTACATTGCGCAGTTCATTAAAAATTCATGTTGTAAATTGTTGTTCACTTTGTTGCTGTTTGTGTTTTGTAATAGTGTTGTTGTTTGTGTTTTTAATATTGTTGTTGTTGTTTGTTGTTTGTCACAGTGTTGTTGTTGTTTGTGCTTGTAACAGTGTTGTTGTTGTTGTTTTGTGCTTGTACTGATGTTATTGTTGTTGCAGTTGTTGGTGGTTGTATGATAATTTTCCGTTATCGTTGAGGAGGCACAAATTAACTCAAGAAGCAACGGTACTTTCATGTTGCATCCCATGGTATCGCATATTGTGTGTACATACAAACATACGGCGCTTAGCCGAGTTGAGGAGGGCGTGGCTGTGTGAATTACTATGTTTGCATATACTTAAAAATTATTAGCGATTTGCATTTTTTTGTAATTTGAATAAAGGAAATGCGAGCAGGGCGTTTAATTTGAGATTTATGTACATAAATATTCGGATGAGAGAAATGGTGGTTAAAAGGTGAAGAAAACCTGGAGAAAAGTTGGGGTGGCAAGTGAATTGCTCAAAGTCAAATTGCCTGCTTAACCTCAAAAAAAAAAAAGGAAAAAAAGGTAGTTAAAAATATTAAAGCTCCACCAAAGCTTTGTGAAATAAACTTAAATGCAAAAAAAATCTGAATTTTATCTAATTTGAAAAGTTGAGCACAATAGTATCCTAAACAAGCTTGCCGCTATACAAATTATGCACATCAGACTACTTGCCAACTACAATGGACTTTCACAGGAGCTTCATGGTGAATTTCCACTCAAGACGGGAATGGAGAAGGGATAGCGTGCTTAAGAAGAAAACAATTTTAGAATAACGAAGTTATAAGCAAAAGAAGTTGGGTTTCAAAACGCATAGTTTGGGGCCTCTAGCTCTTCAAATAACGAAGTTATAAGGAAAAGAAGTTGGAGGTCTGATTTGAATGTGTTCCGGTGGTCGGATCGTAATGGGCAATATTTCTTCGTTTTTCTCTGAACTTTCATTTGAGCCAACTTTCATGGCTCTAGCTCTTAAAATGGCGAAGTTATAAGCAAAAGAAGTTGAGCTTCAAAACGCATAGTTTGGGGCCTCTAGCTCTTAAAAAACGAAGTTATAAGCAAAAGAAGTTGGAGTTCTGAAAATATGGTTATCTAACTAGGGTTAAGGTTGTACAGAAGCGATCGAAATACTTCTTTCATGAAAAGAATTGTGGACTCAGTTTATGTTTTTTATTCCCAGTTGATAGTTTTTTTGGAAGTATGTATTAATTTTTTATCATTTGGTTTAGAACACACACGCAGTTGAATTCTTTCAGACATAGCGGAAACAGTATTACCGCAGCCTCAAAAAATTTGTATCACGAATTGATACTTTCATGGTTTGTTTCGTATCACCGAAAACTTTTTCAAACAAAATAATTAAATTTAATAAAATAAGCTGATTTCGGGTTTTTAACGATGATATCGGGTTTTTAACGATTATATCGGTTTTTTTTTTATTACAATATATATATATAGATAATATCCGAAAAAGAAATATATTATGATCATAAAATTATATCAAATGTTATTCCAAAAAAAAATGAAGTAGGAGATTTCAATGATATCAAATTCGATCAAAAAATGATTGAAAAATGTTTAAAAATATATATCATAAATGATTACTTAAAAATAATCATATTTAGGGTACATTTTTCTGCCGACGTTTCACTCAATTTCCAATAGAAAATGCTTTTAAATTTGATCGTTTTTAATCATCTGGGGGTATGATATTTGAATATTTTTTTGATCAAAATTTTCAAAAAATGCTGGCTGGGATGTATTATACAACAATATAAAAATATAGAGATAATGGATTCTAGATTAAATTTTACATGCAAATGCATACGACCGAGTAATATAAAAGTTCCATAAAATTCAATGGGTCAAACGAGCTGGATGATCTAGTTACCAGCACTTATTCTTGAATTGAATTGTAGTCACTGAATCAGTATTTAAATATTTGTTGCGCTGCCCTCCTCTAATTCCAAATGCCTGCTATGGGCAGTGAAGCCTACTAAAAGTTTGATGAAATGTCGCCCATTTAAGATCTACCCATTTTTGGTATTTTCAAAGACGTATCTTTGGCTTGAAAAAGTATTCTATTTGATACGACTGGATCAAAACGTCAACACTGATCGGGAATTTTCCATGACGCAAATACAAATAAATAATAGCTTAAAAACTCTAAAAAACACGCTTTAATCTTAAAAATCGTACTAAAAATTGAGAAATAATTTAATTAGAAACAAAATGATGAACGAAAATATAAATATTTAAGGAAAAGCGCCGGGTGCTCAGTATGTCAAAAAATATTTAAAATCGCTGTTTTTTTACTAATAATTTTATTTTGACTTTTTTGAGATTTCATATAACGTACTCTTTAATTTCGCAACTAGGTATGTATGTATATTTTTGTATTAGTTGTATTAATCGAAATATTATTGAGCACCCGCACGCTTTTCCTTAAATACTTATATTTTCGTTCATCATTTTGTTTCTAATTAAATTATTTCTCAATTTTTAGTACGATTTTTAAGATTAAAGCGTGTTTTGTAGAGTTTTTAAGCTATTATTTATTTTTAACTTTTTAGTGAAATTTTTCATTAAAGGATGTTTAATGCGGACGCAAGAAGAGAAGTCTGATGAAGGGATGTGGTGATCTCCGAAATAGATCTACATACATTTGTATTTATAACTTCTACCAAAAATATTAATTTTTCACATACATTTTTTCATAATAAAAAAAACATTGGTCATGAGAGCTCAAAAATGCAGCCTAAACGAAAAAATTAAAAATAGTAAACAACTTTTTCAAAAAATAAAAATTGCCAAACACATATGAAAGTTACCAAGAAACCAACAGCGAAAAAATAACCTATTTTGGTAATTACCAAGATCGGCAACCGTGCTATAATTGCTATAATTTATAGCCTATAAATAGAATTTGAACAAAGAAAAACAAAAAACCAGTTCTTGCTTTGCATAGTATGTATGTACATGCGGTTGTTTTTATTGCAAACACAACAACAACAAAACAGAAAGCTTGTTTCTTGTTGGCTTGCATACGGGAGTGAATTGAATGAAATTCATAGAGGCTATTTTGAAGAGAGGTAACTTAAAAGCCTCAATGAAGCATAGAATATAATGTTGAAAGTCCACTATATGATGTCGGTGGGCTGAATCTCATGTTGATGTCAGATTTCGAATCCGGAGGAGAATAGAAATAATAGAAGAGAGAACACAATAAAAGTAAAGTGAATGTTTCAAAACAATAATAATTGAGTTAAACGTTGGAACTTTTAGGATGGGATGAAGTTACATACATACATACATACATACATACATACATACATACATACATACATACATACATACATACATACATACATACAGGTGAAGCTAATAAAAGCGTGTTAAAAATATGTTCACTAATTAAAAGCAAATATAGACAGTACAAGCATAGCGGTGCGGTTGAGAAGAAACTTGGGGTCTTTTTTTGGTTGGATAAAGAGTTTTTTTACCCGCCACCTGAAAAAACATTCCAATTCTACTGTTGTATATTTGTATACCTTTCATGCAGTGGCGGACCTAGCATAAATTGCCTGGGCAAGCCTATGTGTGAAGTAGAGGTCGGAAACTATCGATAGTCAGCACCATCGATAGTGTACGATAGTTTTTTGCAAACTATCGATAGTTGACGATAGTTTCGGGTGATTTGGGAGAGTCTACGGCTACGCTCACACTGTAACCGCCTTTTGCCTTTTTACTAATCACACTGTAGGCTGCGTTATATAGTGCGCTTTCCAGAAATGTATAACAGCTATTAAAAATCTAATATCGTTTGATACCCATATTGTAGGGTAATATTAATGTTTTTGGACAATCACATTTTGACCGATAATTCAGTTATCGATAAATTTATCGAAATATATCGTAGTCCAAATGAAACCTGGGGCCATCCCCTTTCGTTTGATACCCATATTGTAGGGTAATATTAATCTTTTTGGGCAATCACATTAATTAAAATTAATGGAACAAAAACGAAAGTTTTTCCTTCAAAATCTCATAGTGCTTAAAATAAAAATAAACATTTTTAAATTAAAATTGTTTTTTCTTGATTTTGAAATTTTACTCTGAACATTTTTAAAAATAAAAAATTTCGTATTTACATAATTCTTAAATATAAAAACGTGCGCTAGGGAAATCTTACACGAATGCGCCGAGGTATTTTTAGTTTCCTTATACCGACGGAAATTTCAGCAGTAGCAAGTGTATTTGCTTATTGCCTAAAAAATGGGTGCTTTAGTTTTTGAAAAACTGAGGTCCAATTTGATTTCCACCGCTTTTTAAAATTATCTTGATATTGTGCCAATAGTCGCCAAAAATCACAATCAACCCTCTTATAATCTGGTATTTGATATTTATGTTTGCATGCACATGCAGATGTAAGAAATTATGTGCGTAAGTATGTACCTACATGCAAACGAAAATCAAATCAAATATGCATATGGCTGTGAATACTGAACTTTTGAATGCCGAAGCCAGCTTCATATTCGCATACAAATTTGATGTGAAAAATAAAAAAAGTGCTTTGCTAGTTTTTTTTTTCAATTTAAGTCTGAAAATAAGCAATTGGTTTCTCCTTAGCGAAAGCGAGAAAACAAGCTATGTTATTCTGTTTTGAAAGCCACGTAAAAGCTAATACCATGTCTCCACATAACGTGTTTCGCTCTTTTTTTCTGCATTTTCTCTCTCAATCTTGTTTCGACACGGAAACCAGTGCCGAAACTCGCCAATTTCCATACAAATTTTCTGAGAGCGAGTGAAGATTGAAACACTGTTTCATTCTGAATCATCTTGCCAACCTCGATGATATCGATGTCTTCTCTAATTTTGTATCGAAAATCTATCGAAATCTCACACAGACCAAAACAAAAACGCAAAAATAAGCAAACATACAAACATTTAAGAAGAGCAAGAAAGAGAAATGCTAAACTGAATCACGATCAGCCACGTGGAGACGGGTTATTTAGCGAGATGTTTTGCTACATGTTTCTCTGGTGAAACAAGTTATGTGGAGACGGGCTTTAATGTGCGGAAACGTTGAAGCATGCTCACTGTGCTGTGATTGGCTGTACAAACAAAATACACATTGTGAGGTGGATTGGTGGTGTATTTGCGCTATTTTCTTAGCAGGCTTTTAGGGGCATGTTACAGTGGGGGCTATATTATTGAGAACTTAAATAGTAAACACATTTAAAACGTAAAATAACCAGATTTTAAAGAATTTCGTATGAAATGAACGAAAATGTGTACGCAAGCCGGGCTTCTCGGCTTGTATGAAGCGACCGCCTCTGCTTTCATGAATATGAAATTGTATCCAAAATTTTGGTTCAAAACCAAGGCTGCACAACGATATCAACAAAAATATTTTGTTTTGTTGAATATCAAATAAAAATTAACAAAAAAATTTTGTTTTGTTGAATATCAAATAAAAATTATTGAAATTATTTCGTTTCGTTGATTATCAAAAAAAAAATTATCAAAATTATTTTGTTTCAAAAACAAAATAATAATAAAAATTTGTTTCGGTCTTACGGCTTCATTTTACTTTGAATTTTTATTAACGTTATTTTTTTTTGATAATTTTTTTTTGTTGGCTACCGAAACAAAATTTTTTCAATATTTGTTTTTTGATAATCAACAAAACGAAATTTTTTTTCATAATTTTTTTTTGATAATTATCAAAACAGTATTTTTTTGTTCAGCACTTAACGTTAAAATTTTTCAAAGTTGAATTGAAAACAAAATATTTTTTCGGTTATTGATAAAAAATAACGTTAATGTGCAGCCCTGTTCAAAACACGATTGCTGAAAGTGTCAGAAGGGGAGCAGAATAAATACCAGTATAATAAGATTAGTTTTAGCCACTGCGGTGTAGTGGGTAGATTGCCTGCTTTGCCATAACAGAGGTCTCGGGTTCAAACACCAGCATGTGCCAACACCAAAAATATTAAATCTAATTAATTAAAAGCCAATTGTTAGGTTTTTTTTGTTTAAATAGCGGTCACACCTCGGCAATGAGTAGAATTTTATGAAATTATTTATCATATTCGAGTCTTTTTCGACTCCTCTGCATGTTTAGAATAATCACAAATGCGCTCATTTTCTGATCATAAAAGAGTCTGTTGTCGGTAGAAAACATACCTGGGTAATACTGAGTAGTAATTGGACTATTACGTACTTAAATACTTTATATTTTGATCTTGAACTAATTAGTCCGTACTAAGTACTTTCAGAATATTCAAGTACAAGTACAAGTACAAGAATTGAAGTTTTAGCAAATACTTCAAAGTAATTGAAAAGTATTTAAGGTACTTGAAAAGAATTGAAAAATGTACTTGAATCGATTTTTCATTTCTTTTCAAGTACTTTCAATTACTTATAATCGACGACGGAACGTCAAGTTGAAACCAATATTTAAAAAAAACTAGAGTGCGCCTACTGTCGAATTTCGACAGTTTTTCTAGATAATTAGGATTAAGATACGTTATATTTTTTCTTATAATTTTATTTATATTGAATTATTTTTTTTTGTTTTAAATTATATTTGTTTATTTATGTTAAACAAGCTGACCCGGCAGACGTTGTTCTGCTAAAATTTATTCCCATGAAGCCTAAAGAAAAGTCTTTGATTACCGTATTGCTAACCATTATCTTAGAGTCCTTCTTAATGACTACATAATGATAACAAAAAATTGTCTATTCTCTGAATAAAAGTTATAGTTATATTCGCCGCGACAAACCTACTTCCCCCGATCCCTATCTCTATCTCAATCCCTATCTCTATTTCGGTCTCAATCTTAATCTCAATCTCAATCTTTATCCCTATCACCATCCCTATCCCTATCCTTATCCTTATCCTTATCCTTATCCTTATCCTTATCCTTATCCTTATCCTTATCCTTATCCTTATCCTTATCCTTATCCTTATCCTTATCCTTATCCTTATCCTTATCCTTATCCTTATCCTTATCCTTATCCTTATCCTTATCCTTATCCTTATCCTTATCCTTATCCTTATCCTTATCCTTATCCTTATCCTTATCCTTATCCTTATCCTTATCCTTATCCTTATCCTTATCCTTATCCTTATCCTTATCCTTATCCTTATCCTTATCCTTATCCTTATCCTTATCCTTATCCTTATCCTTATCCTTATCCTTATCCTTATTCTTATCCTTATCCTTATCCTTATCCTTATCCTTATCCTTATCCTTATCCTTATCCTTATCCTTATCCTTATCCTTATCCTTATCCTTATCCTTATCCTTATCCTTATCCTTATCCTTATCCTTATCCTTATCCTTATCCTTATCCTTATCCTTATCCTTATCCCTATCTCTATCCCTATCTCTATCTCTATCTCTATCTCTATCTCTATCTCTATCTCTATCTACATCTCTATCTCTATCTCTATCTCTATCTCTATCTCTATCTCTATCTCTATCTCTATCTCTATCTCTATCTCTATCTCTATCTCTATCTCTATCTCTATCTCTATCTCTATCTCTATCTCTATCTCTATCCCTATCTCTATCCCTATCTCTATCTCTATCTCTACTCTATCTCTAACTCTATCTCTATCTCTATCTCTATCTCTATCTCTATCTCTATCTCTATCTCTATCTCTATCTCTATCTCTATCTCTATCTCTATCTCTATCTCTATCTCTATCTCTATCTCTATCTCTATCTCTATCTCTATCTCTATCTCTATCTCTATCTCTATCTCTATCTCTATCTCAATCTCTATCTCTATCTCTATCTCTATCTCTATCTCTATCTCTATCTCTATCTCTATCTCTATCTCTATCTCTATCTCTATCTCTATCTCTATCTCTATCTCTATCTCTATCTCTATCTCTATCTCTATCTCTATCTCTATCTCTATCTCTATCTCTATCTCTATCTCTATCTCTATCTCTATCTCTATCTCTATCTCTATCTCTATCTCTATCTCTATCTCTATCTCTATCTCTATCTCTATCTCTATCTCTATCTCTATCTCTATCTCTATCTCTATCTCTATCTCTATCCCTATCCCTATCCCTATCTCTATCCCTATCCCTATCCCTATCCCTATCCCCATCCCTATCCGTATCCCTATCCCTATCCCTATCCCCATCCCTATCCCTATCCTTATCCTTATCCCTATATCTATCCCTATCCCTACCCCTATCCCTATAGCTACCTACCTACCTTTACCTTACTGGGACCGTCGATCACCATCCGGGCCCACTACTTTAGCCATCTCTGGGAAACAGCCTTGGAAATCACAATGACAATAGCTGTATGTGGAAGCCTGCTCAACGCTTTTCATTTGCTACCAATATTGCCCAGAAACTTTCCAGGGTCACTCGGTCCCACGTTTTAACCCATATCTGGGAACCCGGCCTAGGTATCGCAATGAAAATAACTTTATGTTGAAGGCCTGTTCAACACCTTTCATTTGATACCAATATTGGTCGAAGACTTGCTGGATCGATCTGGGTCTTCATTTAGGCCTGTATTCCGAGAAGCTTCCTTTTTTTCGAAATTCTATATACCCTACTATGTGCACTAACACCACATGAATCTACTGTGAATATTTCATAAAGAACGGATGGTTACTTTGGGAGTTTATAAAGGACACACATCCACAGATGCACACATACACACATACACACCGATTTTTCCAATTTTCGGACTTTTCCGGAGAGATTTTCCAAAATTTTCTTCCGTACGAACCATCTCCTCGAGAATACGAACAACTGACAAAAAATTTTACAGAAATCGGCCCAGCCGTTCTCATCTGATGAGGTTAGTAACATTTTTTACACCATTTTTATATATATAGATTTCAAATTTTGTTAAATAAACATAATATGGACTACAAGCGACATGTAAAAAATATAAAATATCGTTTATTTTTGTAATTTTTTTAAATATTGGTTTAAAGATTGTAAGTAATTCAAAGTACTTGAAAAGAAATGAAAAATCCATTCAAGTAAATTTTTCAATTCTTTTCAAGTACGTTCAATTCCTTTCAATTACTTTGAAGTATTTGCTAAAACTTCAATTCTTTTTCAATTCCTTGTACTTGTACTTGTACTTGAAAATTTGGGAATGCAAGTACCAGTACCAGTACAATTCTTTTAAAATCTACTTGTCACAAGTCGTACTGGTACTTGATATTACCCAGGTCTGGCAGAAAATAGTACCCTGCGAGCGACCCTTTTTTGAAAATCGTATTCGAGCCTTTCTTCAATCCTCTTTTAATAATTTTCAAGTCCCTTTCGATTATATTTTGTAATAATTTTTCAATCGTTCTCTGATCGTTTTCGAATTTCTTTTTGGTCATTCTTGATTCGTTATCTGATCGTTTTCGAATCTTTTTTGGGTAATTTTCTTTGATTTTCTAACAATTTTCGAGTCTCTTTCCAATCTTTTTGCGTAATTTTTCGAATCATTTTCTAATCATTTTCCTATAATTTTTTGGCCATTTTTCAACGGCTTTTCTCTACTATATCCTATTCTCTTACATATATTACTTTATTCGAGCCTCTCTTCAATCGTTCTCTAATCGTTTTCGAATCTTTTTTGGATAATTTTTCTTTGATTTTCTAACAATTTTCGAGTCTCTTTCCAATCTTTTTGGCTGCATTTTTAAATACTAAAATAGCAAAGTAAATTATCACACTTCGATCACAAGCATGAGCAATTCGTGACAAATTCTTTTTTTAATCGTCAAAGGAGCTCGAAAAGACTCGGTATAGTCAGTTTTCATAAAACAATCCCTCAAATGCTATGTGGGAAATCCTCCCGTGTATTTCTGCCATTAAAATGCTGCTCACAAATGCATTTGTCGGCATAAAACAGTAGGTCTATTTAATTAGTAGGAAAAACATAAATTAAGCAGCACGCCTCCAATTGGGAGAGAAGCTCGACCATACAACTCGTTAGAGTATATATCAACGCCAATGTACCAATTGTTATTATTATTATTCAATTCCGCCAGACTGCGGCCTGCTTTTCCCTGAGTGAATTAACATTGAATTTCCCCATTCATGAAAGGTATGAAATTCGAAGCCGCAGACAGTTGCGGTTTTACTTGTTTCTTCAAAACATGTCCTTGAACTTAATGAAATTATATTTATTGGTTGTTTGTTTGTTTGTTCAATTGTCTCGAAATCCATTTGACGTATTTTCTCTAAAATTTTTGCTAGAATTCAGTATATAAGGGTGCAAAATTCTTACTAATACTTCATAAGTTTTAAAGAACATAACAAAATGAACACCCGCATAGCTGTATCGCTACTCTCGATCTTTGTGTTGGCTATTCCGAAATTCAGTGATTGTACTATTGAAAAAACTAACATAGAAAGTGTGCCATATTTTGTGGCAATATTTGATGGAGAATGGTATCACACGGCTGGTGCAATAATTTCTAGATCATATGTTGTTACTGAGTATTTTATGAATCACGAAAATAAGTTTCACGTAGTAGTCGGTGTTGACAACTTTGGTTATCCTCATCCTTCGAATGCAGAAAGAAACATAATTACCAACTTATATTCTCATAATTTTGGTGGTCCTTACTATTTTGCGATGGCTAAAGTAAGCAAACCGTTTGAATTTACCGCAAGAATAAACAAAATATCAGTCGTCGCTGGTGGTTCCTTGCCTAAGGGCGCCAATGCGATCTGCTGGGTTAAGAAACAAGGATCCCATCGTTATGAATTGTCGACTATCAAGCCGATTGATGCGAAATGGCGTAGAGAAAACGGAGTAACATTTTTGAGTGGAGGAATCCAGGAGCTAAACAATTTAGATATTTATTCAGCACTCGTTCTTGTGGAAAACGAGCTCTATGGGATGCTCATGACGCATGAAAGTGGAATGCATAGATTTGCCAATTTATGTGATTGCGATGCTCGCAGTTTCATTAATAACTATTTATAATATATAATAGGGTAACATGAACATTCGCTCTTGCGAACAGTTTTTTTTTTTATATTGGCTACTCTTTAGCATGAACAATTGCAACGCTGTGTAGCGTGAACATCGGAACATCTGGAATTCACTTTTGCATAGAGGAGGTCAATTTAAAATTTTTCTAAAATTGTAAATAAGATAATAAGAGTATGTGTATAAAAAATTATATAAAAAAAATTCTTTTCTTGTAGTTTGTTTTTTTTTCCGACAGTGTAGGTGTACAATGTATTGTGGAAAGAATTTCCGTCATCACTTGAAAAGATTCTGCATCATCTGTAAAATCGATATTGAAAGTGTGTAGTGAAATTTTTAGCATGTTCCCTTTTTAGTACCTGAATGGCCGAGCTCAAATCGGCCTGCAATTTTTTCGAAGCTCTTTGCAAAAGTCAAATAAAAAGTTAAAAGAAGTAAGTTGAAAAACGAACACACGCCACATTTCCACTTCTCTTTCAATTTCCCTACACGTAAAGGTCTATAAATCTTCCGAAGAAATTTGCTCTCGAATACTCCAATTGCCATCTCATCTGATTTTGACTTCGTCCATGCTTATGCGCTGTATATGAGTACTGCAACGATGAGCGTCCTGTGGCGCGTGCATTTTGTTCGTCAAGCCAAAAATAGTTTCTTAGCCGATTTGCACACAGTTGGGTTTCAAAACGCATAGTTTGGGGCCTCTAGCTCTTCAAATAACGAAGTTATAAGGAAAAGAAGTTGAGTTTCAAAACGCTTAGTTTGGGGCCTCTAGCTATTCAAATGGCGGAGATATGGGCAAAAGAAGTTGAGATTCTGATTTGAATGTGTTCCAGTGGTCGGATCGTAATGAAATTGGGCAATATTCTTCGTTTTTCTCTGAACTTTCATTTGAGCCAACTTTCATGGCTCTAGCTCTTCAAATGGCGGAGATACGGGCAAAAGAAGTTGAGGTTCTGATTTGAATGTGTTCCGGTGGTCGGAAATTGGGCAATATTTCTTCGCGACATGGTTTATGGCCAAAAAAATATAAGATTCCGGGAAGGTTTTGGAGATATTCCTCAAAATGTGGACCAGGGTAACCCTATAACGGGTTCGTACGATATGGGTATTAAATGAAAGGTGTTGATGAGTGCTTGAACATGGTGCAGTTATTGGTCCCCATATAAGACCCCGTATTCGAGGTATTTCCTGAAATATGAACCAGGTGTGACCCTAAACGGGTTTTCTACAAAATGGGTATCAAATAAAAGGTGATGGTGAGTATTTAAAGAAGAGGTGATTTTCAAGACTCTATGCCACCCGTTTTCCGAGATATCGACCAAAACGTGGACCAGGGGTGACCCTAGAAAGTCTGGAGGGATAGAATAGGGATAGAGATAGGGATAGGGATAGGGATAGGGATATGGATAGGGATTAACGATTAGGGATTCGGGATTCGGGATTAGGGATAGGGATAGGGATAGGGATAGGGATAGTGATAGGGATAGGGATAGGGATAGGGATAGGGATAGGGATAGGGATAGGGATAGGGATAGGGATAGGGATAGGGATTGACGTTTGATTTAACTCCAGAACGGCTGGACTGAATTAAATGAAATTTTGCACGTAGTTTTCGATTGAGCCCGACATGGTTTATGGCCAAAAAAATATAAGATTCCGGGAAGGTTTTGGAGATATTCCTCAAAATGTGGACCAGGGTAACCCTATAACGGGTTCGTACGATATGGGTATTAAATGAAAGGTGTTGATGAGTGCTTGAACATGGTGCAGTTATTGGTCCCCATATAAGACCCCGTATTCGAGGTATTTCCTGAAATATGAACCAGGTGTGACCCTAAACGGGTTTTCTACAAAATGGGTATCCAATAAAAGGTGATGGTGAGTATTTAAAGAAGAGGTGATTTTCAAGACTCTATGCCACCCGTTTTCCGAGATATCGACCAAAACGTGGACCAGGGGTGACCCTAGAAAGTCTGGAGGGATAGAATAGGGATAGGGATAGAGATAGGGATAGGGATATGGATAGGGATTAGCGATTAGGGATTCGGGATTCGGGATTCGGGATTCGTTATTCGGGATAAGGGATTAGGGATAGGGATAGGGATAGTGATAGGGATAGGGATAGGGATAGGGATAGGGCTAGGGATAGGGATAGGGATAGGGATAGGGATAGGGATAGGGGATAGGGATAGGGATAGGGATAGGGATAGGGATAGGGATAGGGATAGGGATAGGGATAGGGATAGGGATAGGGATAGGGATAGGGAGAGGGATAGGGATAGGGATAGGGATAGGGATAGAGAGAGGGATAGGGATAGGGATAGGGATAGGGATAGGGATAGAGAGAGGGATAGGGATAGGGATAGGGATAGAGAGAGGGATAGGGATAGGGATAGGAATAGGAATAGGAATAGGAATAGGGATAGGGTTAGCGATAGGAATAGGAATAGGGATAGGGATAGGGATACGGCAACACGGTAATCTAGGACTTTTCCTTTAGGCTTTATAGGAATAAATTTTAGGCAGAACAACGTCTGGCGGGTCAGCTAGTAAATAAATAAAAAAAAGTTTCTTAAAGTGAAAGACTATATATAAATACCAAAATGGTATTAAAATTAAACTAAAATTTTTACTGTGCACACTATTTCACGAAAGTACCTACGTTGTTGCTTACATACCATTCTATATTTTTATTATATCCTTTTTAGGTACTTTTAATTGCATATGCAGCCTACATACATACATACATACATCATATTTGCCAAGTTCTGCTGTTTCTTTTGGCGTTGCCTGTTCGACTTGAAGAAGAATATTTGGCTGAGAATGAGTCTTGTCTTCTCTACATTATAAATGTGAAATGAAGATTGTGTTTTAACTCAATTGGCTCAAAAAGCGCTGAACGGATCCTCGCGAAACTTTGCACACCTAAGTATTTTCATGCGGTGAGTACTAAAGGCATATTTTTAATCTTATTGAAAAGCAGAGATGGGCACTTCACATGCAAAATTTTAATTTATTTCATAATATCTCTTGAATTATTTGTACTAGAATAATGAAAATTGGTGTGAAGGAATATTAGATGATTAAACAATCTAGGTCTTGGTAAAGCAGGGATGGGCAACTCCCTCCCATACAAACTGAAACTTTCACAGCGAATATCTCTTGAAATAGTTGTAGTAGGGTATTGAAAATTTCTGTGAGGGAATATGAGATAATTACGTACTCAAAGGATGTAGGCGATAGATCTTGGTAAAGCAGTGATGGGCATCTCCCATACAAAATGAAATTTTCACAGCGAAACCCTCTTGCAATATTTATAGTAGGGTACTGAAAATTGGTGTGGGGGCAAAAAAAAAAAAAAATATGGAAACTGTCTTTGACGTCAAGAATAATATTTTTTCTATGTAACTTTTTAGACTAACTCAATATGCTAATATTTTTAAAAGCACGTGGTGTGAAACCAGCGGGTAACCTCTAGTTTCAGATAATTAAGAGTCAAGTATTTAGGTGCCATAAAATCATATTGTACGCTCTCCTCCTACCATATGCCCTTGAGAAATACATATCTACTTATGAACTTATGCATATATGCATATGTGTACATGTATGTATGTATGTAAGTACGTATGTACTCAATTCAACCGTTTTTTCCGCAGGTGTGAATTAATTGACATTGCAAACGTTCCTCAAATTCTCCATTATTCGCCACGCATAATCAATTGCGTTTTCGTTCCGGCGCTCGATTTGGTAATGAGCTCGAATAGTGTGCCTCTCAGCATTAATATATTCCTCATTAAATGTCATCATACATTTAATTGATTGAACCAAAAAAAAGAAAAAAAAAGCAGCAACAGTGCCTTTGTTTTATAAAAATTCATGAAGTTCACCTAAATGGAAGTTCATAAATAAAACAGTCCATTTTACTTACATTTCTGTCAACTTATTTACACAAGTTCGTGCAGCCACCAACGCTTAACGATGTTACGCTGTGAAGCCCGTGAGTTGTTATTGTAGGTGCTCAATAAGCAATGCATGAAAATGGAAGTAAAAGAATACAGGGTGTCGCAAATCTTAAGCAAGTTGAAAAACACGCCCTTTCGCTGTCTAAATATCGTGAGTTGGCAGATCTCAAAACCTAAAGCATTGCCTTTGGATCATAAAGACATCTTTGCATATTTGTCAGTTCAGATACATATACAGTATCTGGATGACCAAGCTTAAGTCGGGCGTAATTATTTTCGCACGTCTTCGCAAACGAAGTAAAAACTTAAAAAAAAAAAAAACAATTGAGTGGAATAATGGCACTTTTCAGAAGTTCGCCCCGAGACCAGTTGTATACTAAATTTCATACTAATTGTTGAAGTCATTTGCGAGATATTCAGAACTAAAGTAAATCCGTTTTGCTTCGTTTCGATACCACTACCTCTTCATGCCCCTTTCCTTCTGCTTCGTCTTAGTCTTTCACTCCTTTCCCTATACTTTTCTTTTTCCTTTCACTTTCATCGCCGTTTAATTTTTCTTATTCTTTTTCTTTTCCATTTTCATTTTCCTTTTCCTTTGCCCTTTCCTTTTCCTTTTCTTTTTCCTTTTCCTTTTCGATTTCCTTTTCCTTTTATTTTTACTTTTCCTTTTATTTTCCTTTTCCTCTTCCTCTTCCTTCTTCTTTTTCTTTTCCTTTTCCTTTTCGTTTTCCTTTTATTTTTCCTTTTCCTCTTCCTTACTCTTTTTCTTTTTCCTTTTCTTTTCTTTTCTTTTCTTTTCTTTTCTTTTCTTTTCTTTTCTTTTATTTTCTTTTCTTTTCTTTTCTTTTCTTTTCTTTTCTTTTCTTTTCTTTTCTTTTCTTTTCTTTTCTTTTCTTTTCTTTTCTTTTCTTTTCTTTTTCTTTTTCCTTTTCCTTTTCCTCTTCCTTCTTCTTTTTCTTTTTCTTTTTCTTTTTCCTTTTCATTTTCCTTTTCTTTTTCCTTTTTCTTTCATCTCCGTTTAATTTTCCTTATTCTTTTTCCTTTCCATTTTCATTTTCCTTTTCTTTTTCCTTTTCATTTTCCTTTTCCTCTTCCTTTTCCTTTTATTCTTCCTTTTCCTCTTTCTTTTTCTTTTTCTTTTTATTTTTCTTATTCTTTTTCTTTTTCTTCTTCTTTGTCTTTTTCTTTTTCTTTTTCTTTCCTTTCCTTTTCTTTTGCTTTTTCTTTTCTTATTCCTTTCTCTTTCTCTTTCTCTTTCATTTCCGTTTCCTTTTTCTTTTTCTTTTCCCTTTCCCTAGCGCTCTCCCCTACCCCTCCTTTTCCCTCCGCCTCCTATTCGTTCTCCCTTCCCCCTCTCCCAATCTCCCTCTCTCTCTCCTTCCCTCTCCCATTCTATTTTCATTTCCTTTCACTTCTACGTTTTCCTCCGTTTCCCATCCCCATTCCATTCTATTCGTCTTCGTCTTTTTCCTTTTCATCAACCCTTTACATAGAGAACCAGGTTGAGCATTACATCGAAGAGAGCTTTATATTGAAGCCATGATTCGCACTTTTCATTTCATACCAATATGGCTCAGAGTCATCCGGATCCATGTTTTTACTCATATCTGAGGACCCGGCCTAGGCATCACAATTAAGAGTCCTATGTCGATCAAGACCTTCCATTTGATAGGAATATCGCTCAGAAACATTCGAGGGTTAGCTGGGTCCACGTTTTGACCCATATTTGGGTACCCGGCCTAGGCTGATGTGATCAATTAAGAAAGTTCTATGTTGAAGTGGATCAAGACACTTCATTTGATACCAATATTGTTTAGAAATGTACGACGGTCATTCAGATCCACATTTTGACCCATATTTGGGGATCCGGGATAGAAGTGAGTGAAAAAATGATTTTTTTTAAAATGTCGCCCCCAAAAGCCCCTGTATTTCAAATTTTATGCAAATCGTTGGCGCCGTTTGTGGTATTAGGAATGTCTACCGCTTAGTTTTCATTTCATTTCATTTCATTTCATTTCATTTCAGTTATTTAGTCAATGATTAAATAACCTTACAGACTAGAAATATAATAATTCAGAATACATATTAATTTTAAGGACATTAGGTTTACATACTGTAAATACAAATTGCTATACGTAGTACAGACTAAGCTTAGCCCCAAAATATGATCTCGGAAGTGCGAAATCCAAGTCGAGAGTATAAAAGATTTTATTAAGTTCTGCTAGTGCCCGTGGAATAGGGTCATAATTATGATAATTGACCCTATTCGCTTTCACATAAAAAGGGTACTGGGCACGAAGAGATCTGCGTGGAACATTAAAACTTATTTGCAATCGATCAACCCACTAACTAAGTCATAAATAAACATTAAGGAATGGATAGTACGCCTGGCTGCAAGGGACTTCAAGCTTATGAGGGCACAACGTGCATTATAAGGTGGTAGAGGATCACTAAAACAAAGTGGTTGTAGAGTTTTATTGGAACGTCAATCTTTTCGGTTTTTAAAACCATTCTACAGTGAGTTTTACACAACGGAAAAGCTCTAGTGTAGTTAAGATCTCAATCGGCTTATGCCAGCGAGCCCGCAAAATGAGCAAAAATTTTCTCAGTGCATATACAAAATTTGTAGATGTTTTGTATTTTGTACTTTAAATACGAGAGCGTTGCGCAGGCCTGCTTTAGACTCTTTTTTGGTCACCAAAATTAGAAATCGGTCAGTTGACGACAACGTAATTTTGTCGTTGGCGACGTCGCGCAGCATAATCTTTAAAATAATTGATTTCATAAGAAACTGTGTCGTTTCGGTTCTGTTCTCACCCTTAGAGTTCAGCTTTGTACATATGTACATTAGATGAGTTTTTTTTTGTATGGGATTCTTTAAACCTTCTCAGATCCTCCCTCCGGCACCGGAATATGAAAATTGGATGTTTTAGAGTAAGTAAACTGAAAAAAAAAAATTTAACTTTTCCAAAAACTGGATGGAGCTACACCGAAAACCGCGCAAATTCCCAGAATTTCAAGGTATATTTAGATTTATGTCTGAAAATGTTAGGATTTTGCACAAGAAAAAAAATTGATATCCACCCATACGAAAAATTAAACGCTAAATCGAATGGCATATTCCGTTTTTTGGTGCACTACCCAGGGAAGGTAATATCGCGGCCTAAAGTGATCATTTTCTTTTTTTTCTCATGAATCTTCAACTTCTTGCCCTATACTCTTCCCGTAATCAACTAAATTACACGGTAGGCTGCGTTATTTAATGCGCTTTCCAGAAATGTATAGCTATTAAAAATCGAATAATATTTGGATGAGTTCATCAAGATTAAGTGAAGTAAAGTCGGGTATAAAAAATTTTTTTTTTAAATTTTGCTCTTGAAGACGGTTTTTTTGGGTTATTAGTGATTGTTTTATTTATTTGAATAACTCCACAAATGTAAAAAAAAATCGGAAGATCGAGACCGTGGATAGTGGAAAAAACCGTGGACCCGGATGGCTCCAAAATATTATTGGGCAATATTGGTATCAAATTAAAGGTCTTAACTAGGGCTTTAATATGGAACTCATTACATGATAATTTCTTAGCCAATTTGCGATATACTGGCGAATAAGTGGTCCAGGATGACTACCCAATATTTTAAAGGATATCGGCGAAATTTGAGTCTAATTTTTGACTTATATTTGTCGAACCGGTGGACACAGCAAAATGGATTGGCGTTACATTGAAGTCCTAGGTAAAATCTTTATTTTGATACCCATATTGCCCACAAATGTTTTGGCGCTATCCGGCTCCACTTTTTGTCCGTTATCCACGGTCTCGACCTTTGTAGTTTTTTTTACATTTGTAGAGTTACCCACCCACATAAAAAAAATCACGAATAACCCAAAAAACCCAATTCAAGAGCAAAATTGTTAAAAAAATTTAAGAAATTTTAAGATATGTTACCCTTTTATACCCGACTTTACTTCATTTAAACTTGATGAACTCATCCAAATTTTATTCGATTTTTAATAGCTATAAATTTCTGGAAAGGGCATTAAATAACGCAGCCTACCGTGTGATTTAGTTAAAAAATAATGTCCGATTTCGGGAAGAGTATAGGGCAAGAAGTGGAAGATTCATGAGAAAAAAAAGAAAATGATTACTTTAGACCGCGATATTACCTTCCCTGGGCAGTGCACCAAAAAACTGAATACGCCATTCGATTTAGCGGTTAATTCTTCGTATGGGTGGATATAAATTTTTTTTCTCGTGCAAAATCCTAACTTTTTTCATACATAAATCTAACCATACCTTGAAATCCTGGGAATTTGCGCGGTTTTCGGTGTAGCTCCATCCAGTTTTTGGAAAAGTAAAATTTTTTTTTCAGTTTACTTACTCTAAAACATCCTATTTTCATATTCCGGTGCCGGAGGGAATAATTAAAAAAAACTCATCTAATGTACATACATACATATGTATGTATTTGAAGCGAAAAACAAAGTTGTAATCTCTAGTTGAAAAACCCCGATTTTAAAAATTTTGAATTGTGTCATTTTATGATTTAAGTTGGAATATATATCCTCATTTCAAAAAAAAAAAAAATATGTTAAACTTTTTCGAGAATTGTTAAACTTTTTGTTGGATTTTGTTAAAAAAATATTTCTGTCGTGGCAACACTGAATGCAATTAATCATAAGCACATAAAAAAAAAGAAAAAAGTTACTTGTGGTGAGTAGGTGTGCCTTGTTTTTATTCCCCTGTTGCATGCAACACGAGCACGACATGCCAATGAACGACGTGGAAGTGTATGCGGACATGGACCTGCACGTGGACGTGGACGTGGACGTGGACGTGTACCTTACGTACGTGAATGTGACCGACTCAGCGCGCCCAACAAGCGACACGGCCGCCGCTTTAATCGCCATGAATGAAGCCTTACAAAATACCAAAGCTGATGGTGTTGTTGGCGTGGTGTCGGCCATACATGCAACTCTGTGCGGCACGAAATAAAAAAAGAAGAAAAAAATGCAACGCATAACAAAAAGCAACAGCAAGCAAAAGTGACAACAACAACAACAAGCTGACATGCGAAAATTTGATCGTTCAATGTTTGTAGCAACCAGCACATTCGTTCGTTGTTGCACCGCCCATTTGGCATGCGTTATGCCGCTCCACTCCGCTCGCAATTCCCAACAGTCAACCTCAGCCAAACAGGCAATTGGTTAAAGGCGCCTAAGGCGACTTTGGCAAGTTCTACGAGCCAATATGGCCAAAAGCAAAGGTGAAAAAATCATGATTATGCCGCCATTTTGTGTTTGCATTGGCTTTTTTTTACTTTTGCTTCGCTTTTTTTTCCTCCTTCATTTAATTTTTTTTGGAACTTTAGTGACTTTGATTTTAGCCGGCATCCTGAAGAAAGTAAATGTATGGGGCTATTCTGGCAACTGTCTTCCCAAAGGCAACTACATACATATCTTTCGAGAGGCAGATTTTAAGGCCTTTGATAACTGACAATTGTGAAAAGCTCTCAAGGGCATTCTAATTTAGTCGAAAGTACCACATTTAATTTTTTGTCCTGGTCGGAGACGGTTAAAGGGTGTCGCAGAAGGGTCAAAGTTCAGATTGCCATAGATAGATCGACAAATTAAATTAAATTTATGTATATACTTTGGGATAAGCGGAAAAATCCATACAGCGATGATAGAAGTGATAGCTATTTCGAAGAAAACCACTTTCTTCAACATCAGACTTTTTTTCGGGAGCACATCGGGCTTTGAACCTACGCTCCAACCATCAGTAGTCGAATATTAGCAAAGCGTTAAGTACCGATAATGCCCGAAATTCATGGTCCTGTACTCAATGATACCAAATATAAATTTTCTTCCGATAGGAGACGTTTAAGAGCTCTTGCACAGGGTCCCATATGGTAATATGAATTTTTTAGACCCCTCTGCGACACCCTTTATCCATCTCCGATAGGCACCAAAATTTATATGGGGTATATTTGACTGTACTTAAACCGATTTAGGGAGTGAGACTGAAAAAAAAGTAAGTGGATCGACTGCAAAGGAACTGAACTGAAATAAAACCAGCTCTAAGAGGTTTAGTTGCAGCTTAAGAATGCCTTTAGAGATGTCTTACAAAAACTTTCTGCACAGATTTTGATGATTAAAAAAGCTTTCAAGGCAAGCATTAAAGTCTAGTGCTCAAAATTGTGCAAGCCATGCTTAAAAGGCCTGCCAACAAGAACTTTGATCATTACTTCATTTTTGAGATTTAAATGACTTTGATCTTTTGACAGGACTTGACAATCCTTGAGAGGTCTTATTAATCTGAGAGGCTAGAAGATGCAAGGAGACCCTCTTAAAGAGCTCAATGCATTGAATACAAGAAGCATTAAGCTTCTTGAGAGGTTCTCATAGCATCTATATGTGCGTTTTTCTTACTCTGCTATTTACACCGTGCTCTAAGCTCCCCTCTATGCTCTACTCAAGTCCAAAAAACGGAAGCAATAGAGGGACGTAGTTTTCATTGCTCTACTGCTCTGCTCTGGATTGGCAAATTCATAATACTGGACAAAATGATGTATGTGAAAAGCTTTTAAAGCTCTCGGCAGGGATTGGGATTGCCTATGTTGAGGAAAAGCTTTTAGTAAAAGCACCGCTACTTATTTTTAAAATATCAAACTTTATGATCTTTGGCAGTGACTGAGATTGTTCTGAGCATTTTCTCTTTTTTATGGCGTCCAATAAAAACTTTCTTAGATATATAAATTGTTTTTTAATTTGCAAAGTAAAGTATTATAGGGAAGCTTTGACAGTTTTTTTAATTAAAGCTTTTAGTAAAAGCACCGCTACTTGTTTTTAAAATATCAAACTTTATGATCTTTGGCAGTGACGGATAACGTTTTCTCTTCTTTATGACGTCCAATAAAACCCTCTTAAATATATAAATTGCTTTTTAGTTTGCAAAGGAAAGCAAAGCATTACACTTAACATGAATGCGTTTTTGCAGTGAGTAGGAAAGTTTTGACAGTGTTTTTCTTTTTATTAAATCTGCTTTTAATATATAAGCTTTAAAATTTATTAGTTTTAGGCAGGGATTATCACACTAATACTTTCAAACATTGTGCATGTGTTAAAAGCACAAAAGCTCTTGGCTACACCCAAAAGAAACTCAATCATTGTCGAAAACTAAAATTTTTAAATTACAAATGGATCGTATTTTTATTATTAACTTCACAAAAAACCACAACCAAAAAAAAAAAAAAAATAAAAAATATGAGACGAAATTCAAAATCCTGATTCCTAATAAAAATATTACGTAAAAAAATCCAAATAAAAAAACCACCCCCAACACACAATCATTTACAAGCATTCAGAGACTGCTCGAGCAACACAACCTGCTAGCTCAACAGCTCAATGCTGACTGAATAGAAATTTGCAAAGTTTCTGTGCGTGAACAAAGTGCTTTGACTCGTCGGTGTGAAGCTGTCGGTGTGAAAGCTATAAAAAGCTCCCGCACGCGTGCATAGGAAAATCAAACACTGGTTTTAGGTATCAATTAGTTTTAAAAGCATTATTTCTCCATGCATACTATGTAGCTGATGAGCTTTCGGTGCTTTTCTCCGCTTGAATTAAGAAAGCTCAGAGAGCTTTTTTACCGTTTGTGACTATAGACCAGACCGCGGCATTTTGAACTAAATCAGACGCACAAGAACTTAAGAAGAGACTTAGGGAAACTGTAGTAGAAGAAGAAGAGGAAGAAGAAGAAGAAACAGAAGAAGAAACAGAAGAAGAAGAAGAAGAAGAAGAAGAATAAGAGTAAGAAGAACAAGAAGAAGTAATAAGAAGTGGAAGAAAAAATGCCGACTTATGATAATTATTTCCACATACAAACTAGAGAAAAACAACCAAAACCAAATTTAGCTAATAAAAATAGAAAATTGATAAATCTCATATCCACAAAACCGACAAAAAGTATTCAAAAAGCGATAAAGCTGGCAAAAAGTTAATATATGTATGTAGAACCAAAAACTCTGGCGCTCAAATTTCCTTTTGCGAGGGTTGGGCGCCTTTTAAGGACACAAAACTCACACGCAACACACAAAGGAAATGTCAAAAAATTCATGTCAACCATAAACCGTGTCGAAAGATAATCGCCGCTGCTGGTGGCTTGTGATCAAAATGCAATAAAAGTCCAAATCAAAAGTGAAATAAAAAGAAGAGAAGAACAACAACCGCAACAATAAAAACAACAAAACATATCAATAAAATTGTAACAAATAAATATGTATTTTATGCTCTCATTTCGATTTACTACGGTTGCAAATCATAAAGTGCCAAAGCAATTGGCACACAGGCAAAAGCAAAGGATGCTGGTGCTAGACGTTTGACGTTCAAATGGTTTCGTTGTGGCAGAGTTAGCAGAGACAAAGGACAAAGGAACAAACGCGGAATGTGTAGCAAGTGACAAAGAACAGGCGCGAAGAGGCAAGTGTTCCATGCAGCTGCAAGTTTACTTAGTGCCAAGCTGGCTGTGGGTGTCGATATACATAAGCAGTATGGAGTAAAAGGACAACGGATGGGAGAGTGGGAAGAAAGTGCGTGTACTCTGTTTTCCTGTTTGTTCTATTTTTCTTTTTGTGGGTGGAATGTAAATATTTAATTTAAACAACCAACCGTAACTAAAACGATTTGAAATGCACGCGTCGTATTTGGTTTTGGATTTTGATTTTGTTTTTGATTTGGTTACGTGACTAAGTGACATGGACGAATGTGGACAATTTTTGTTTTTCCTTTGGTTTGTGGAAAATTCGTTATGGTTTTGGAATGAGTGGAATTGTAACTAATACGCTGAGGGTTTATGTACAAACATACATATATGTATGTATATTAAGAAATATATAAACAAACTTAAGCGACACCACCGTGCGAGAACCATCTGCCAACACACAGGTGGATCAAAAAATTATCTTAAGAGAGGAGAACGCGGAGGGCTAGCTAAGGCTGTTGTCCCCGGTCGAGTAGGCCCCCTCAAGGCGAGTTCGAGAGGGGGGGGGGCGGTTGCGAGACGGCCTCGTTCATGGTCCGAGATGCCTGGCGGAAGGCATAAAACGCATTTATCTTGTCGTGATTGAGCATAAACAGGATAAAGAATGACAAAAACAACAACAACAAAACGAAAATGCCCTTCAATATAGCGAGTGCGATAGGTGTCTTTCTTGATATTTCGGGTGCCTTTGGCAACGTCACTGCTGCGGCGCTGTTGGAGCTGCTCGAATGGATCGGAATACCCTCAATAATTCGGCGCTGTATCGAGCAACTTTGGAGTGGTCGGACGGTTACAAGTGTGTGGGCGGATTTCGACGATGTCAAGGAGCGCACACAGGGACACTCCACAAGGGAGAGTAGATACTCTCACCCTTATTGTGGATTCTAGTGGTCAACAAATATAATAATATAATACAATGGCGCTATTATAACACTGACGAGTTTTATGGCCGAGCTTCTCTCCCAATTCGAGGTGTGCTCCTTTTTGTTTTTCCTACTAATTGGGTGGACCTACAGTTTTATGCCGGCTCCGAACGGCGAATGCATTTTTTATGAGAAGCTTTTTCATGGCAGAAATACACTCGGTAGGGTATGCCGCCCACTGCCGAAAGGTGACCGCTGCTCTTAAAAAACCCAATAATTGGATTTTTACTAATTAGAAATTTTTTTTTGGTGTTTGTCCGGACTGGGGTTTGAACCCGAGACCTCTGGTATAGCAGTCGAGCACTCTACCCACTGCACCACAGCGGCCAGAGCTTTTGAATTTCCAATAAATTCGAAAAATTTGGTACACAATATATGACAGTAGGGAGCTTTTTGTCTGAGACAAGCTCCAAGAAAAAGCTCTGAAAGCTTTCCGAATGAGCTTTAAAGTGTATGCCCGCTCGTTATGAACTCATTTTGTTCACGGGCTAATTTCTCTGGAACAACATAATACCTCGATGGATTCTGGGCATTAGATTTGCGATGGTAGGCACATAAAATCTTCTTTTCGCAAAAGTTTCCAACATAAGGAATAATTAGCGTCAACTGATAGCGTATCGCAAAATCGTTTTGGAGGATTGAGCGCTAATTAAAAGAAAGAAGAAGAAAAAGAAGAAGAGAAAGAAGAATAAGAAGAAGAAGAAGAAGAAAAAGAAAAAGAAAAAGAAGAATAAGAAGAGGAAGAATAAAAACTAGAGGAAGAAGAAGAAGAGGCAGACGAGGTTCAAAGCTGCAATGATTTTTGTCTGTGGCTTATTTTGCTAAGGTCCAAGCTCAGTACCAAACTCTTTAAGTCCAAAGCGGTAAGCAAACAAACACGAAAGTTGTTAGAGAGAGCTTCGTCGGCGTGAAATTTTGTTGTTGTTATTGTTGCTGTTTTATTTTCGGGTGAGCAGTGATTGCAACTCTGCGAACTAAATTCAACTTTGACAGCTGTCAACATTTCCCATGCAGTGTTTAACTAGCCAACAGTGAGTACATACAAACAAACAAACACACTTACTTTTCCGTCACGAATATCCATGAAGACATAAGCAAAAGTTAAAAAACGGCCAGAAAAAAAAACAACAAAAAAAAAGTTTGCTAGTTTGTAACATTTTGTAAATATTGACAATGTTGCAGCAGATGAATGTGTTGTTGCTCTTGTGTTTTTTTTTTTTTTTTTTTGATCTTTCGAAAGAAAGCCAAGTTACGAAACAAAAGTTTAGAAGAACACATTACTTGGTAGTTAGTCTTCGCCAAAAAAAGCAAACACAAAACCAAAAAAAAAAAAACGGATTAGAAATGAGTGCCAGCTGAAGGATTTGTGAGTACTTCACTTTTGTTATAATTGTTTGTTGTTGCTTTAATTGTTGCATGCATTTTGCTGTAAAGGTGCTTGTTTGTTGTTGTGCTAATTGATTGTTGACTTTTGTTGTTGTTGTTGTTGTAGCATGTAGTAGTAGTACCTACCTGTTGACTAGTAGATAGTTGTTAGGCTATTGTTGTTGTTGTTGTTGCTTGTTGTTAGTGCTAACTATTGT